>OU015495.1:73337520-73532520 GCA_907164885.2 Dolomedes plantarius
GGCAATCTATTAAACTGGAAAGCTGAACTTTTAATTGGAGAAGTATACTTAGAACAAAATAATGTATTCGAATTGTATATTTGAGTTGACGTCTTCTATTTCTAACGAGAATGAAGCATCACATATCGAAACTCCTTTATTCGCAATGAAAGCACATAAAAGCTCTGGTATTTTCAAGTTAAGCGTTTGTTCAATTTTCTAAAGAAATAGTTTTTGTACACTGAAGAGCCAAAAAAGTAGTAAAAGCGTGCTTATGCATATAACGGAAATATGCAACCAATCAGCGGGACGCGTTGCGGTCGGCAGCTCCTATGTAAGATAACAGGAGTCTGGCGAAGCTGTTAGATCGGTTTTTGCTGCTAAAACGGCTAGTAATCCCGATTTATGTGAATTTGAATGTAATGTTATAGTCGGCGCACGAGAGATGGGACATAGCAACTCTGAGGTAGCGATGCAATTTGGCTCGTCGCACACGACCATTTCATGACTGTATCGTGAATATCAGGTATCCGGTAAAACATCAAATCTCCTACAGCGGTCCGCCGAAAAAAGACCTTGAACGAACTGGACTGTCGACGTCTAACGAGGATCTTTAAACGAGATAGACGTGCAACACTTCCTCAAATTTCTGCGGATTGATGATAGGGCATCAACAAGTGTCAGCGTGCGAACTGTTCAACGGTTCGTCATGAATATGGGCTTTCGGAGCTTTAGGCATATTCGTGTACCGTTGGTCACTGCACGGCACAAAGCTTTACGCTTTGCGTCGGCCCACCAACACCTTCATTGGACTGTTGGTGACTGGAAACACGTTTCCTGGTCTGACGAGTCTCATTTCCAGTTGTATCGGGCGTATGGAAGTTTACGGATATGGAGACAGCTTCATGAATCCACGGGCCTTACACGTCAACCGGGGACTATTCAAGCCGATGTAGGAGCCGATGTTCCATCAAGCTCTCTGATGGTATGGAACGTGTGCAGTTGGAGTGATGTGGAACCCCTGATACGTCTAGAGACAACTTCTAACAGGTGACGGATACACATGCATCCTGACCGATCATCTACACCGATTCATGTCCTTTAAACATTACGACGCACTTGTACAATTCCAGCAGGACAATGCGACACCCCCACGTTGAGCGTTGCTACCGAGTGGCTCAAGGATCACTATTCCAACATTAGACACTTCCATCGTCCACCTAAATCCCCAGAAATTTACATTATTGTGCATATCTGGGATGCCTTTCAATGTGCTCTTCAAAAAAGATCCCTTACCCTTCGCTTTACTATGGATTTGTCGATTGCCCTTCAGGATGGTGTGAATTGCCTCCAGGATACCTGCAGACTAGTAGAATCCATGCCACGTCATATTACGGCACTTCTGCGGTCTCGTGGAGACCCACACAATATTAGACAGGTGTACCAGTTTTTTTGGGCTCTTCAGTGTATTATCAAGGTCAATTTAAGTGTTTTGGTTAAGCCCAAAAATACATAAACTTGTATTTTTATTTACTTCTTGTCGGGTATCACTTCCTCTTTCATTCCTGAAAAATAGGAGCAGTTATAACAATAAACTTTAAAATTTCAAGAGTCACATACAATTTTGCGTATTCAAGTTTCCTAAAAATTTTCATTTGATGAGAGATAAAATGTATAATACTTGAGAAAAATTCCTCTCTGATAAAGAAACTAGCTTTTATAATTAACATGTAAATGTATTATAATTTTTTCGATGCAAAAATCGATTATTTTTCTGACTATTTTTAAACATAAGGGATTATTGGTAACATTTTATTTTTGGAAATAATTTAAGAGTGCGGCAACATTTTATAAGGAAGTTGCATATATACATCCTCCACCGGTATGAGGCACTAAATATTTACGTTTGTACTTTTTGTTGACAACAGTTTGTCCCATCGAATACCTATCCTCTTCTGCAGAGCAGAAAATCCTCTTGGCAGATAGAATTGCATAAGGGTTGGCCAAATGAAGCGAGACATTTGATTTTTATCTGTAATGGATCCTTTGTTGGAATATGTGACCATGCAGGAAGTAATAGTAATACATCAGCTACATATTCAATACACTTAGTCTCTTTGTCCGTTCAAGCAAGTGTCCCACCGCTGACTAGCTTTTGGATATCCTGGGCGCAGAACGTCATTGGTTGTCTGCAGAACCAATCTTTAATTTCGTCCTGGACTTCTACGTCGCCAGAAAACCGGTGGCTCATGAAAGCCTTTTTCAGTAGACCGAAGAAGTGTTATTCACAAGTCAGGTTATAAGGGGGATGGTGGAGGTCTTCCCATTAGAAGCGCTGCAAAAAATTTTGTCTACGACAGCAATCGATTCAGTGGTAATGACCACGTGTGCTTGAGCAGGTAACATCATATCCCGTGCTCACACGTCTTTCATTGAATGCCCTAACCCTCTGAACACTGTACACTGTCACCGACACTCATGTCTATACATATTCACCCATCATACGACAGCAAATTTCGGCTTTACTAACGCCTTCTGTCGTCAAAAATTTAATAACCTCTTTTGGGGCTTATTCGGACGAATCCATGTCCGGACCGTACGTAGTCACCTTGTGTAAACACGTTCAAACAGCACACTGACACTTTCCAACGATATCAGATTTGTTTGGTAACATCCAACGTCATCTACTGTCGCAAACACAAAGTTCCGTGTATTTCACCACTGCCGCTGACACAAAAGTCTTCCTTTCACTTGAGCCACTTTATATCTAAACGCCATCAGTATCACAATTTGTAATAACTCATATCTTGTGTCAGATAAGGGTAGACAATGTTCTTTATCACAGATACTTGTTAAAATTAGATATTCTGTAGCTGCATGATCAAGAACCTTTTAAAGTAGATATTTTATTAAACCCGAAAGAAATTACTCGAAATTTGGAAACAGTAGTGTAGTCGTTTCCAGAAACATGGAAATGGAAGTAAATGTAGATTTTATTCAGTTGCGCAATGTTTTGTAAACAAAATGAACGCGAATAAGATACGAAAACAAAGAGTTCAAAACAAGGCTGAATGTCATCGTTGTATATCATTATACCTTGCAACACGAATTCAGCCAAAATATTCAAGTGCAAAAGCATAGGAATATGAATTTATTTTCTTATAGAAATAAAAATTTGTTTCCTAAATCAGAGACAGACACAATTTATTTTGACTATCAGATCATTTTATGGGAAATATCTATATCTAAAGTTGTAAGTAAAAGTGATTAAAGCTGTGATTAAATACTCAGATCTATGCTTTTGAGCCGGAATATATGTTGTAACTAGCTGAATACCCGTGCATCCCTACGGAGTACATTCAAATTAAATACAACGGTCAATATATGTAATTAACTTGTATGTTTAATATCCATAAAACATACTAATTTGAATTAAATATATGTAATTAATTCTTAAAACACTTCCATCTCAATTAGTCTAGTGGTTAAATTTTAATCTTTTACTGTATTATAATATATCTTTTGTCAATTTATTTCGCTGTTATGTATGTGATGCAAAATTCGTTTAAAGTTTCCCAAAAAGTAAAGAAACTACGTGATCAGCATTTAATAAATTAAATTCTAAAAATTTATCTTTAAAAATTCACCAAAAATCAGAAAATGGAGGTAAAGATTAAAAAAAAATTTTCATTTTAAAGGAATTTGTACGATCTTTCTCGTGATATAAATTTTATAACCCTCAGATTATTATTTTAAATGCAAACTTAAAAGAAGCTACAAAACCAGCTTAAAAATTTAATTTAAAAAAATCTAAGAAGAATTTTTCAAAAATCTTTCTTAATACACCCCTACACTATAAGAATAATCGCCATCGCAAATTTCAGCCCTTTAGGTCCAGCAGTTTGGTCTGTGCATTTTCTGTCAGTCAGTCAGTCACGGAACTGTTTTATATAATATAGATCTCACGATGCAAAGTTATCTTCGGAAAGTATCAGTGTACTGTTGTGCCCTGTGACTATATCAAGTCGTGACATGGATTCGTCCAAGCAGGTCCAGGAAGCAGTTATTCAATTTTTGACAGTAGAAGGTGTAGGTGAAGCCGAGGTTTATCGTCGAATGAAGGATATGTGTAAAGGCATGAGTGTCTGTACGGTGTTCAGCACAGTGTTCGGGTGATTTCGTAAAGGACGTGTGAACACGTGATATGCCGAGACCTTCTCAATCACGTCCTCACGATCTACTACTTTGCTGTATGGACAAGATTTGCTACAGCGCTTCCGATGGGAAGTCCCCGACCATTACCCTCCTCCCACACACACACACACATTCCAACCTGTTGCCTTGGACCACCATATCTCCAGATCACTTGATAAATGCTTCATGAGCAGCCAAATTTCTAACAATGCAGAGTTCCTGGAAGGCTTTAAAGACAGGTTCCACAGAAAAAAGCAGAATTTCTTCTCCAAAATTTGGTTTCCAAAATTGAGTAATCGCTTGGACACTTGCTGTATGTTCACATAATACAACCAGTAAAACATTACAGAAAAAAAAAACAAAAATCTCCTTTTCATTTGGGCCATCCTTGTATTATTTAGGAAAATATTTTCTTTATCTCCAAAAATTCTCAATTAAATTAAAGAAATGGATAGCAATTTGTTTTAAATTCAAATTAATTTCTGACAGTTAATTTAAAATTATTATTCTAATTTTTTTTCTATAACGTTCAACGTCCATATTTCGTAATATTTTCTCCAAAATCAACCGCTGTTTGGATTCTACTAAGAGAAAAACTCCATTATTTCTCTTTGATATTTTATGCAAATCAATGAAAAACCTATAGACTTGCTTTCATTGATTATATTTTACGAGAGAATTTTGATAAGAAGAAAAAAAATATTAGTATATCAGATATTCTTACTTCCTAAGACAAATAGTACAGTACTGAATATTTTCTTTCAAAATCTCATGATGAGATATCCCCTCCACTCCCTCGCCCCAAATCACACAAACAGAATTTGAAAGTAGTTTCCTATAAAAGATTCTGACGTTCTTTAAAAAATTTATCACTGAAAAATCAATTTTTTTCAAAAGATGAAAATTCCTTAAGCTTTGCAGAATTGCTGGGGTACTTCGGGTTACATAGCATTTGAGTAATAAGTAAAAACGTATCCTCTGAGCTATTAAAGTGTGAAATAGTTCTCCTTTAAAAAAATTTTCATTGAAACAGTTTAGGTTTCCAGTTTTACTCTTTCGCTCCCGTCTCCTTTTTCATGAAACTGGCCTTTTTATGAAAGGATTTTCCTAAGAGTTATCTTGATTTCAGGTTCTTCAAGCGAACCGAGAAGATGGATCACACACACACATCAGTGATTTGTTATTCACTGAGTGGAGGACCAAAGAGAATTTTTTTAAGGAATATATATATGTTCACTCACTTCCTCCTTGAAAAGGATGATGTTTCAATGATTAATAAAGAAGAGTGTTAGGAGCACTTAAGAGGATTAAAAGAAGAGAGAGAGCGGTAAGAATGTCTTCAAATGTTGAAATGTTCAGAGATTACATGGATTTTAATGTTTTAAACGCGTACTTGTCAAATATGTGACTTCCAAATTTTTGGTAATATTGTAGAAGAAATATGAGTTTCTATACTTAATTATAATGGCATTGCAGTTGAATGATGATTAAAAATATATTTAAATATTATATATATATATATATATATATATATATATATATATATATATATATCGCATTTTATATCTGCGAATGGTGCACAAGATTGAAAATTTTATGTGTAATTTATTCTTTATGTAGCTTACTCAATGTTGTGTCGAAATATTAGTGATAATCAATGCTAAATATTTCAGAGACTATCATATCTTGCTTTATGTACCGTAAAATCTCGAGTATAATACGCACTTTTTTTTTCACATTTTAGTCCGCAAAAATGAGACTGCGTATTATACTCGATTGCAAACAAAAAAAAGTAGTTTTAAGTTAGTTATATGGCATTGCAGTTGAATGATGATTAAAAATATATTTAAATATTATATATATATATATATATATATATATATATATATATATATATATATATATATATATATATATATATATATATATATATATATATATATATCGCATTTTATATCTGCGAATGGTGCACAAGATTGAAAATTTTATGTGTAATTTATTCTTTATGTAGCTTACTCAATGTTGTGTCGAAATATTAGTGATAATCAATGCTAAATATTTCAGAGACTATCATATCTTGCTTTATGTACCGTAAAATCTCGAGCATAATACGCACTTTTTTTTTCACATTTTAGTCCGCAAAAATGAGACTGCGTATTATACTCGATTGCAAACAAAAAAAAGTAGTTTTAAGTTAGTTATATGGCATTGCAGTTGAATGATGATTAAAAATATATTTAAATATTATATATATATATATATATATAATATATATATATATATCGCATTTTATATCTGCGAATGGTGCACAAGATTGAAAATTTTATGTGTAATTTATTCTTTATGTAGCTTACTCAATGTTGTGTCGAAATATTAGTGATAATCAATGCTAAATATTTCAGAGACTATCATATCTTGCTTTATGTACCGTAAAATCTCGAGTATAATACGCACTTTTTTTCACATTTTAGTCCGCAAAAATGAGACTGCGTGTTATACTCGATTGCAAACAAAAAAAAGTAGTTTTAAGTTAGTTATATGGCATTGCAGTTGAATGATGATTAAAAATATATTTAAATATTATATATATATATATATATATATATATATATATATATATATATATATATATATATATATATATCGCATTTTATATCTGCGAATGATGCACAAGATTGAAAATTTTATGTGTAATTTATTCTTTATGTAGCTTACTCAATGTTGTGTCGAAATATTAGTTATAATCAATGCTAAATATTTCAGAGACTATCATATCTTGCTTTATGTACCGTAAAATCTCGAGTATAATACGCACTTTTTTTCACATTTTAGTCCGCAAAAATGAGACTGCGTATTATACTCGATTGCAAACAAAAGAAAAGTAGTTTTAAACATAGGATAAATGAACGTACAGCATCTGTAAGACACTGTCGAAATACGGGTGCGTGCGCATCGGCACTCCGTCATTCATCCACACGTTTACTAAGCAGGTATTCCCTTTGAACAAACTGAACTCACAGTTCGTATCGTCAAATGAGGATGATGATGGCGATATATATTACGACGGCAACATTAACTATGACATGGACGCAACAACAATAGATGATCTGTATTCTAGTGAAAGTGATTAAGACTAATAATTTGAAGTATTGTTTGTTTTGAATTAACGATTAAAGTTTTTTGTTCTACCGAATTTGACGTTTTCGTTTCTTTTTATTACATATTTTATTTATGTTAATAAATATTTGTGTAATTTTAAAATAAAATACTTAAAAGTTATAGGTGCGTATTACAGTCGAATTTTATTTTTTTCCGAAAATTTTGCTCAAAATCAAGCATGCGTATTACACTCGGGTGTGTATTATAGTCGAGATTTTACGGTAACTATCCCTCTGTTAACGGTGCCAAAATATATCTTTAACAGTATTTTTCATACGTATTCTAAGACAAAATCCACTGTAGTCTAATTAAAGATGGAGTATTTTTAAACATAATGGTATAAAGCTCATATTGAAATATTTTTAATAGATTTCATGTACCTCTTTATTCCTGAAACTCATATTAATAAGCTATTAGATATTTTATTTTTCAGAGAGGAAATAATGTTTTGCAAAATGATTGGCGATAAACATACACCAGATTTTTGATGAATTTAAAATTTACACATTATTATTCAATTCATCCTTTTTTCAGATTTAATTAGAAAAGGGAAAACATGTTTATCATGCTAGTATAAAAAACATGAAAATATCGACTTAGAGTTTTAATATTTTAGACTTTGGGGAACAAGAATGAACGCTCTGTAATCGAAAAAATTCAAACTTAATTTAAAGAATAAGAAACTTTTATTGAAACAAATCTTAACGTTATGTTGTTTAAGTTTAATATAGTTTCTTTGTAAAGCAAATGCCCGTGTATATACACACACACACACATATAGTACATACATACAAATATATATATATATATATATATATATATATATATATATATATATATATGTATGTATGTATGTATGTATATATATATATATATATGTATGTATGTGTGTATATATATATATATATTTGTAATAAATTAAATATTAGGTCCTCCATTCTATCAGTTAAATTCCCTTTCCTGAATCCAATCCCCAGTAACATTACTTTAACGCTTTAAAAACCCATCGCAACAGGACTTCCCATAAAACAGCAAACGTTGCATTTCTACACGTGTATACGTCCCGAGAAAGGCGTGAGTTCGCATCGCCAGCCCGAAATTCCGCTGACATTTCAAAACAACAGCCACATGTACCTCGCTTCTAGCGCGTAAGGTTGAAAGGTGATATTACACTTCGCTCCGAGCATCTGAAATGAAAGGACGTATGTTACTATCGCTCCTAATAAAATGATTCGACCCGACTGCTTCAAAATTTAAATTCTTTCAGGCTGAGTCTAGCTCCAGCCATGTAAATTTGAGCTAGTTTTCCTTTTCAGGTTGCCTTTTAAGAACGATATGTAATGATTATATTACATAGAGCCGAAAGCGATTCTTCATGTGCGGGGAAACCTCAACGGACTTCGAATCCATTGCGTTGGACTATGTATGTGCGCGTGAAATACCGACCTTGAGAGAAGCGCAATAGGAGTTCGCCACTTGAAAATGAAATGACCAAGTTTTGATTTCCCTTTTCGAAAATGACATCAAAAGATTTAAATAAAAAATTGGCTGATCATCGTGACTCTGACCAACCTGAAGAAAAACAAGGGGATAATTCTGGAGTTTACGACAAACAGTTATTGGAAAACAGTGCTATATCTTCACCAAATCAATTAAGTAATCTTCCGAAATTTAATCCTTGTGGAATGGTCAAAATTAATAACTGGTTGAAATTCTTCGAGAAAAAGACTATTGAATTGACGGAAGAAGAAAAACTACAAATATTTCCGGATTTTCTATCGGACGAGGCTTTGGAATTTTACATCGAAAACCTAATAGAATCACAAAAGTGGGATGAAGTTAAAATAAAAATCAGTGATTATTTCTCAGAAGAAAAACAGTTTTCATTCGAAGATTTCAGCAGGTTGAGCCTTTCTGGAAGTCAAAATATAAATGATTATTTTAAAAAGAAAATTAATATCGGTAAAACATTAAAACTTGAAGAAGAAATTATAATTCAAGGTCTCACAGACGGATTGCCGACAAGATACAGGGATTTATTTTTAATAAGTAACGTTGGTACAACTACTGAGTGGATTTCCCTTGCGAGGAAAATGATCAACAGCTACGAAGATAGGAGGAAAGATCACCATAATAGAGACATGCATAAACAACAGTCCGGTTTTCGCAGACCGTTCGATCGGCGAGATGACTATGACAGATTCCCACAACACGAGTCACCTAGATTCCGGCACCAACAACCGCGACCATGGCATAGATGGCCCCAGAATTTTCGAGAAGAGGAACGTCCTAGGACTCGGTTCCAGTCTCCACAACATGCAAACAACTATAACAGCAACATGACAGAACAGCGACAATGACGGATGTTCACCGTACACCTAAAAATCGGTACTGAACTGATTATCGGCCTGACAGATACAGGTAGCACCATTAACATTATTTCTCGAACTGTATATGATAAAATTAAATATTATGTGAAAATTCTTCCATCGGACAATTCACAGGTCAGTACCCTCGCAGGTAAAATAAAAACTGATAAAATAATTTCTACAAAATGCCGAATCGGTAAGTTGAACAGATTTGTTAATTTTTATGTTATTGAAACAAATTTAAAGTATGCAATTTTATCGTCGGAAATTATTAATCTAGTTAAAATTAAATTGGATTTTAAAAATTTTTGTGTTTATCAAGGAAAAAATAATATTTCATCTACTTTGTCTTTGGAAAATGTTACTAATAATTGCTATATATTTTTAACATATGATAATTCTAATGTGCCACATACTTGTTCTCATAATACTATAAATCTTGATACTAAATATAATAGTAATTGTGATACTCGTTTTTATAAAATTGAAAATGAAAATAATGTTGCTGATGATGAAAGTGTTCAATTGAACAAAATATTGAATGAGTATAATAATATTTTCGCGAAAAATAAATATGATGTTGGATGTATACATCTTGAACCACAAAGAGTAATTTTGAATTCTGAACTACCAATTTCCCTTCGTCCATACAGGGCGTCGCCAAAAGATAATGCCGAAATTAAGAAGCAAATAGACGAGCTTTTAGCTGCAGGTTTAATAAAAACATCTCATTCACCCTATGCTTCCCCAATTACTTTGGCTTACAAGAAAGATGAAAATTCAAAATCCAGAATGTGTATCGATTACCGAAAACTAAATAGTATTACAAAAACGGACTCGGAACCAATTCCCCGAATCGACGCAGTTTTAGATCAACTAACCAATGCTAAGATTTTCTCCACCCTTGATCTAGCGAGTGGCTACTGGCATATTAAACTAAATGAAAAAGATACAGAAAAATTGGCTTTCACCTCAAACTTTGGCTTATATGAATGGAAAAGATTACCTTTTGGCTGGAAAAACGCACCTGCCATATTCCAAAGAACACTCAGATAAATTTTAAATAAATACCAAATTAAATTTGCGCTCAACTATTTTGACGATATACTTATATTTTCAGACTCTTTCGAAGAACACTTAGAGCATTTAAAAACTATTTTCTCGATTTGTGAAAAAGAAAACATGAAATTGAAATTTTCAAAATGCCAATTTGCCCAAACAAAAATAAAATTTTTGGAATATGAAGTGGAAATAGGATGTTATCACCCGAGTAACACTAACATAGAAATTATTAAGAAACTTCAACCTCCTAGGAATGTTAAAGACTTACAAAGATTTTTAGGTAGCGTAAATGTTTATAATAAATTCATTCCCAACTATGCTAAATTAAGAGTACCATTGAATAAATTATTGAAGAAAGACACTAAATTTGAATGGACAGATGATTGCCAGAAAGCTTTTCAGGATTTAAAAGACGCTCTAATATCTAAACCTGTTTTATCTATTTATAACCCAAATTACCCATGCCATATTTTCGTGGATGCGTCCGGACAAGCGGTAGGCGCAATTTTAAAACAACAACACCCTGATGGAAGTTTGCATCCCATAGCCTATCATTCTCGAAAACTTAGAACCTATGAACAAAATTATGCCATTGCCGAGCTGGAATGCTTGTCAATTATTGATGCTGTTGATAAATATTATTGTTATTTACATGGGACTCATTTTACCGTTCATACGGATCATGCTGCACTTGTCTGGTTAAAAAGTATTAAACACCCAACTGGACGATTATTCCGATGGTCATTTAAACTTTCCATGTACGATTTTGACATTAAATATAAAAAAGGTTCTACAAATTATGAAGCCGATATGTTAACTAGAAACCCAATTTCTCACCATGTAACTTTACGTGAACGTGACCCATTGTTGACATTGCAAGAAATCGAGCATCATCAAAATTTAGATAATGTAAACGGTAAGAAGTTGAAAAAAGTTAATAATGTATGGACAATTAAAAAACAAGGTTTAATGAAAATTGTTGTGCCCTTCTCTTTACGTTTAAAATTATTAGAAAAAGCCCATGTTAATTATGGACATTTAGGAGTTTCGGCAATGTTAAATCTGATATCCCCTCAATATTATTGGATTGGAATACCTAAAGATGTGAGTAACTATGTGAAACATTGTGAAGTATGTCAATTAAACAAGAAGTCTAGGAAGATTGCTAAACAGAGAACTATAAGAAATCATGAAGTAAATAAAGTAAGATATAACACTCGTTTTGAGGAATCTAAATTTAAGGTAGGTGATATAGTAATGTACGAAGAATTTCGTTACCCAAATACTCCTAAACTTACTCCCCCTTATTCTGGTCCATATAAAATTTTGAAACAAATTTCTAGAGTAAATTTTGAAATTAACAGACCCAATTCCCTCACTAAGAAAACCTCGGAAATTGTACACTGTACCAGATTAAGACCTTTCAACCCTGCAGAAAATTTTCGATTAGCAACTAGAAAAAGTAAAATTCCTATTTTAATAACAGTAAACCCCAAAACGCGCAAGATCCCAAGTAAAAAATAATAGTGTTAGGAAAAAAAAAACCTATCTATGATGATTAAGACTACTCAACTGTGACTCAAATAGCTACCTGACTATGACTCCGATAATCCTACGATATTTTGATAACCTAGTGAAGATTGCTGTTGACGCATGATGAAGATAACCTAACTTTGATGGATTCGGATACCTACCTAAATTTCGTAGTTAATCATATTTAGAGAAATTTTGATGCTAGTTTGCCTTCCACAAATTGCCATCTGAATTATATTAAAAGAATATTTATTAAAAAGAAAATGTTGATGTGCTAAGTTAAAGAAATATTTTGTCAATGTTAGGGCTAACATGACATGTCACAGGTTACCCCTAATTTTGCCAAGTAAGTTGATGATCTGAGTTGTTATTTTTGTTGACACCGGAGAAACCTTTTGCCAGCACAAGGGGTAGTTCTTCCCTCAGAGGGATGAGCCTCTTGCTGTCTTTGCATCACAGCACCCTCGTGATCACTAACAATCTTTCACGTTGGACATCACAGAGGATAGCCCATTTCACCTCCAGGTTTGTCACTGATGTCATGATTGGTACCAATGATTTTAGAATTTGAATATTTTGAATTGAAACTAGTGACGATGTTAAAGCACATAATGTTTTTGAAAATTACCTAATGTGAAAATGATGCCCATTTACTTAATTAAGAATTTATAACAAGTTATTTTGAGTTGTTTAATTTATGATCTTATGTATTGTTAAAAACTTGACAGGTATCTAAATCTATGCTGTAATTGAAGTGAAACTTTCAGAATAATATAAGAAATCAATTTTGTAATAATATTCTCTAAAGTAATGTTGTTTTGAACTTGAACTTATTGAAATATCTTCTGAATTATACGTTGTGAATTATTTTAAAATTTATGTAAGTATTCGAGATTAGGAATATGAAAAATGGATATCGATGTATAATTGGTGTAAACGATGAAGTTTTGAAATCATGTGTAAAATGTAAACACTGAATATAAACCACATACAATAAGGACTTATTTGATAACCAATGTATAACGACTTGAATTTAAACTGAGCTTAAGGACTCCAAGAATTATACGTTATTTTAGGACTCATTATTGAATGAAGAACTTTGATTTAATTAAAAAGTTATTTAGATTATATTAGCCAATAATATTTCAGTTATTTGAATTTCACTGCACATTGTATAATAATTATAAACTTTATTGCATACTATGTTAATTCCCTATATTATGAATGTTCATTATAAATTTCATTGTATATTGTCTTTAATTTCATATATTTTGTGTAATGGTGCAACGAAGTCATAAGAGTGAGTTTAGTATTATAGTAAAGATTCAGGAGATTTAACTTTGGATTTGTTTCGGTGAAGTTAAATTATGACGGGTTATGGACAAAGCTCTTGACTCTGTAACCTTGATGTGTTCTAATTCTCACCCACCTTGCTGTTTATCGTGACTTCTTTCCACCAATGTTGCATTCAGAGACATGTAATTGTATAATGTAGTTAATTTTGATTATATTGATTGTAATTGTACTCACTTTATTATATAAGAGTTCATCTGTATTATGTTGTGAAAATGTCACCTTTCAACGTGACGATTTTCCCTTTTTCGGGGGGGATTTGTAATAAATTAAATATTAGGCCCTCCATTCTATCAGTTAAATTCCCTTTCCTGAATCCAATCCCCAGTAACATTACTTTAACGCTTTAAAAACCCATCGCAACAGGACTTCCCATAAAACAGCAAACGTTGCATTTCTACACGTGTATACGTCCCGAGAAAGGCGTGAGTTCGCATCGCCAGCCCGAAATTCCGCTGACATTTCAAAACAACAGCCACATGTACCTCGCTTCTAGCGCGTAAGGTTGAAAGGTGATATTACACTTCGCTCCGAGCATCTGAAATGAAAGGACGTATGTTACTATCGCTCCTAATAAAATGATTCGACCCGACTGCTTCAAAATTTAAATTCTTTCATGCTGAGTCTAGCTCCAGCCATGTAAATTTGAGCTAGTTTTCCTTTTCAGGTTGCCTTTTAAGAATGATATGTAATGATTATATTACATATATATATATATATATATATATATATATATATATATATATATATATATATATATATATATATATATATATATATATATATATATATATATATATATATATATATATATATATATGTATACATACAGTGGCGCCGTCTAAGATTTTACCAATTTTCAAAATGTACATTTTTATTAAAACGGTTGGTTGTACCATTCACGATATGTGTGTTGTCGGTTATAATAATTCTTTTGTCTGGCTGAAGTCACTAGATTACCAATGGAGACATCGAGTCTGGTTCAATAATTTTTCCTTAGTCCCCACTATTTCATTATGACACTGGTGAATATCTCAGAGTTGCTGATTTACCAACCAACGCTTTAAGATCCACTTACCCAACCTGTTTATCGGGGCCGCAAAGGGTGTCAGAATGGGAGTCAATACGATTCTTTTAAATTGCAATATTTTACCGAAATTTCCTCACAACTGTTTTCATACTTAGTTTTTTCAATGTATGGCTGGACCAGTGGCGCTCGGAGAACGATGCCTTTTTACCCCCCCCCCCCCAAACCATGGTCTTAGAGATCAAATGGACCAATGTTCTTGGGGACCATTTGGCGCTCCTCTGCGAGTGCTACCAGGGGCATGATAGACCCCCTTCCCTTTCTACGCCACTGGGCTGGGCTGGAATATATATAGTGGTAAGAAAATTGGTATTTGATTCATGGAAGGAAGTGATTTAAGAAGTGCGTAGCGAATATTCAGACAGTGTCCAAAACCCGCCGTTTAAATATGTATGGAACATTGTATGTAATGTAGCATGTTTTAATCTGCTATAACATTTCCACATAAGTAGGGCTCAATTAGCTAGTTAAAATATTTAGAAACGTAGTGTTATTAACGGAAAAAAGTCTATATTGCAAAGATTAAATTGAAAATATGAATTTAATATAAATTTAATATAAAAATATGAATTTAATATTCCTATTTACCCACATCTTGATTTTTGAAACACTATATTTAGTGTCTGGTAGAGAAATCTGAGGTGAACTGAAGGCGAATTAGAAAACGAAAATTTTATTAGCTTGAAAGCGAATTTTAGTGGAATTTTCCTAAGCTTACCGAATAAGTTATACTGGTATATTTTGTCGGATGACCTGAATACACTTAGCGTTCCTTATCTAATGAAGGATGAATTACCAGATCTATGGTTCTATTTATCTGCATATGTTTTTTTTTCTAAAATATTGTGTATTCTTTTCTAGTGGCTAAAAATCCTGCTGAGCCACTATTCACCTTGACGGCCTGTCGAGTTTTACTTTCACTTGCCTTTCGGAATTTCTATCCATATATATACATTATATATACATTATATATATATATATATATATATATATATATATACAGGGATTTCCGCTTATAAGAATCACGTTTGTTATTAATGTTTTTGATTCTTATAAGCGGTTGATTCTTATAGCCGAAATTTAATTTTTTGAACAGGCACACACACCTATATATACATATATTAGATAATTTACCATAAAATACTCTTTAATTTACATTAATTATCTTTTATTAAAATTATTTTTTATAATTTTAAAAATACAACTTAATTTCTAGACCTAGAAGTAGATACACATGATTATAGTAAGAGAAGAAAAAAATCCAATATTTGTTACCACATGCCTGCTTAACAGTTTTAACATTTGAATTACAGGAAGGGAGCAAGAAAAAGTTTTCTATGGTAGTTTGACGTAATGAAGTTTTCAGGAGTCTGTTTATACCTCTTTCATTATTTATTTTCTCAGACGAAGATTCGCCTTCTAGCTTACGTTTCACGGTTTGATAACGTGCTGAATCTACTAATATTACGTTTGCCTAAGTGATAGTGGACACTTCGCCGAAGATTTATGTATTTCAGGGTCCAGGAAGCCGCTATCAGGATGTGGGAGGTGGGAAAAAAAGAGTCCCTAATTTTGTTTGTCAGTGGAGAAAATTGAATTCGTACCCGGACGGGTAAAGATGCCCCTGGGTTAAGGTAATTGGACAGTGTTATGCTGAAGCGTTTAAGGGAAAACTATTATGTTATGTCTAACAAAGAAAGGGATGAAGTTTACAACTATATTCCATCCCATCTTATCAGTCTTTCTTTTAAAAAAAGAAAGAATTTCGTGCCTTTTGAGGGTTTGTGGCTTTTTTGGAAAAATGAAAGGAAAGCGAATAGTGTAAACTGATTCTTAAAACCGATGGATGGATTCTTTAAAGCGAAAATTTTAACATGGAAATAATACATTTGTTTTTGTTTTCGCGATATTGATTCTTATAAACGGTTGATTCTTATAACTACTGATCACTATAAGCGGTGGTTACTGCATATATATATATATATATATATATATATATATATATATATATATATATATATATATATATATATATATATATATATATATATATATATATACATATATATATATATATACATTTATATATACTAGTATAGTCAATAAGGTCGGGGACTACCCTCTCCCTCATGCCCGGTGTGTTGGGGAACCGAAATAACGATGTGGTTTGCAAGTCTAGTTATCTGCGTACACTCGAGACGTCACATGACGCTTTGCACAACTACAAAGGCGCGCAGCTCACCATTTGGCTGCAAACTGTCAGTCTATGATGTAAATGTAGCAAAATGACCTTTTTGCAGCAACGTTACAACATTGAATTCTGCTACAAATTAGGAAAAACCGCTGCAGAAACATTACGGTTACTACAAAAATCGTATCGAGACGAAGCTATGTGCAGATCGAAAGTTTTCAAATGATTACATCTTGTTTAAAAATGGGAGAGTCGCTGTTGCATATGATCCGCGAAGTGGGTGGCCAGTGACCCCACAAACGGAGGTGAACATCCAATGGGTAGGAGCAGTGGTTGTTTGGTTGTTTGAAGTTTATTCGCGCAAGGTCCAGAAAGGACAAGCTGCGCCAAACACAAGGTAACATCGTCAACGAATGGTATGTACAGGTTCTTCGTCGTCTGCGGGAGGTAATCCGTGGTAAACGTCCACACATTTGGAAATCCAACATGTGGATGTTTTTGCTTGACAATGTCCTGGCGCACCGATCCCTGATGGTGTAACAAGTCCTTGCTAAACACGGCACCACAGTTCCGCCACATCCACCGTATTCCCTAGACCTTGCTCCTTGCGATTTCTACCTGTTCCCGACACTGAAAGATCGCATCAAGGGCAAGCGGTTTGCAAATGCCGAAAAAGTGATGGCAACAGCGACAACCGCTTTACGACAGCTCTCACGCAACGGTTTCCAGGACTGTTCCAGAAGCTGTATCAACGCTGGCAAAAGTGTATATTTGCGGAAGGACATTATTTTGAAGGTGATTGTGTTAAGAGGACTTTGTAAGTGTATTCGTTGTTGTAGTAAATAAAGTCCCCGAATTTATTGACTGTACGAGTATATATATATATATATATATATATATATATATATATGTGTGTGTGTGTGATAATATTACTAACTACCTATAATCGCCCGTTATGTACGTCATCTCTGGCCTGGTAACCCCGCCTTCTTGTCTTGTCGTGACCGCTTCGCCTTCCCACATACTAACTTCCTCCGCCAATTCTGGCAACCTCTCTGACCTAATTCTATCTTGGCGCTCTTTGTGGTAGACGTTGGACTGGCTCGAAGCGAGTAAGATGTGTTGCTTTATTCTTTAATAAATTCGTTTTTTCCTGATGCTGACTTTATAATTTTCCGGCCACGATGTATGCTCTTATTTCATGAGATGTCCATCCGGACATTTCAGAGAGCTCGACAGGATGTTGACCTTTTAAGAATTACACTGGGAATTACGACTGCATTTTGAGAAAGTGAGGACGTCTTTGCTCTACAGGACTTTTGGTTTCGAATCCCGCATGCGTTCCTGAATTAACCAGCTTGAAATGACCCAAGCTAAGACATTCCCCATCCAACACCATGAAATTGCTACAGAAGTCGACTACATCGAAGCAAGTAAAGATGCCATTGCTCCGGTTCGTTCCAGTTTGGTTTTCGAATTCTGTTTCCCGCCTGACGTCACCATTTTTTCCCCGTCTCGGACTACGCCATCTTTGTGTAAAGTACCAGTTCTGCAGCATCCGATTCAACTAGGCCTTCAAGAAGCGATTCAACTTTTAATATATGTGAGCGACAGTCATAAAAAAATTCAATTTCCAGGAAAATTTACGATTTCAGGGTGAACGCCGAACGCTGCTCTGAAATCAAAGAAGCTCATAAAAACAAATTTTCAAGTTACCATCAGAGTGCTTTACATTGAAAAAAGTTCTTATTTAGTATTGTATTTTATGCCACAAAAGTTGGAGCTTTAAGCAGGTCAGTTATTATATTATTTTTGTTATTTTTAGTATTGTAAAAGTAAAAGCAAAATGAAAACTGCCAAAATAAATGTCGAACATGATGATAATTATGAAATATTTCAGAAGAAAATTAAAAATCGGAAAAAAAGAAGTTAAATTTAAGTAATGAAATGATCATATAAGTCACCAATATGTAAATCATTCAGCTATGCTTAATCTTTCTATTGTAGCATTCCTGTCCTATCGCCATCCTAGTTAATTTTGAAGAAACCCCGTGAGTGTAAGTGAAACTCACATATTTTTTTTTTAAACTTTTTGAAGCTCACTATATTTTATATGAAAAATACTATGTACTAGATAAATATTATTGATTTTTATACCGGGGTTTCCACTCACTGTCTTCCCTGTCTCTTTGCACTTTTCAAATGTTCCCTTTGAACAGTTGCTTTTCCCTCTCATGTTTGAGAAACTTGCCTGCCCCTTTTCCCTTTGTGCAGTTTGCTTAAATTGAGTTTCAGGTTGGAAGAACCTTCCCTTTGGTAAACGCTCACGAGGATGTACTCACAACAGGTCACATACCTCAAATTTATGATTGTATTGTCTTTTTTTTATTTCTTCACAATAATTGAATGTTAGTGCCAATTTGTTTTTTGTTCGAATTTTTTCAACATCAGGTACCAGACATTTGGTATTGATGTTGAAAGTTAAGCTTGACAGCATTTGGTAAAATTATTCTATTAATTGCTGAAAGAATAATTTTAATATTTTTGTGTACATCATCTAGAGACAAAAAAATAAAATATAGATAGTGTTTTGCTCAAAGAAAATTCAATAACTAATGTCAAACGTAATAATAATAAACAACAAAGAACATCATTTTTCTAAAAAAGTGACTACAACCCAGGAGATCTCCAAAAGAACTAAACATTATTCAACGGCTAAGACTGTGAATAATAATTACTTTGTGTTTTTATAACAAGTTGAACTGTATCCGTCCAGGACTCAGAACACTTTCAGACTGTGACACATGTCAGGGGCTGACATGCACAAATTTTTTTACTTGTATTTGTATTTGGAACATCTTTACATCTGTTGTTGTTAGTGTTTTCATTTAAGTGTACCATTCCATTTTTATTTTACTCCAGCTTTTTGTTTTTAAAATTATACCATTTTTCGTACTATTATGTCTTTCAATCGTACATTTTAACATAAGAATTTGTGATTTTCGAGTCAGCTTCAACCTAATATTCAAGCTACTAATTTTCATGTTCACACTATCTGGAGTGTCTTGGAGTCGACGGCCGCGGCTCCAATCCATTTTAGATGGGGGGGGGTATATTCTGTGATAATATTACTAACTACCTATAATCGCCCATTCTGTGCGTCATCTCTGGCCTGGTAACCCCGCCTTCTTGTCTTGGCGTGACCGCTTCGCCTTCCCACATACTAACTTCCTCCGCCAATTCTGCCAACCTCTCTGACCTAATTCTATTTTGGCGCTCTTTGTGGTAGACGCTGGACTGGCTCGAAGCGAGTAAGATATGTTGCTCTACTGTTTAATAAATTAGTTTGTTCCTGAAGCTGACTTTATTATTTTCCGGCCACGATGTATGCTCTTATCTCATGCGATGTCCATCCGGACATTTCATATATATATATATATATATATATATATATATATATATAATATATGACGAGCGTAATTTTACACCCGTCATATTAAAATTTGTTGCAGTCATGGTTATCCAGTGGCGTAGCTAGAAATAACCCAGTAAACATTGAACACGCATCAGTTCGATTTTATCATATTTATTTCTTTATCCGAATACGACCACTGTTCCAAGTAGCGCCCATTTTAACACTCGCCATTTTCAAATTTAGGGACCCAGCGAACGTACGTCTATCAGTACCGATTTTATCCCGCGCTCTCTTTTTCTAGGTCAAATTTTCTAGGTCAAAATAGCGCGTCTACTCTTATGGCATATACGCAGAGCCCAATCTGGAAAATTCTAGAAGCTTGTTTCCCTCCAAACCAGTACATTATCTAAAAATAAATCCTCTCCACGGAACTTCAATTCCCGCGACCCGAAGTCATCCTTCAAAACGGGATATAACCTTTTTTCACCCACAACGCGTCTTGGAAAATGAAACTAGTGGCTATTAGCGCCACGAAAATAATTTATCCCGAAGCCCCCTTTAAATTTGACTTAATTATTCATTTCCCTAATTAATTCCCGACATATATATATATATATTTATTTATTTATTTATAAATATATCATATACATGTTTTGTAAATGCGTTTTTACCCTTTCAGTCCTTGACTCTATTCCATCTTATAATGCATGAAGAAAGGAGGTTTGTACCAGAGATTTCCTGTATTTACCATAAAGTTCATACATGCAGTTCAATATTCTCTTGCATTTGTAATATATGCTCAGTGTTATTTACATCCATGGTGTTTATTTTGTCGAAGAGTTGCCTCGGTTAGACAATATCGGTTTACAGTTCTCTGATTGAGGATTGTAAGATGATTTTTTGCATCTGCAGACAATAGAACATTCGCACGTAATCTTCAAACTTTTATTCAACAAAAAATCCAAATTTGAAGGGGTATAATAACAAAATCTTGTACGGTGAGATCGTAAAATTTTTAAATCTTGCAAGAATTTAAAAATTTGGAAGAATAAAAAAAGATTAAATATTTTGCAGAAGCTTTGAAAAAATTGTATCTGATCTATCTAAAAGTTTGTATTTCCCTCTCAAAATTTTGATAGAAATTTAAAAGGTTTCTGGTCTATATAATTACTCGTTTTTTATAAACATTTTGTAATTTTTTCAAAAAATGTATAGATGTGTCGTTTACATACCACTTCTGAAGCTGTAGTTCTTATATAAGTTAATATAAGTTAAAACAATTCTTATAATTCAAAATTCAAAAGCAGACTCCTTTTGTTTAGATTTTTAAAAGCGTTATCACTTCAGATTTTAAAACGGTACAGTTATATATAGTACAGTACAGCCTAGTAGTATTGTATAGTACAGTATAGTATAGCATACACGCAGTATAGTATAGTATAGTTGTAAGGTATACACAAGATTCGATTCACAAGAATCGAACTTTTGAGTGAATTAAAGAAGCTGCTTTAGATATGCTAATTTCGGCATACGCGCTTAGTATAAATACCACGCAGCGTCATTAATGAAAAAAAGGGGAGGTTGTTAAGGTTGAAAAGGTGTTATCCTGCGCTAGTGCTTAGCGGGCCAGAAGTTTACATGGCAGTACTGCTGGTTTGACTTACTGTTCGTGAGTATAAAAATATATTGTTCTTGAAAGCTGTTTTTATACATTCCGTACAAGTAGTACGCATGCTTATTGCTGTAAAAGCCAATTATATGTGCAACGAATTCAATAAACATTGTTTCATGTATAAACTGTGTTTGCTTCAAATTCAAATAGAGTGCCACTTCAAATTATATACACCCAAGTCTGGGTAGAAGTGAGCAAAGAATCTCTATACTGGCGCCCGAAAATATATATACCCTGGTAGTTAGCGTTACATTTGTAACGAACAACATAATTGAAATTAAAAACTGTGTACTGTGTACTTATATTGATAAAATTGTTGCAAGTACTTATATACTATTTAAAAATGAGTGTTGTAGAAAAAAATCCTGCTGGAAATTTTCCTCGGGTAATTATGGTTCAGCAAATTGCGCCATTCGAAGCCACATTCAATGGCGGCCCCTCAAGCCAATTCCTAAAGAAAATTGAGCATTACTTTCAGCAACAATGCACCCCAGAGGAGGATAAACTTAAAATTGCTCTAGCCGCTTTAAGAGGTAGTGCATATCAGTGGTACACGTGTATGAAAAGCAGTAATCTTATTTTTGACTATTTGTCATTCAAGCAACAGTTTCTTAGTGTTTTTTCCAAAGACCTTTAATCAAAGTGAAATTGAAGCGGAAATTTATTCGCTAAGGCAACGTGAAGGTCAGTCTGCATTAGATTTTGCTACGGAAAAGATTTCAAAGTGTGAGGAATGTTTAGAAGGGGTAACGGAAGCGGTAATCTTAAAAATAGTTATCCAACGTTTGAAGCCAAGTGTTCAAGATTTTTTAGATAATCAAACAATTACAAGCAAGGTTACCCTCCTTCAAGCTTTAGCTAAATATGACAATAGGCATTTCTTCGCTACCCCGTACCGTCATTCAGGTACGAGAAGTTTTATACAGCCGCGCCAAAATTTTTCGCGAGTTTCAAACCAGCAGCGTAAGCAGTACCGCAGGCAAAATAATAGAAGCGCACGGCGTTATAATGAAATTAGTGCTCTTAAAGTAAATAATATGGAAGCACCTTACTTGCACTGGCAAGTTGATTCACATGATATGGTTCAACCTGTTGAAACTGTGTGGTCAAATGTATTATTTTGTCCGAGCAGTAATCATTATTTTGAGAATAGTGAAAGTCAGGGTATTTTTGTGGCTTATAAAGAAAGTGAGTCTAGCTGGAATAATGCGGTAATTCCAGTACAAATTTCTGAAAATAGTGCCGATACTAATGCTAGTGGTTTAGAAAATAAATCATCGGACACTTCTATTAATGTTATACCTGATATTTTAGATGATATTCACACATCTGTTAATGAAGGAAATTTAGTAGATGACGAAGTATGTGTTACGGAAGTTAGTGAATACTTATTAGTTGACGACAATAAAAATTCTTTAAACGATAGTAGGAACTCGCTAGGTAATGATGATATTATTTCAAGTTTCCATCCGAATGAGGATGCTGTAGGCCAGGTTGATAATATGGTTTTAAATAAAGTACATGAAAACCATACTGAGAGTCAGGATGAAAAGTTGACACAGAGTTATACTGTAAGTAGTTTAGCTGATGCTTCGGAAGTTATAGACGCAGGTCGCATTAAAACGCACCAGTACGAAAAGCTTAATCATCCTAAAACTGAAGCAGTGTTAAAGAATTTAAATGATAACGATTCTGATATCGCAAGTTTCAAAGAGACTTTTTCGTCAAAAGAGGATAAAACTAAAGTTAAGGGGGATAAAAAACGTGAAAAAGCGCCTTCAGGTTCCAGCATTAAAACTGCAAATACTGAAGTAATTAAGGCGGTAAACAAGAAGTTGCATAAGCACCAATACCAAAAACAGAGTCAGTTTGTTTAAAAACATGACACAAGTAGAGAGATAAAGCCAGTAACTAAACACGTTGGTGCGGCGTATAAATTTGAAACAATAGAATCTGCATTAAAATTTAATACCGATACAAGCAAAAGTACGAAGCAAAGTAAGGTGTGCACTACAAAAACTCTATCAAAGGATGAACGTGGTACACATAAGGTACACAAGGTAATCAAATGGAAGAATGACAATTTTAAAGCTCCTTTGCATAAGTACAGGAAACGCAAGATATCAGCCGCCCAGCAAGGTTGGCCTCCTCCCAAGAGACCTCCTATCCATCGTCAAGCCGGACCAGCGCCTCAGGACCTACGACCTGCTGCACGAAGGATGCCCACACGGTCAACGAACCCCTTTACTAGGACTGCGACCATCAAGAGAGGTTCCACGGATTGGACAGACTGGTGCAAGGAAGTTGCTGCATTCATGAGGAACAAGTCTTGTATCAACTTTCTTATTCTAACTCCCACCCTTTAATAAAACCGAACCAAATTGGTTTGAAATTCCCCAGTGTATATACTGTGTAAACATTTTGAGGGGAAGGGGTGAGCCACTGAAAAAAAAATACGGCATACTGTTGTTTTATAAATTTTTGAAGTAGACATGTAGTGACTAGGAAAAAAATACATACTGCACAATATACCAATTAACCACTAATGTACTAACTTCACAAATCATGACACATGTGCATTATAAATTGGGGGAGAGCAAATACAAACAGTCAAGAAATGTCAGGCTGTGCAATTGTGTTGACAATTTTAACTAAAATAAGTTTTTTAGGGCGCAGTTGGCCAGCCCAGTATCCGCAACTCTGCAAATCCACTGTGTGATGGTGTCACCTGGACCCTTCGGGGTTAGTTTTGTAAAATGGTAGTGGCGTTTTTCCCCCACACAACGTGTGGAAGGTTTTTTGGCTTTGCCACCCATTATGTAAAAAGTCAGACCAGCACGCGTTTTCAATTAGTTAACTGAAGCCGTTCAGACCTCAGTTACCTAATTTTTTTTTTCGAGGGAGGCCAGTGTAAGGTATACACAAGATTCGATTCACAAGAATCGAACTTTTGAGTGAATTAAAGAAGCTGCTTTAGATATGCTAATTTCGGCATACGCGCTTAGTATAAATACCACGCAGCGTCATTAATGAAAAAAAGGGGAGGTTGTTAAGGTTGAAAAGGTGTTATCCTGCGCTAGTGCTTAGCGGGACAGAAGTTTACATGGCAGTACTGCTGGTTTGACTTACTGTTCGTGAGTATAAAAATATATTGTTCTAGAAAGCTGTGTTTATACATTCCGTACAAGTAGTACGCATGCTTATTGCTGTAAAAGCCAATTATATGTGCAACGAATTCAATAAACATTGTCTCATGTATAAACTGTGTTTGCTTCAAATTCAAATAGAGTGCCACTTCAAATTATATACACCCAAGTCTGGGTAGAAGTGAGCAAAGAATCTCTATATAGTATAGTATAGTATAGTATAGTACAGTACAGTATAGTATAGTTTAGTATAGTATAGTATAGTACAGTACAGTATAGTATAGTATAGTACAGTACAGTATAGTATAGTATAGTACAGTACAGTATAGTATAGTATAGTACAGTACAGTATAGTATAGTATTGTATAGTATAGTATAGTATAGTACAGTATAATATAGTATAGTACAGTATAGTATATTATAGTATACTACAAAAAAAGTATAGTATTAAAAAAAATAAAATGATACAGAAGTAATAAAATTTTTCAGCAATTTTCAATAATATAATTTTAATGACAGTTCAATCAGGATTCCTTTATTAAAACCTTTTCACGCTGTGAGAAGTTTTAAAGTGGAACAATGAATGACAGAATTCGGAGTGTATTGAAGCATAATTATTTAAAAACAAAATAAACTAATTTCTTTGTATTTGAAATGAGAAATATTTCAAGCAAATATTAGATATTTATTGAAATCTGACAAGAAAAGGTACACGCTTCAAAGGAAATAATAAATTTTCTCATTAAAATGTCGAACATAAGAGAAATTACAGTTGAGTGCATGTGGGATATAATCGAAAACTTTTTCGTAAATTATATAATTTAATGCAACTTAAGTGACTCATTAAATTTTTATGTTTCTTGATATTATATCTGTACTATTAATTTTCTAAAAATCATAGTCTTGAGTTCAACATTGTTTATAAAAAATGATATTATCTTGAATGATGAACAACTCCAAACATAATCAGACGAGAAAATTAGTTAATCTCTATGAGCTTTAGTCCTCTCAACTTGAATTGACTCTGTCCATACACGTAAAAGCAAAATAAATCTACTAATGTCTTAAGCAATCAAACGGATAAAATGACAAAATAAATTTATTAGCGTCTGTAAAAAGTATTGCGAAAATGCTCTACAGTCAATGTTATAATTTTTCGTATAGTTAAGTACACTGCTGGCCATTAAAATTGCAACACTATGAAGGAGTGGTGATGACCAATGAGGTCTGTTTCATTGCCCGTTTCAGAATGTTTTGAATGTTTTAGAGAGGTTGGACGCTGTTCTATTTCGGAGGGCGACTCAAGTGTGGGCAGAGCAAGTTGCCCCGTAGGATAATTGGATATATATATATATATATATATATATATATATATATATATATATATATATATATATATATATATGTCTGTGTGTGTGTAAGTGATAAATTTTAATCACCTTTAATCACCTGTAATCCGAGTTCTATCGCTTTATGGCAACCTTTACGCCCTTTACCCCTTTGCCAATACTAACCTACCTCGCCAGTTCCTGGCAACCCCTCTCTGACCTAATTCTAGATTTGCGCGCAACAGGAGCCGCGGGCTGGCTTCGAAGAGTGCAAGATGTTGCTGTTTTCATGGAATAAATTCCTTTGTTCGTGAATCCGACTTGTATTCTTATTTTCGGCCATGATGTGTGCACTTATTTCAGGAGATGACCATTCGGGTCATTTCATACATACAAGGTGTGCCCATTAAGTAACCGGACAATTTTTTTATAAATAAGAATAATATTACTCACCTTCAAATAAATTTATCTCTTTCAAAATAATCGCTAAAGTAGTCTATACAATTTTTCCGACGTTTCTTCAAGTCATGGAAACACTGTTTATAGACGTTGAAACTAACCGTTCGCAAAATATGCGTAACATTTGATTTAATATCCGAGACGTTTACAAATCTCTGTCCTTTCATGACCATCTTAAGATTCGTAAAAAGGAAAAAATCAGCTGGCGATAAGTCGGGAGAATAAGGTGGGTGATTTATCACTGTAACTGAATGCTTTAGCAAGACATTGCTGTACAGAAATTGTTGTATGGGTCCTAGCATTATCGTGTAAAAGAAACCAATAGCCAGAATCAAACAGTTTCTTCCTAACTCGCCTTATTTCATATCTTAATCGAAAAAGCACCTGCTTGTAAAAATACTGATCAATTGTTTAATTTTCATGAACAAATTCGTGGTGAATAAGTCCTTTGTAATAAAAATTGCAAAATCGATAAAAGGACAGCGATTTGAAAACGTCACGGATATTAAATCAAATGTTACGCGTTTTTTTGCGAACGGTTAGTTCCAACGCCTATAAACAGTGTTTCGATGACTTGAAGAAACGTTGGAAAAATTGTATACACTTCTTTGGTGATAATTTTGAAGGAGATAAATTTATTTGAAGGTGAGTAATATTTTTCTAATTTATAAAAAAATGACCGGTTACTTCATGGGCGCACCTTGTATATATTTAAATAAATATATATATATATATATATATATATATATATATATTACTTTGAGCTGGGTAAACGTCTTTAACCTATCAAGGAATTATTTAATATACCCTTAAATCATGTTTCTTCCCGTGTGGCGCATGGGGGGGGGGGGCGGCGTGAATAAATTTCATGGGGTCCGTCAACATGACGGATAATTCTAATACAAGAACTCAATCATGCGGAAAAACGCAACTTTAAAGACTGTATTTGAAACTAAAACTGATACATAGTTAAAATTGGAAATTTACATCGTGTAGTAGCTTTCGAATTTGAATTAAATCAGATGTAGAACTATGTAGTAGTCATTCGGAAAATAATACGCCATAGAAGTATAAATATACAGTTAAATAACAAATTTATCTTTTGTAATACATTGATATCACTGCTAACTATACTGATTATCCTTTTACAGTCTAGGCTACGAATATAATTGAATATAAATAGATTTTATAAAACTATTTGTTGCTTTATTGCATTTTCTAATTTATGATTGAAACGATTCATTATATGAGTATCTATAAATCAAAAGGAAGAGGTCACAGATTTCACTAGATTACAAAATAAAGGTTCACGGCACTAAAAAGTTAGGAACAAATGCCTTATAATGTCATAAAAAAATAATTCTTTAGATATTATAGGACAGATGGCACCAGCATCACACATATGGAATATACGCCCCATTTAGAACTTCACTAGAAGACATTGCTTTAAGCACGCTCTTCTTTTATATTTTAGCCGGCATGTGGGTGCCAGATAAAATGTATCCATTCACCACAGTACACAAGTCTAGTTTATGTGCTTTGCCGAAAAGATGAAAAGCCTTTCTAATCTGGCAATGAAGAAGAAACTGGCAGATGAAAAAAAGTGCAATAAGAGAGTGTAGTGAGCAAATCTCCCACAAAATCAATTTCGGATTGATTGTATTCATTTTTATATATCTATTTTCCTTTTACTAGCATGAAAATCAATTAAGAGTCACACATTTCTTGGAGGCGTAAAGCGTATGGAAAAGTAATCAGATATAACAGCAATCAGTACATGACTTCATTTTATTTAAAATCATTATTAATAGAATATTATTACATTTTAGAATATCGCTATCTTTATGCGTAAGCAAAAATTTCCCTGTTTATAAATCCAAAAAGAATTATAAATGTATTAGTATTCGTTTCATTTATGTTTTAGGAACCGTTTAATCTTTACAACGATTTCTTTCGTACTAAATGTCAAACAGGAAAGACACGTTAACAAATAAAAAAGGTTCTTAGTGATAACAATATAAGAAAAAGAAGATTCCAGAAACTCACACAAGATTCAATCGTTATTATTTCCAAATATCATGGATATTTAGAGCTACAAATTAAAAAAAGGGGAAGTGAGGAAGTTACTTAAAAAAATTTAACAAATTTTAAAGAATTCTTCACAGTATTTACACGGATAAATATTTGACATAATACTGTGGAAAAAAATACTTTCTTATCTATATAGAACAGATAACACAGAAATTAAAATTGGATTTTAGACATAATTATTATTCAGACAAATTTCTATTGTTTATTTGCTCATGAACATATGACGCGGTAAGTTATGTAAGTCAGTAAGTCAAGAAGTGTAAGTACAAAGCGTTTCTTTGCCAAAACTACAAAAAATTCCACTATAAATTGAACAAATTATAATTCATAATAATCATTATAATATTGCAAATAATAAGTATTTGCAATTCCACTATAAATTGAACATGGAGATTACATTTTTGCTCTCAGCTAAAAAAAAGTTTAAAAGTTTTACACCACTTTGACTTTCACCGCCTCATATATATAACTAGGAACAAAGATTGCTGATTCCAAATGGAAGAAATAAGTAATAGCTTTGTTATTCTCCGTACATACTATAAATAGTACATATTTTGGGAGATTATTTTTCTACAAATTCATATCTGTAAGGGCTTTAGATTTTTAGTCATAATCCGTATAGGCTAAGTGTTATCCATATAAAAGATGTAATTTTCGAGTTAAACTTTTTTAAAGATGTTATGAATAAAATTGGAGAAAAAGCTTACACAACCAAGAAAGGGATCATAAATCAAGTGTAGTTCAAGTCAATCAAAACAATCAAGTCATATTGGAACGATTATGGAATTTTTTGTACATTATAGTGAGGCAAAACATACAATTTGTAAATGTAAGTTATGGTTAAAAGATGAAGTATATATATATATATATATATATATATATATATATATATATATATATATATATATATATATATATATACTTTTAAACTTCAAGGTGTTTTATTTACAACATCTTTAATGGTCGACCTTTAAAGGTCATAAATTTGTCACCTCTTCTCAGTTTTTTAGCTTATGAAGCAACATTTGCAAGGGGGCACTGAGTAATTTTTCTTGAAAAAGGGGGTGGAAGGATAAACAAGGTTGGGAACCTCGGCACTAGATTATAAATGGGTGAAAAAGAAGTTAAACAATGTTTTAGTAAGGATGTATTTTAAGCTATTACTATACAGATCTGTTAATTCACACTCGAATGATCTGAATGATATCTTGGGAAGAAAAGTATCCTACATCTGTAAAACTAAGAGAAAAAACTGACTATCGAAATCTGCAGTTATTCACAAATGAATTGTGACATTCAATTGAGAAAAGTGGTAGAGCTGAAAAGGTTTGAAAATAATTTATATAATAATTGAGTTTCATGCTTACACACCGATCAGAACAGTAGATAAATTCATAGATCACTATATTTATGATAAATATCATGGTTATTTTTTGCTATTGCTTATTTATTGTAAATATGAAATAAATATTCAGTAATTAAAATACATTTGAAAATATTCAAAAAACGTACATTTGGTTATTTTTAATATGTGTATAATAATTGATGTTAGACTGAAAGTAAAATTTAACTAATGTTTAACAAAATAATAATTAATTTCTAGATTTATTTATTTCGTTGCAATTAGTTAAGAAGTATTTTATTCCAGTTGAATCTGTCTAATGAGTATATACATTTTTTAAAACTATTCTATTCTTTTACCAATTAATGAGGTATTATTTTTTTATGTCTCTTGTAATAATTCCGCATTTGAAGAGAAATAATCTATCATACTATTTAAAAACAACTTTAGGCCCTTTATGAGAAATATTTTGAAAAGAAAAACACTTTAACTTTATTTTAATGAACTAACTAGTTTTTTTACGCATTTTTTTCAAAACTTTTGATGCAATTAAATTAAATTCCACTTGCAAACTAAACCTTTTTATGAGTTAAAAGTTGTTTCCAGGTTAAAAGTTAATTATTCCTTGCTGTTAGTAGATGTGCATTTCATAAAACTTATGAATAAAATAAAACATATATATATATATATATATATATATATATATATATATATGTGTGTGTGTGTGTGTGTGTGTGTGTGTGTGTGTGTTAGTTAGTTAAATCCCTGGCAGCTGTAGGCATTCGTTATGTGGTCCGATAGAAATGAATCCCCATGGATTTTTAGAACTGTGTATATTCCGGACGCACAATGACGGCGCTTTGCAATGGTTTACACCACACATAAAAGTACATGTGGATTCCGGACCTTCCGGAGTATTTAGCTGCAATACATCTTTACTGACGTAGAAAGCAGCGGCGCGCGGGGATAGAGCAACACAGGACGAGAAGAGTGCGGAGATAGCAAAAAGCATGGACGGGACATAAGCAATGTAAAAGGACAGTCAGAAAAAAGCCCGCAGAAAACCCTTGCTCTGGCTTATACGAAGGGTCAACGACCTTCGACACCAGGGGGTCAAGATCTTCTAATTGGCTGTCGGTGATAATCTGACCTCGTGCGTCAGAAATTGCTTGATCTTTCGGAAGGCGCGAGATAAACTCGTGATGTTAAATCAGGTTTTAAAAATAACTTTTACTGTTTTGCGCGCGTGTGTTTAAGGGATAGTATGGTTGGTTAGGTCGTTTATTTTTAGGTCATAATTTGAAATACGGGCTATACTTTATTGAAACGTTAACGGGGAAATTTAGAATCTGCATTAATTAATAAAGGTGGAGGGTTATTACACACAAACAAACAAATAAACAAACACACACACACACACACACACATATATCACATATATATATATATATATATACAGTATATATATATATATATATATATATATATATATATATATATATATATATATATATATATATATATATATATATATATATATATATATATATATATATATATATATATATCAACGGTGGGCAAATGCGGCTCTTCGTTAGTCGAGTGCGGCACTTATATGTCATCTTATATGTGATTTGTAAAAATATGCATTTACATTAAATAGAAAATTTTGAATTTGTGTATCTACGTGTGGCTCTTTATGAAATATAAAATACTGGACTGCGGCTCTCTTCGGCCCCATATGGGCCCACCGCAGATATCTCTCTCTCTCTCTCTCTCTCTCTGTATATGTATATGCACTCAAGAGCCAAAACATTATGACCACCTATCAATAACGAGTTGGCCCACCTTTGGCGCGCAACACAGCTTCAACCCACCTTGGCATGGATGCCACAAGTCCTTGGTAGATGGCCGGAGACAGATTGTACCAGATTCTTAAGCAACGGTCACGCAAATTCGCGAATTGGTGGTCTTTGAACTCTGAGCTGCCGTCCCATGACATCCCAAATGTGTTCTATCGGATTGAGATCCGGTGAGTTAGGCGGCCAGGACATTAACTGGAATTCAGCATCATGTTCCTGGAACCACTCCAACACAATTTTAGCCTTGTGACTCGGGACGTTGTCCTGTTGGAACATTCCATTTCCAGCTGGAAAAACAGAGGCCATGTAAGGGTGCAACTGGTCCGCAATGATGTTCAGATACCCTGAAGCATTCATGGTCTGCTCTACCACAACCACGGGTCCCAGAGACGCCCAAGAGAACGTCCCCCAAAGCATAATACCGCCACCACCGGCATGTGTATGACCTACTGTACATTGAGGGAGCAACAGTTCTCCTGGAAGACGGCGTATCCTGACACGGCCATCGGCGTGATGAATGACAAAACGTGATTCATCTGACCAGGCAACTCTCTCCCACTGATCCATGGACCAGTCGCGATGTTCCGGGGCCCAGCGCAGGCGCAGTTGGCGATGACGCTTGGTCAGCAAAGGCACACGAGTGGGACGTTTGCTGCGTAGCCCCATATCCAACAGTGTCCGCTGAACAATGTGATGCGATACTATTCTACTTGGCCCTGCATTGTATTGGGCTGTTAGCTGAGCCACTGTCTGGCTCCGGTTTTGCTTCACCATGCGAGACAGTCTCCGACGACCTTTTTCTTTGATAGCGTGTGGACGTCCAACACCATGTCGTCTACTGCTGGTTTCACCGTCATTCATCCACTTTGCATAAGTACTAACAACTGTAGGTCGCGAACAACCCACGAGTCGTGCAGTTTCGGAAATACCTTTTCCGAGCCTTCGAGCCATTACAATCTGCCCTCTATCAAAGTCGATTAGATCCGCAGCCTTTCCCATCACATACAGAAGTAACTGAAAGAATGATTCTTTAGACTCCCCAGCAGCAGTTAAATACCACTTCCACCTGATCACGTGCCTTCCACGTCATCCAGGCGAATTCATTGCAAAATGTAGGGGTGGTCATAATGTTTTGGCTCTTGAGTGAATATACATACATATATATATATATATATATATATATATATATATATATATAAATATTTTTTTTATTTTCCAACGCAAGTTTTATGAAAGCTAAGTTTCTGACATTTGAAAAAAGTAATAAATTGTCCTTTAAATCTTTAAGAACCTGTAGGGTTTCATGTTTGACTTTTTGAGCAAATTGAGCATTTAATTTGTCAAGAATCGGTAAATTTTTAACTATTTACTATAAAATGCCATCATTATAATTCAATTTTAGAACTTTTTAGGGTTTAAATTTCTTTTTAAATTGTAGCAGAGCCTCCATGACACCGCAATAAGGTTTTTCAATCTCTAGTCTTTATTCTTATTTAATCTGTTTTTATCTTACATGATACCGTTGATTACTGAAATTTTTTTTTCAACTTTGCGAAATTTAAAATGCTCTTTTCAACGTACTTTTCCTTTTAATGTCAGCTTAAAATATCGCTGAGAATATTTTTATAAAATTAACTTGGTATTTGAAATTTATTCTCAGACGTCTCACAAGAAAATGCGAGTTCACACCCACACATCTACTATGAGCAAGGAATATTTAACTTTTAACTTGGGAACAACTTTTAATTCTTACAATGGTTAGTTTACAAGTGGAATTCAATTTAATTGCATCAAACGTTTTGAAAAAAATGCGTAAAAAATTAATTAGCTCATTAAAATAAAGTTAAAGTATTAATCTTTTCAAAATATTTCTCATAAAGGGTCTAAAGTTATTTTTAAATAGATGGATTATTTACTTTCAAATGCGGGATTATTAGAAGATACACAATAAATAATACCTCAATAATTGGTATAAGGATAGAAAATGTTGAAAAAATGTATATACTCATTACACAGATTCAATAGGAATAAAATACTTTTGAACTAATTGCAACAAAATAAATATAACTAGAAAGGAATTTTATTCTTTTTAAACATTATTTAAAATATTCTTTCAGTCTCACATCAATTATTATAGGGATATTTAATAAAATACTTTTCAACTAATTGTAATGAAATAAATAAATCTAGAAATGAATTTATTTACTTTTTTTCAAAATTAGTTAAAATATTCTTTCAGCTTGACATCAATTATTATATGGATATTTAATGAAATACATTTGAACTAACTTCAACCAAATAAATAAAACTAGAAATGAATTTTCATTTTTTAAACATTAATTAAAATATTCTTTCAGTCTAACATCAATTATTATATAGATATTTAATAAAATACTTTTGAACTAATTGTAATGAAATAAATAAAACTGGAAATGGATTTTTATTTTTTTTAAATTAGTTAAAATATTCTTTCAGTCTAACATCTATTATTATATGGATATTTAGTAAAATACTTTTCAACTAATTGATACAAAATAAATAAAACTAGAAATGAATTTTATTTTTAAACATTAATTAAAATTTTCTTTTAGTATAACACCAATTATTATATGGATATTTAATAAAATACTTTTTAACTAATTGTAAAGAAATAAATAAAACTAGAAAGGAATTTTTTTTTAAAAATTAGTTAAAATATACTTTGAGTCTAACATTAATTATTATATGGATATTTAATAAAATGCTTTTGAACTAATTGTATCGAAATAAATAAAACTGGAAATGAATTTTTTTTTAAACTTTAGTTAAAATATTCTTTTGGTCTAACATCAATTATTATGTGGATATTTAATAAAATACTTTTGAACTAATTGCATCGAAATAAATAAAACTAGGAATGAATTTTTATGTTTTTCAACATTAGTTAAACTATTCTTTTAGTCTAACATCTAATATTATATGGATATTTAATAAAAACAGTTTTCAGTACGTTTTTCGCCTACTTTCAAATGTCGTTTAATCACTGAATATTTATTTTAGATTCCCAATAAATAAGAAAAAGCAAAAAGGAACCATAAGACTTATGATAAATAGAGACCTACGAATTTAACCACAGATCTGATTGGTGTGCATGCATAAAACTAAATTATTATATAAATTATTTTCAGATCTTTTCTGCTATACCTCTTTTCTCAATTTAATTTCACAATTCATTTTTAATGAATACAAATCATTTTTTGATAGTAAGCTATTTTTCCTTGTATTACAGATATAGCATGCGTGTCTCCCAAATATATCATTTTGCTTTTTCAGACAGTTCGAGTGTGAATTAACTAATCTGTATAGGAATAGCATAAAATGCATCCTAACTAAGACATTGTTTTAACCTCTTTTCACCTTTTTATAATCTAGGGGAACTAATATCTGCGATGTGTCCTTCAGACCAAGGTGGTAAGATTCTTAATAGTTTGTCGCCAAGTGCAGACGTCCAATTTTTCTCTTTGACATTTCTAAGAAGGTTACCTTATGACTGTTAAGCCATCTAATGGCTTCATTAATCAGAGTTTCTGAATGTTATAAAGTTGTTTAGTTTCAATTGAAACTTTTACTTTATTCGCACATTTTTGTATTCGTATACAATACACCCATAATATAAGTATATTCATATGCTTTGAATACGTGTGGGAATGAAATCTAACTGGTCGATAAATTCAGATTCATAATTAAATTTTCTTATTAATTCAAAATTTAACGAGTACATTATTCAAAATGAAAAATAAATTTGGGTTTGATTTAAAGGCTAAAAATTTTTTAAAAATATAACAACTGATTACTTATCTTAATAGAAAATTTAAAATTTTCTTCAGATTAAACTTTAGATAATGGGATTTTGAAATTAGAAATATTTCTAAATTTTATTCAGATACATTAGATCGAAAAGAATATCGGATACAATTCTTTAAAATGTTGAGAGATTGTTAAATGAAACGTGACTGGGGATTTAAGACATGTAGGAATTATTCATTCTGCGTATCGTAAATCAAGCAAGAAATTCCGTTAGCAGTGAATAACAAGTGGAAAATAAGACAGTAACTGAAAACTGGATATAAACTTGGAATAATTTCCTGTTTAAAGTGATGTTGAGACTAGTAATGAAATTCCCCTTTTTTATGTTCCCAAATAATCAATTAGATTTAAATATTCTTGCTGTAAGAAAACCTTCAAAACTCAGGAGTATTTATATTGCAATTACATTAAATATTTGTAAATATAAATTCTTCAAACCAAAATCTTTGGTATTTTTTAACAAAAAGATTACATTTAATCAGTAAGACACCTAATATTAACTGACATTTTAAATTAGGCAAAAATATAAATGTAAAATTTAAAACATAGCCTGAAAAATACGTCAAAATTTTCAACAATTCTTTATTAATATTTAAAAATGTTGATATCAATCAAAGAGTATTTTTCTGTTGATTTAATAAAACTTATAAGTTACAAATATAGTCTGAAAGTAACTTGTTTGTGTTGGTAGTAAATGATAAATGAACTACGCATATCTAAACATATATAATTTAAAATTTAATTTTTGTCTACTGAAAAGCGTATCTTGAATAAAACCTTTACTCAACTGAGTAGGTAGAAGTCAATTTATCATACTGTTCGATATTATTTAAATTTAATAACTAAAAAACAGTATATTTAGTAACATTATATTGAAATCCTCCTCAGACAGGTTTTCTGCTAAAGTATTGGCTTAGAAAAAAAAACACATAAAATATTAATTTTCTCGATTTTAAAGTTGTGAAATGAAAAATCCAGAAAGGGGAAATTAATTGATATTTTTTCCATTTATTTGCAGAAAGATGTGGATTTTATCGGTTTAAAAACCTTTGATGAAAAATAGCGAAATAAAGAAATTACATATGTTGGAAGAAAATATATGGTTCAATAAATTGATATCTATGTTATATTTCTTAAAATTTAATCCAAACTCAATTAACGTCAGATATTTTCTTTACGTTTTGTTGTTAAATATAGTTAAATTAAGTTACAGGGGTATGCACTGGAATATAATAACAAAATGTTAATAGATTGTAGCTGTTTTTAATTTTCAATATTCCTTCGGCTAGTAATTTAAGCCCTGATCAAATTGGTTTTATTTTTATTATTGTGGATAATATTATGGATTTTTTTCCTATCATTTTTACATTTGTTCAATATCCTGATAGTATTTTATTCGTAATTTCTTGGTATGTTAATCTTAACACTTTAAAGCAAAATTTTTAAAACTTTTCCGTCATCTACCATGTCTATATTAAAGAATGAAAGCTTTATTTATTTATTTATTTAATTTACTTTTAAGAATTGCTTTGAGAATTGTTGTAGTAATATTTACTTTATGCTAATTACCATTCAATCAATTACCATCCACAGAAGTTTCATTAAAGTTAAATATTTTATTTTTTTCCAATGCGGAGGCACATGTCTTATGATGGTGGGTACTTCTTCTTCTGACATTTGGCCCATGAATATCCGCCAAATCTTGCGACTGCCTCTTTAATACGGGAGCACCATATTAGGTGAGCCAGAATTGCTCCCTTTAAGGGGACATCACGGAAACAACCAAGCCTTATTCTGGATTCGAACCCAAGCGCACAGCATAGAAAAGTAGGACACTATACACTATACAACGTAGGCGGCATTAAAGTTAAATATATGAATCTTGATTATATCCCTTAAAACCCAAATTAGGGCTTGACGCAACCCAGGGGTAGTGCATCGGCTTTCTGTGCTGAGTGTCCTCGGATCGAATGCTGAAAAACACCATAAAAAATCTCCGTGTCTAGGCGGGATATGGGGACGTCAAATACGTGGACCAGAAAGTCCCTCTATGAGGTCAGAGAGGGTGGGAGAGAGTACGATTTACTCAAATGTAACCTGGTGCTGCTCGGTCAAAATTTAGGTGGAACCTGACTAAATCGGACTTTGACCCTTGTGGTGCCATTATAAACCGGAGCTGCAACCCTGGGCCTGTTAGCCTATATGAACCTGGTCTGGAATTACTTCCAAGCAGGGACATTACAAACAACAACAACAAAAACAAACCCAAATTAAAAAGGGAAATACATGCTCATTTTTTTTAGTAATGAAAGTTATTTTAATTCTGTAAAAAATTAAATATAGCGTTTTAGAAGATTTTGTAAAATGCTGTAAAATATCATCATAATACAAATTATGATGGATTCTCCTTAAATATCTCGGTACTGAAACAAGCAATTTAATGTGACATGGAATATAACTATGAAAGAGTCAACTCTTATCTATGAAAGAGTCAAAACTCTTATCTTATCTATGAAAGAGTCAACTCAGTTAATCTGTATTCGCAGTCACGAAAAAAACTACCATAGATTAATACAATTTGGGTGCTGATGCTAGGGGCATGTAACATGACCATGGGGTAATTTTACTGGATATCGTTCGGAAAAGAATATTAAATTTGCAATCTTGTAAAAAAAATATTCTCCAAAATATCTGGGAGTTCAAATTCAAATATCAACTGAATAGTTTTTGAGCAATTAAAAAAGTTTAAACCGGAAGTTCAAGCTAAGCAAAGTAAACCAAAGGTAAATAGATAATACAGTCATAAATGAATTTCTTGGTTTTTACACTTTCATGCAGATCTCATAAGTGTTTATACTCCTGAAAATTTTCTCTTGAAGAGATTTAATTTATTTTTTTAAAGTGGATGAATATGTTTTAACCGGCAGTTTCATTTTGGTTATTATTATTATTATTATTATTAATGCTGGAGTTGTTGATGTTGTAAGTTTTTAAAAGTGTCACTAGTATTGCTATTATCACAATTATTATTATTATTATCATTGTAATTATTATTATTAATTTCGTGTCTCTAGTGCAGTGCATAAAGTACTTGAGAAATCCAACACGAACGTCAGAATCAAACTCTCCGAGCGGTTACGTAAAAATTGTAATCCGAGCGTGGAGCAATCGATTGTGTATATCACCCGCCTAAGTGAAGGGGGCGATATTTCTTACTGGGTTCCACATGCAGTGAGGGCGTGATAATAAAATATTACAAGGAATGACTCCTTTTCTCTAATAACAAAAACAAAGATTTAATAAAAAAACATAATTTAAACACAATTACAATTCTCAGATAAAAATTTCCATTGTACCAAACGACTATGTTCCACGAGAAAACCGGAGAAGCTATCATCTCTTCTCGCTCCCATCTATGGAAAGAGATGGGAGCCAGAATCTCTCTCCCTCCCATTTCAGTAATGCCGAATACAGTCCTGTAACACATTCTCGACTTTTTCCCCCCGCTGTGGGGGCTATTCCCCCAGTCGTTCAAAAGTTTCTCTTGCAATCCAGCACCTGACATAATTTTGTCTTCGAAACTGTCCGGAATATCTAGTCCTACTGAAAGAGACTTTTCTTTCAGCCAAGTTCAATGCTTCTCTTGTGAAGATGCAAGTCATCCCAATTCATGCTCCCCCCCCCAAAAAAAAATAATCGAATTGCACCGCTTTGAAAATTTTTTTTCCCAACGCGTGGACGTCAGAACGCCCCGCCCCGTGATAGCTTTCCATAGATGAGCTATTTATTGTCCACTCCGCTGTCACGCGTAGGGCGAGAGTCCGTACTTCGAACAAAAGGGGATTCCGTGACGCTTTCGTCTGCGAAAAACACAGGTCTCCTGGGTGCCCTTTTGTCACCTGTCGGCACAAACTTTCATTGTCCGAATGATTCGCGGGCCCGTTTCGAACGTTACATTACTGATTATAAGATGTAAAAAATGTTGATCACAACCTGTTGAACATATAAAATATATGCTGAACGTATAAAATATACACAAAGTGTAAAATATTTAGTACTACCACTGATAAAATGTTATGTTATAATGAAACTTTTCGATTATAAATAATATTGTAAAAATATTACGTCTTACAGAAAGGTGTAAAGCTTAACAATAATGTCCTGTCGGGGTAACTTGTGATTTGCTTGTCAAGCACTAGAGAACAAATTTTCTCTTTTCTTCATATTTGTAATTTTTCTTCTAAGAAAACTTGTTTAATTTATCGTACATAGTGTTGAAAAACTAAATATGATAATTCCATTCATGAGTCTTAACAAGTTTTAAATTTCTGTTTTTTTTACAGTCATCTTTGTAGTCGCTTTTATGATAAGATTGTGTATTTCTGATGAACCACTGTTTGTGGAATATAATAATACAGCTCGTTTGGCAAAAAAGTATAAATTATTCAGATGAATCAAATTTACCAACTAAATGCTCATCTTCATTATCATCGTTATCTGAAACTTGCATTGATTATGAAGCCGTAATAAGAGAAACAGGTTTTCAAAGGGTAGTGAAGGATGTATCTGATCTTTTTTCATTAATTATCGAAAGATTCGAAGTCTAATTACGTAGCATATAGTAAAAAATTATTTGTAGAGATATTTTTGGCATCATTATTAATTAATAAAAATCAATTATGTATTTTCTTTTTAAAAGCGCACCGACTAGTCTTTCGATTTATCATTATCTGTATTAATACAGTCAAACACGCGTTGTGTGATTTATAAATGTGCTTGTGGTGTATACTTTCTTATCTCCTTCGCAAAATTAGTTATAAATAATGATAATGGAAGTTTTCGCATTCAACAATATTACCTTCACTATCATTTTCGCTAGCGCTTAGTTAATCATGGTATTTTTAATTCGTATTCATTAGATATCTCAGATAACTAAATATTGATAAGATAGTCTGATATCGGGAAAACAACGTAATGTTATAAAAATTCTCTGCATCTTCGATTGCATTCATCTAATATTTGTCCATGAAACATTAACCTCATAGTAATTGTTTTGTTATTCAATTTCTTTGGATGACAAAAATCTGAATAAAGTTAAATTTCTGTTTGAAATGTTAAAAATCAATGTTTAAAAATCAAAATAAAATTTAAAATATAATCATATAAATGAATATTTCTTTACTCAGCTTAGTTATGTTCAAGAAATATTTGTCAAATGTCATTCAGAAGGCAAAGAAGTTGTAAAATGTTATTAATGTGTGAAATAACATTTTCACAGTTTAACAAATATTTGAAGAAATATGAATTAAGAGGAACTATTTCATTCCTGAAACACAAACCATAAGTTGCTCAAAGTCACCCGATGGTATTTTATCTAGCACATTGCTAAGGAATAAGTGTTTAATTTAACAAATTCCATTGACTTCCACAAAAATATAAATTTATTCAATACTGCATCTCGAAACTGTAGCTATAGAGCGCATATTTTTATCGAAATACTTTAAACGTTTCAGTGTTTGTATTGCAAAATATGAAGGAACTTTTCTGGAGGTTGATATTTTATTGTTTTTAAAAAACATTGAAGGATCAATTTTGAGCATCTATTAGTATAATGTTCGAGGGAATCTATTACTATAATAATAGATTACTATAATAATAGATAACAATGTTCCTGATTCTTTTTTTGACAGAAGTTTTTAGCAAGTATTTCATTGCTATGATTTTACTTCATGTAAAAGTGTTCCTTGGGGAATTGTCTTCATAAATTCACAAATAATTTTATAGCCTATCATATTAAACACTTTTAGGCTGATCAGTGACTTTTTCGGGTAACCCCGCACAGGAAGAAACAACTGTCCATAATTAATTATGTTGGGCATCCCGTTCGAACAGAATGGACTTTACTTATAATTCAGTTTTTTACATATTTTTATGCGTGGGAAAATGATTAATTTTTTTGGAAAATTTCATTACCTTGTGGGGGCATTTTGCTAAACTCTTTCTCAAAAAATAACTTAAACCTGGTCTCTATTAGTGCATTAAATTGATTCGAGCACCAACACAGTAATACAACATAACTCATGGATGGAAGAAAAATACAGTCTCTGTTAGACACAAGAACTGGAGAACCCAACGTCATAGGACTTACTTAGCTCCTGTACCTGTAGGCTTTAGCTGAGCAAAGTGGCCTGCACGCTTTGGGTGACCCTACTAGGAGTATACAATCCCGATGCCCATTCCGCCCAGTGCGACCACTCCTCTCGCTATGTTGAGGCAGTATGCAAGACTTGAGGGGTATAGCTATTCTCAACAAACTCAAGAATATCTCTTCCTTCTGTGAGGTACATCTACAGTGGATCCCTTCTCACGTGGACCTTGTAGGAAATTGCGTTGCATACATTTTGACAAAGGAGGGTGCTGATGAGCCATAGCCCACTTCTCAGTCTTTGACAATTCTTGAACTCTATTCTATTGGAAAAAAGCTTGATAAGCAGACTTGGATTTTGCCTCCGGAACAATTCTGGTATCGTGCTGATCATTCCGTGAGATCCTCTCTCGATCCTCCTCCTAAGACACTCTCTCGGTTTTTTCAGTGGCCACCTGAAGAGGCTTACATACAACTGTGGTCGCAAGACAAATCAAATGCCTTAAATACAATTGTGACCAGGCCTCCACGGCGAAGTTTTTCGTTTAGGAGAGGGGTGATTATATATCCTATTGGAGCATATGCATTTAATCTTGTGTAACGCCAGTGGTATTAAATGTTGCCCTGTTTTGAGTGTTTCACAGCTTCTTATTCTTTTTTTAAACACTGTATCAAATATTGCAACTGGGAGAAGCTGTTGCAGAAGTATCTGACCATGTTGATCAAGTAATGAAAACGACTTCGAACGGTTATAAACATTTATGCCAACCACAGACTCATAATCCCAGACCCAAGTACAGAATATCAGTATCCTAACTATGATTACACATTGGAGTAAGTATTCAAGAGTTATGTCCTCCACCCAATTTAATCATTGCCGACTGTGCAAGTTTTGACAAATTCAACATTAACTGTAGTTGCGAAGGTTGTGATAATCGGAAACAGATTTACTGATAAAAAATGACATCTGTTTTTCTCTTTGTCCTTTTTTTCATTTTTTTCGAACCAGTAATGGCATGCCCCTTCTTAGCACTCAGCCATTACAACTAATTATACAGGCCTGCAAAAAATATTTTTAAAAGTTGTTTGTACTTTGATAAATGATTTCTATGAACTTTTCAGTGCTGATTTCAAAAATGAAATACATTTTTTTTCCATCACGTCAGGTTATCTCACAAAAGGGTGTGTATTTTGGGTGAAATACTCAATTTAAAGCAGATTTGTATACTTTTTCTAAAGATTCTAAATTTTAATAAACAAATGAAATATGCCCTGGTTTACATTTACAAAACAGAATATTGAAAAAAATGCATAACTATAGAGTCAAATGTCCCTGTAGAAGTGCTTTCGCTTCACATCAAAACTTGTTTTAGTGCTCTTCCTGCTGTGGACAGCTTGAGGATCGTCCCTTTTTAATATCCAGCTGTAATCTGCTATCATGTTAACGTTCCATCTTCCTTGGTACTTTTTTTTCCCATTTCCTTGATGTATTGATGGAACCTTTCACCCTGCTCTTCACTGACATCACCAAGATTTGCAGAGAAGAAGTCAAGGTGTGAGTGGAGAAAATGAAATTTTATGCTCATAATACAACCCAGCTTCATGAAATTGTCTAACATGTCAGCAACGATTGACTTGTAGTTTGGGTCCTTTTTGTTTCCCAGAAAACTGGTTACAACTGGTTTAAAAGATACCCAACCTGCTTTTTCTTTTGCTTCCATTTTTTTTCTCAAAGTTGACATCCCTCATTAGTTTTCTGATGTCAGGTCTTACAAACACTCATTCTTTTATCTTGCCTCGGATAACCCAGGAAACTGCTCACAAAGGTATCTAAAACATACTCCTTCTTTTGGCAATGCCTTCAAAAAAATTTTCATCAAACCCAATTTAGTGTGTAAAGGTGGAAGTAATCCTTTTTGGAATCTATAAGACTCTCTCTCTCTCTCAACATTTTAAACTCCAACCTGCAAGGTTTTTCTGAGCGGGCATTCTTTATATAGTGTTGCTTCCTGTCACGACTGTCCCATTCGCAGAGAAAGAAAGTATACTTTGTGTAGCCACTTTGTTGACCAAGCAACATTTTAATCACATTTAAATCGCCACAAATCATCCATTTATGGTCTGAATAAAAAAATTTGTTTAAGACCAGCTCAAGAACTTCATAACGTTCTTTTAGATGGAACGAATGTCCAACAGGTACCGAAGCATACTTATCGTCATTCTGTAGAAGAACTGCTTTTAGGCTTCTTTTAGACTAATTGATAAAAAGTCTCCATTCTTCGGCACATATTCTATTCTCAAACTTGTCATAACTCTAGGAACATCACTGCAAAAAACAAGGCCAGCTTCTTGAGTGAAAAAAGGCACAAACTCCTTTTCCCTAGTTCGATACCAAGAAAAGTACTTACCTGGAACCAACAAATGATTTTCTTTCAATCTAGATCCTAAAACCTCTGTTGAATCCTTTGGGACATGAAAAATGTCAGTGGAAGGAGATAGTAAGGGATGGGAGGGAAGGTCGGCAGAGAGGCACTTCTAGGCAAGTGATGCAGTTTTAACCGTATTGCACTTGTTTTAGTACGACTGTCCAGTATATATAAGAATGTCTATTTCATTGCAAACGCCTTAAAACTTTCTCACATTACTTTTTAAAAGTGTTTGTAAGAAAATTTAACAGTTTCTTTGGAAATATTTGAAATTTTGTCTAAATTCATAGTGCTACCTTACTTTTAAAAAATACACAAATTCGACAAAACTAGACTAATAAATTTTCCATAATAAGCACCAAAAGCACTATAAAAATCACTGATTGTATTTCAGACAATTTTTTTTGTCTCAGACCTGAGTCATATTCCATCCTCATGAACACTTGCTTTATTTTTACAACATAGTAATGAACGTTGCCTGTAAAGTTCAGTGACTCAATTGCTAAAATGATGATATTAAATGGTTAAATACCTACCTGTTTTTAAGGCATGTTTATCCAAAGCGGGAATATTTAAAATGGGCATTGACTAACATTAAGATCTTACCATTCTTGCCAGTGTCGTGGGGAGATCAGATTTATATGGTGTTTCATCGAGCCGTTGCAAAATTAGATTTCCAAGCTTCCTTATCGACCCTCCTTTTATTGGACTATAGTCATTTATCTCCCTTCAGATATTGAGTTGTTTATTCTACAGATGCACTTCATGGAACCCTTACTTTTTGACAGATTCTTTACTGTTTGAAATTATTTTGAATAATGTTATGACTACAGTTAAAAATCTTGAACCCAACCGATGAACATTTAGCCTTTTTTTTTTAATCTTAAATCCTGCTATAACGATTGCTTAATATTCCATACCGATATTCTTGTTTACATAAACATGTTTGTTACCCTGCTTGACATGAAGGTAGAATTGAAATTATTTAATGTTAACATGGCTTCATGCATTCCAGTAGGTTTTCTATTTGCAAATTTTATTCCTAATGTAGCTCAAATAATAGATCAAATGTAAGGTATAAAAACTAACTTTTTTTGTCTAAAAAAGTCATCTGCAGTTGTTCTTATATTCTCAAAATAGTATTTAAAAAAGCTTCAACATTACGTTAATGATGTATTTTCTGAGAAGGAATTTCGGTACCATCAATTTGTACAAATCGAATTAGAAGACTCTTACCTAAATATTTTCTTATTTCCGTTTCCTATAATATTAAACAAACTGAAGAAATCCTCAATCCAATTACGATTAGTAGTTCTAGGAATTGTCTTTATTCTATCCCGTTTCAGTCATTTTTGTGTTTATTCAATATGGTACTGTTCATCACGCAGCGTTACATTTAGAACATCAGTTGTGAGTTGATTTATACGAATACAGTTATGTTTTCTTTGTACTTTCCGAGGAAAGGCCTCTTTAGTTTCTCTAGACAGTCTTTAAGGTTCAGTGGGCTTTTAATTTTTTATGCGGAATTAAAAGAATAAAAAGAACGTTTTACCGTTGAACATTATCTTTTAATAAATTGCATTGTCAGCAAAATATTCACTGACGTATTTTTTTGTTGAAATGTTTCCTAATTACCCTCTGTCTACTTTATAGTAAAAGCACTAAGATTGTTTTTACGTACTATCCCCCAAAAAATATTTAGGCTTTTAGTATAATGTTAATTGACGATCCTGTAACAACTGAGTATGGTATTAAAAATTGCTTATATTCCCGGCATTTTACATAGTGATAATGCGAGAATGTTCAATAAAAGTAAAGGTCTAGTTTTATCTTTTAGTTTACGGAGCCCATTTTTCCGATTCCCTCTTTAGAACGGGAAAGTTCATACCCCTTTTGTAAGAACCGTCATTAAGGGGTTTATGTATATATATATATATACATACACATATGCATACATATATATACATGGCTTTATGCATTCCAGTAGGTTTTCTAATTGCCAATTTTAATCCTAATTTAGCTCAAATAATCGATCAAATGTATATATATATATATATATATATATATATATATATATATATATATATATATATATATATATTCATTCTTCGGATACATGTTATCCCATCCCGTAAGGAAAAGAAAAGACCAATAAGAGAAGACCAATAATCAATGTTATTACTTGTTTTGGTATTTGAAAGATTGCTTTTTTTGTTTTATCAATTTTCCTACAGATTTCATATAATTATATAACTAATATTTGATTAAAATGATCAAATATTCCTTTTAAATTAATAAAATTAAAATGTGTTGTAAAAATGAGTAAAACTTCGATTTAATGTTCAATATCTGTTCTTCTCTCGTATTTTGCTCTTTATTTACTCTAAAAGACATGATACAAAAATTTTGTTGTCGTAAAGAAAAGCAAATAGGATATACTTTCTACTGATCAAACTAATATCGAGCATGGGATATCTAGATAAATATTAGTTTCTGATATTTATATTTAGCCTGAAGCATTCTCCATGAAGTCCAAACATTTACACATAAATGAAAAAAGATAAAATTTGTATTAATACAGCCATATTTTTAAAACTTAACTGTTGTGAAAATTATACAAAATGATGTCTCCTGAAATTCTTTGAAACTCAATAGGAAACTCATAATTTAACTAATTTTGCATTGCTGAAACGTTACAGAAGTTTGTCAAAATAATATATTTTCCTAAAATTCTAAAGTAACTGATGTCACGCTTGATGAGAAATCTTATATAATGCAGTCACATATTCAGAAGTATCTTCAAAGAGATTTTGAAAACTCCGGAAGTATAGTTTGCAATATGAACGAGTTTTAAATGTATGCTACTGAATACTAGTAAATTTATCCACCGAGTATTTTCAGTTGAGGTATCGTTATGAATAATTCAATATAGCTGATAAATGCGTTGACGTTTCAGAAATGCCTACTATTGTGTGTTTATAACAGGATTATTGTACACTAATTCTAAATACAAAACACATTTACATTAAATAAAAAGTATAACTATTACATTTGAAATGTAATATATATGCTTTTTCATTAAAGTCTAACCACTTCGTAAAATCTGAAAAATAAAGGGGTCCTATCAATACAAGCAAACTTTTTCTCAAAATATAAACACTGTTACGGCTGCTGTGTACTAACCCTACTGGATTCGCTCACCTCAATATTTACCAATGGAGAAAATGTCTCTACTATTTACAGTTACATAAATGCTCATAATGCAATTGAAATAGTATTTTCCGATAGACTGAACTTTTCTGCTCTTTGCAAGAGGATTAGTTTTATAAATTTCATCTACCAAAGGAATTTATGAGCGTTTAAAACGCACTATACCAGGTTTTGGCCCCGAATAATTTAAATTTAAAAATATTATTTGCATATTTTTAAAAGCGAAAAACACCCCAAGCTGTAAAAATTCTTTCTGTATTATGGAGTACAATTTAAAAAAAAAATCTTTAAATCCAAGTCGGCAATCCTTGGACACATTTCCTCCATAGGTTAACATTGAGGAGAACGAATCGAATAGGGTTAGTACACAGCAGCCTTAAGAGTTGCTCTGCTGAAAAAAAATAGATTTTTTAAAAGAGATTTCTTTTGACTCTACCAACTTAGTAATTTTCTGGTAATATAACAAAAAAGTAAAATAAGAATCCTTCTGCCCCTTGCATTGTACTCGAAAGTTCTAGAAGTAAATGTTAACTTGGAAATGTGTGATATGCTTGAAGTATAATACCAACTTACTGTATTTCCGATTTATATTCTATTCTAATGTTGTGTGAGGTATTGAATCCAAATTAACCCCAGCTCTCTGATTTAAATAATTTTTTCTTCTATATGGGCACTTTTCTGCTATATGGGAAATCCCGTGGATTGCGTACAAGCACGACAGTCAGCGGGGAGAACGCCAAGACAGGCTGCATGAAGGTGAGCATCGAACGAAAAAATATTGAAGAAGTGAAGACCAGTTTTGCAGTGCAGTTCGAGTACAGCAATTGGGAATTGCCAAGCTCCCCGAAGGTGTTTGGAATTAAAGTCAAGACAGAAAGGTTAGTAGGGCGAATTGTACAAGTAGTTGCGTGGCTGAATTCTGCCAGGTCTCCGTGATATAGCTACCGGGATTAACACGCCTGATAAATTTCCCGTTGCCTGCTAGCAATGAGTACGGTAATTATGTAGCTTAATTGTTGTAATAAATAGAGCTTAGTGTAGAAAACCTCGTCGCATCTCGTTAATGGTGAGTTCGTTGTTTTAGTATATACGTTATCGCAAACTAAGGTAATGGAAACAATGAACTTCACAGTTGTTAATCTAAGTCTTGCAAAATTGGCCTAGGTTTTCCATGATATGCTAATGAACTCATCTTTTACTTCAGGTTCCTACTACGAAAACTGGGGCTTCACACATCGCTTGTATGGAACACTCAAAAGCCTTAATGTAAATGATCAAATTTTATTGTCCGCTTCTCGAAAAGTTTTTCTTTAATTTTTTTCTTTTACTTTCGAACTGCATCTCTTAAATTTTCTGTGATAGCAAACATTTGTTATTATTAATAGTAAGATTTTTTCTAGGTAATGACAATAAAAACAATATTCCAACGATACACAAAATATCATTTGATCAAATATTACTTTGATATTTTAAAACTGAAGTATCTTGATACCGCTACTGAACTATTAACCGGATAATCCACATATTTTCGTAATGCATATTTTCTCATATAGAATCTTGATGGCGCATGAAGTCTGACAGCAAGTGAATTTAGAGCGTAATTTTTCGGGACAACTTTTTGGAGATGGTAAAGATAACATTTCTGTTACCGTTTATTATTGTTAACAGTCTTAAATGCGAATTAATAAACGTCTGCAAACATGGACCAGTGTACAGGAAGTGCGTGAAACTGCTTTAAATTTCCTTCAAAGATATCAAAATTAATAACTTGGGAGTCAAAACATACAGTGCTATCAGGGGATACGATCAAAGAATAAAATAGTGGAATTATATTACTGAGGATTTTTATTAAGTATTCAATAGTTCCTTTCTAGTTAAAGTTCTAGTTGAAGTTCTGTTCTAGTTTTCCTTCCTACTCCTTAATAGTTATATTCTAGGACTTTCCCTTAGCCCTATCATTATGTCTAAGTAACGGATAATACTGCAACTTGTTGCTATGTAACTGGACAAAAATAACCGAAGTGGAAGATTGAACTCATTTCCATATCGTACAATCTCAACTTTCGTTATGCACTGAGTCCACATTATAACCTTGGCATTTCCTAATTTATGATCTTGTTCTTAGGTTTATACTAGCTGAAGTACCCGACGATGCCCGGGATTTTAAGAATGTTTGTTGTTAACCAAAATCAATTTAAAAATTAACACAGTATAAATAACATAAAAAATATATGTGAAATGTTATACACGTCTCAGAATTTCAGCCTTTCATCATTTTAATACTAAAATCTGAAAAGTAAAAATGTCAAATTCTCTAATGTTTGTTAATCAAAATTAATTTAAAACTAAGCACAGTATAAATAACATAGAAAAAAAAACCTTGTGAAATCTATAAATATATAAATTTATAATAAGCTCCTCAGAATTCAGCTAGAATTAGCCTTTCATCATTGGGGTAAAAAAAAGCTGCAATTACAGGTTCAGCAGAAATTTCCAATAGAACAATGATATGACTGCAGCGTTGCCTCTTAAAAAAATGAAGTGTTTGATTGAGGGCTGCAAACCATTCAACTCCTCTCCACATTTAACTCCTATAAACATCCTCTACATATTAAATTCCTTTTCTCTCCATAATAAACTCCTCAGAATTTTGGTATATTCAGCCTTTCATCATAGTACCACTAAAATCTGAAACATCCTCTCCAGAAATATAAATTTATTAATTTCAATAATTAAACACACACAAATATATAAATTACGCAAAAGTTTTTTAACCAACATTTGAATAATTCGTAAATGAAAAAGCATATGAAAATAAAGATAAGAACTTCCGGAATCGAAATTAATTACCCTTAATTTTTAATTAATAAAAAACCAACATAATATGAATAAAAACGATAGTTGCTTAAAACCATATGAAAATAAAGCTATTATAAAGATGATAATAATAAAAAAAGCATAAGAAAATAATGCTCGCGCATGAAGTTAACGTTACGATATAAAGATAGTAATTATAATATAAACCGCGTGCATAAAATATTTAGCTTTTCAAGCGAAATAAATTGATTTTTAGAAAAAAACTACTTTTAATCGAGAAATTAAAATACATTGCACAAAATTTTAATTTTACCAACTTTCCACCCTACAATTTACACCCTACTTCTTTTAAATAGGATTTAAATATAAAGTTTTAACAGCCAATTGAATGCCAGTTAAAAATAATATGTGCGCATGAAGTTAACGTTACGATATAGAGATAGTAATAAAAATCTATATATATATAAAACAGTTCCGTAACTGACTAAGGCCCGTATGCCGATCAAACACTTACGAGAGCAAAGCTCTCGCAAAGCCCCTCCCTTCCGCAGAGGGGTCGCAAACGCGATGCAGATCAAACAGCGAGACCTTTTTCTCTCGTAAATACGAACGTCACGTGATCAAAACTTGCGGCTAGTAGGGAGCTCTCGTAAGACTCGTCTTTTCTCTCGCAAAGCCGGAATAGTCATTCGCTTTGCGAAGGAGAAGGATGTTATCCCTTTCTTTAAGCAGGGAATGGATATTACAAGATACGGATAATCCACTTGAGATGGAAGATGAAGTTTTTATTACAAAAATTTAGACTGTGCAAACATGAATTTATGTGTTTATTACATTTTTTCTACAACATCTTCAGCATTTATGAGCTCTAAAAGCTTTTTATTTCTGACTAACAACTATTTTTGTCTTCCATTATTTTAATTAATGTTTCTAAATTTTGATTAATTTTTAGCAGAATTCCTTGCCGGGATGTTGTTTCGATTTCTTGCACCATAGTTTTTTGGGTTTGAAGAGCCTCAGCTTCAAATTTGCTGCTTCTCTTTTTCTTTTTAATGCTAGATGCTTCCTGCCACGTACTGTTGAACTGTCTAGAAAATAATAAAAAATACATAGTAAATGAGATAGCACATGGAACAGAGCTATTATGTCATACATAAAAATCAACATATGTTATTTCATAGAAGTTATTGTCACAGATTATATAGTAAAACTGCAAATAATTATGAAGAATAGTTCTATGCAGGCATTTACATAAAACTATGTATGTTACGTAAAACATACAATTGTTTAATTTCTATAAAATATGGTACTAAAAAAATTTTAATTATCTCCAACAATTTCAGTCTGAAATTTATATTTTAAAACTTGTTACAAAAATTTGATTTAAATTTATCAAAATCCAAATACTTGATGATTGAGCAATATGTCAAGACTTTGTTTCTGCTGTTTTAGTGGTAGTTACAATCTTAGGTATTGTAATTCACTTTGAATAACAACAACTTTCTGGGGGAGGGGGGGAATTAATTAGTATAAATAGCAAATAATTTTACTTTAAATTTATTTAAAATATTCAAATTTTCCAAAAGCATTATGAAACAAACATTCATTTTGTTAGTTACAATAGCTATTTTTTTCTCTGGGATTTTTCTTAGCTTTATGATTATTAAATACATAGTTGCATTTAACAATCACAAAGCTAAACATAATTCTGATATATGACTGAGCATTGGCAGTAATCTTTTGAAGCACAATTATTAAATTTATATTTGCTATTTAAGTGTACAATGTCATGGTCTCAATCCCCACCCTCAAATATTAATAATGCGGTGATCTTTACCTGGTAACAAAGCCTCCTGCAACAAAATATTTTGATCTTTGTTTAATGATTAACTAACAGCATTTTTAAAAATTTATAATAAGATTTATAAACAAAAATAGAAATATGATATTCTTGTACACAAATGCCAGAAAAGTCTAACAGAACATTTTTAGTACTTAATTGTCCCTTAAATAAGCATTACGACATTTTAAAATTTTGCTTTAATTAAATTTATTTATGATAAATATCTTGCAATGTAAAAATATGATATATTATAAATAGCATTGAAAATGATTAAAAGAAATTCTAATAAACAGGTAATTAAATACAAAATTAATAGTTTACTTACCATCCATTTTTTTCTGTTTTAAAACAGCCTACAAGTAAAAAAATAACAATAAAATATTAGGATATTGCTAAAGTCAAATTACATTTTTTTCTTTTCAAATACAACTGAAATTACTTACCAATGCAGATGAATAGAATGACTCATCAGTGATGCCTTCACTGCACTTTTTTCTCGATCTCCTCTACTGAAAAATTTGATGTCCTTTGAGACAATTTTATCTACAAAATGTAAAATAAACAGCCACGTTGATCGAAGTCAAAGCGCGGGTTTTTTCCTATACTGTATACTTTTTCTTGAACCCCAACGCAAGGAAGCAATTAAAATGCCGTGTTTGAGGCAGTTCAGTCGGACGGTTTCGCTAAATTGACCGTCGAATCCCCCCCGCAGGTTAGGGTTCACGAGGGACCCCAGCTCCCGCAAAAGGGAGGAGAAAAAGGGCGTGGCTTAACCATATAAGGTTTCCTTACACATCTTGACGTCATCATTTGCGGAAGCGCAAATTGTTTGATCAGCATAGCTAAAAAGAGTGCTCACCCCCTACTCTCGCAACAACCCCCCGTTTGCGAAACGAGAGACACAAAGCTCCAGCGTTTGTTCTGCATACGGGCCTATCTGACTGATTGACTGACTGACATACAAAGTACAGACCAAACCGTTGAACCTAAAGGACTGAAATTTTGCATGGCGATTCTTCTTATAATGTAGGGGTGCACTAAGAAAGATTTTTGAAAAATTCTTCTTAGATTTTTTTAAATCAAATTTTTAATCTGTTTTTGTAACTTTTTTCAAGTTTGCATTTAAAATAATAATTTGATGGTTGTAAAATTTATATCACGAAAAAGATCATAAAAATTCCTTTAAAATGAAATTCTTTTCGCATCTTTACCTCCATTTTCTAATTTTTGGTGAATTTTTAAAGATTAATTTTTACAATTTAATTTATTAAACGCTGATCATGTGATTTCTTTATCTGGTACTTTAAATAAATTTATCGTCACATAACAACGAAATAGACACAAAAAAAATTAAAATAGTGGCGCCATCTACTGTATGCTTGTGAATCGAGAGTTGTTATTAATTAAAAATATTGGAAAGTTCTTGTGGATCTGTAAATATACATGTGGTAACAGTTTTAAAATTTATAAATTATCAACCTACACAGGTGATAATTTATCCGGCGTTGCCCAGGATTTTAAGAATGTTTGTTAACCAAAATCAATTTAAAAACTAAACACAGTATAAATATCATAGAATAAAAAGCATGTGAAATGTTATACACATGAATAAAAAGAAAACCCAACATAAAAAACCATAAATTTACAATGATTTCTTCAGAATTCAGCTAGATTTAGCGTTTCATCATTGGAGCAAAAAAACCCTGAAAAGTAAAGCATAAAATATATACATTTATAATAAACCACTAAAAGCTGAAAAGGAAAAATGTCAAATTGTCTTGAGGAAAGTAAAGCTGAAAAGTAAAAATGTCAAATTGTCGAATGTTTGTTAACCAAAATCAATTTAAAAACTAAATACAGTATAAATAACATAGAAAAGATTTAGCCTTTATCATTGGAGCAAAAATTCCTGAAAAGTAAAACATAAAATACATAAATTTATAATAAACCTACCAAAATCCATTAAAAAAATAAACACAGTATAAATAACACAGAAAAAAAAGTATACGAAATGTTATACACATTAATAATATGAAAAATAAAATAAAATAAAAATAATAATTTTTAAAAATAAAAAAATAAATAAAAATAATTTAAAAAAATAATAAATAAAAATAATAATAATAATAATTTAAAAAATAATAAAATAAAAGCTGAAAATACAGGTTTAGCAAAATCTGTACGATCCGTATTCGAACCCGCTTCGTGTAGTATAGTAAATGAACGCTCTTACCGAATGCGCCACAATAACATGCTAGTGTACTGTGTAAATAGGATAATATTTGTACTAAAATTACTGGAAAGTTGCTATGGGTTGGTGAATATACATGTATTTATGGAGTAAGAGGAGTTTTAAGTTAGAAATAAGTTAGCAGGATAGAAGCTTAGTCTTTAACTCTTCAATAAACACAAAGACATAAGCGAGGGGGGTTGCAGTAGCGATTAAAAATGATCTTGTGACAGCGTGGTTGATTCGAATTTTCCATCGCGTGTGATAGTGTCAATATGCCGTTGGATCCCATTTATTTTAGAGTATAAAATCTGACTTGAAAGATTATTATTTTCATTTATTATTCTGGCTTAATATGTAACTTGAAACTTTTTGATTTTATTTATTTTTATCTTTTCGCTCGCTGTTCGCTTCAGCTAACCCTAACGTGGACGCCATATTCAGAGCGGTGATTCCACAAAGTGTAACAGCTTACAAATTGTTGGTTTTTTATTAATTAAAAATCAACGGTAATTAATTTCGATTTTTGAAGTTCTTCAGACCCTCGGCTGTTTTTAAAGACGCCTGTATGTAAAATTTCACGATCGTTGCTCCTAAACTGTGGATTTCTATACAATTACAGAGATACAAACATTCATTTTTATACATTAGATTGGGTTGTCCTGAAACTACTTTCGGTTTAAACTGAGATTGATGATAGCAAATGATGAAAACACTGATTGATGCTGATGTCACAGAACTGCATATGAGCTTGCTGAGGGTCAACATTTATCCAATAATTTCAATTATGACCATCTAAAAAATGCTTTGTTACAAAAAACATCTTTATGTTTAGATCTCACGTAAACAAATGAACGTAACACATGAACGTAACACATGAACGTAAACAAATTCATTTAACGTAATGGAATGGTGCAATGGAACGTAATAATTCATTCAACACAACGTATCAGGATTTGCAATTTGCTTTTCAAACCTAAACAAAATTATCCATATTTGAAATGATTAAAAACTGGGGAGGAAAAATAGATTATTTACGGTAACAATGAACGCAAAAGAGTACAAGCCTTATGAGCCAGCTCAAACAACATCAAAAGCTGATTTCATCTAAACAGGGTCATTTTATCAGTTTGAAGGGATTTTAAGTGAATTTATTATGATCTTTTACGAAGGAACGAAATGAAAAATTACAATTTGTAGCTAACAAAAGTGAGAGACGCTTTACAACAGAAATGTTCTGATTTGGTGAGTCGCAAAGACATTGTGTTGAATGAGGTACTACGTGACTTGCTTAAATCAGGAGATTCAGTCTTATCCCTCAGGATTGTGAAATGTCGACTGTAGCCTTGTCGCTGGTTACCTTTACTACCCACCGGAAACCATGGTTCAACTTTCCTTCAGTTTTTTCTTAAGATACTCGTAGTACTCCTGTTCTCCGTTTCTTACAGTTTTATCAAACAAAAAAGAAGCAATTCCCAAGAACAGTAGCTCGATGGGATCATTTTAGCACACCACTTCCCGATAGTTTCGGCAGAAAAACTGTGCCTCGTGACGTAGATATGATTTCAGTCACGGGATACAGGGCACGGGTTGACTACTTTTCCTTCTCAAAATTGACCAGATGCTATATTAGGCTTTGGTTGGTTCCTAGATAGCCGATGTTGTGTAACCGAAAATTCCGTTTTCTTGCTTTGTTTCTATCGTCTGGCTTCGTGTTATTGCGTCCCCCATGTTACTCATGCGTGGTTGGTTTTATTAACTTCAAGCCTCTGGAACATCCTTATTTTAAGCCGTTTTTCCAAATTTTTGCTTTATGTTGCCATTACATATGACCCGTTGTGCTATCACCTAAGCTGTACTCACTCCCTTTTTTTATTTATCTTTTCGACCTGGGTTGGGGTGCTGGTTTGGTCTAATACATGTGGGGTTGCTGTCTACTTCGGTCTACTACGACCACTGTAGCCCCCTCTGGTGCAATGGAATACATGATATTGGTTTGATGTACCTTCTAATAGTGGACATTGAACGCGATTTCTCTCCTAGAAACAGGATGGTTACCCTATGTCAAAATTCTGACTTTTTCTAACTTGTAGCGACTGTGGATCTAACAATTTATATGTAAGCCTAAATGTAAGATTAATTTTTAGAATTTAATTTTTTATATGCTGATCACGTGGTTTCTTTTCGTTTTGCGTCCCGTGCATAACAGCGAAATAAATTGAAAAAAAAATTATTAAAATACGGTAAAAGGTAAAATTTTACCACTATACTAATTGAGATGGAAGTTTTTAAGAATTTAACTCAAATTAGTATGTCTTATGGATATTAAACATACAAATTAATTGCATAAATTGACCATTGTATTTGATTTGAATATTTTCTTCTACATTATTTTGTCTATAAAAATATCCGTTACGGTTTTATATATATACGGTATATATATTACGGTTATATATACGGTTTTATACATATATATATATATATATATATATATATATATATATACACTAGTTATCAAAAATTAATTACAAATAACAAAAAGAGGGAGATAACACGTTCAAAACTAGGCCAATCTGTTTAAAATTTGAATATGTTGTTAAGTAAAAGGAGCTGAATAATACTACATTATGCAAAATAGTGGCGCTGCAGTCGGAATACGTCATTTGAGAGGAGCATAAAAGTGCATGTCTCAGAGCAAGGCAGCAATTGATGCTGCGAGGCTGAGATTAGACATATGGCATAGCCAAATTGTAACAATGACCTCCAGGCATCATTTGACCGAAGAACTGCGATGGCGAGCTTTTGGGAGACTAGAGGCAGGACAAAGTCAGACAGAAGTGGCCATATGGCTAAATGGGAGTCCGTCTGTGGTTCATAGACTTTCGCAACAATTTTTAACCACGGATTCGGCCTCCTGGAGGTTCAGCCAAGGACGGCCATACGCTACGACGAGTGCCAATGACCGATATTTGTCCTTATGCGCACGAAGGAATAGAACCGCAACTCCGTCTGAACTCCGCCTGAAGAGATCCTCCCTCGCTGCAAGCTCCGGAAGGTTGGTATATATATATATATATATATATATATATATATATATATATATATATATATATATATATATATATATATATATATATATATATATATATATATATATATATATATATATATATATATATATATATATATATATTGTATTAATTGCATACATTGACCGTTGTATTTAATTGGAATGTACTCCGTAGTGAAGCACTGGTTTTCAGCTAGTTTCTTATAAAGTGTAAGACATGGCGTCACTAGTACATATCGAGTTTTATTTTAGTTATCGGTTGCACATGTTGGATACCGCATAAAGTTTCAGTCATATAGATCTATTAGCCAGTTTTTGTCGTTTATTTGAATCGATTAAGTACCGTGACGTGTAAACCGCGGTTCTTTTTCACCAAGACAACGCACCAGCTGACACCTCTGCAATCGTGACAACAAAATTGCTCGATTTACTTTACCAAATTCTTCCGCATCCCCCTATTATCCAGATTTTGGTCCCTTGGATTGCTATCTGTTCCCAAATAGGAAAAAAAGGCTGACAGGAAAGATATTTTTACCAATCGATGAGGTGATAGCCGAAGCAAATGCCTAAACGAAAAAGCTGGACAAACCATACTATATGGTCCAAATAAAAGCAGTTGAGCATTGTTGGACTAAGTGTATAAACCTGAGAGGAAACTATGATGAAAAGCAAAATAATATTTTATCTCGTACAAATAGCTTTCTTACTTCTTTCACTGATTTATCGAATAGCCTTCATATATATTGTAGGCATGTTGTAATGTATTTTTCCACACAGCTGATTAACACGTACTTGACAACATGCATACCTGTTAAATTGCATTGTTATTAAGGTTATGATAAGGTCTCAAAATGTTTAACTCACACAAAAAAAATTAAATTCAGTTATATTTTTAATTTATATATTTTGTTTTAAATTTACGCATACTTGAATGTGCTAAACATAACTGAAAACTATTGTCAATTCAAATGATTTTTTTTTCAAATTTTTCAGATTCTATGGTCCTAAACGACTAATTGAGTTTTCTTTATTTTTTATTTCAGCTGCAAATTTATTTTCAGTGTAATTTATTGCTATCTGAAAAAAATTACCATGGGAATTTAATGAAAGGAATTTACAAATTGAAAATAAAAACAAACTTAAAGTTTAGAATGTATTTAAATAATTCAAATTAAGTAGAGACGTGATTTTGAAAAAAGAGAAAGAAATTTAATGACATTGAACCTTAGTTCATTCCATATTGATTTCAACAAATAACTTTATATTCACATGCATTTTACATGAGAAAAATGTTTTTTTGTCTTCACACAATTAGGTAAACTTCAAATTAAACTTTCTCTGTATTTAATTTAATCAGATCTTGGTGCTTTAATTAAAAACTGGAAACAGTAAATTACATTTAATTCGGAAATTCTTTAAGTGATTTTCTTCAATAGATTGAAGCAAGTTCCTCATTTTTTAAAGACTTTTAACAAAATTAAAATTAGTACAGCAACTTTTTATGCTTAAAATGTCTAGTAATTAATTTTGAACACATCACAGATAAGAGAAGGAATTAGTATTAAAATAAGATAAAGTTTATTACTTTTAATAAATTAATTGCAAATTATTTCTGCCTTGACATTTAATGACTAAATTCAATCTGAATCAATTGTATAGAGCGTTGCATTTTGCCGGGAAATGTTTTTTAGGTATGTGCAAATTTTTCACAAATTTCCAAAATTTCCAAAGAAAAATGTATATTAGTGTGAGAGTAATTTGAAAATAAAATGTTTAATTATGATAATAAATAAAAACTGTTAAAATATAAACATGTCTGGTCATGTTTATCTCAGAATTATTCACTTCATTTTAAAAACTATATTGATCCAAGCATATTTCTTGGCATGCTCTCGCTTAAACTTATTTTTTCCTGATATTATCAAGTGAAACAAGGGAACAAAGCGAATAATTACGATGGAAAATTTTCAGTCATTAATATTTCAACTTTACTTTCGCAGATGGAAATAACAAGAAAAAAAACTATTTATTTCATTGCTTTGTTTAGAAATTTCTTAAATATAATTTAAATATGAATAGTTAGTTCTAAATAATTAGTTAGCCTTCAAAATAACTCATAGAAGTATTTTTATTACAGTTCATTTTCTTATAAATGTAAAACATGCGAACGTACGCGAGATGAAGATATTTTTATAGTACCAGTATGAACTAAGCTGAGAGAGATTTTCACTGTCGATTAAACATCACTCTTCTTCAAAATGACAATTTTTTAAGTTTTTGAAAAATATGTATTCGCATGAATTGAAGATTCCTTGATAGGTAAATTCAGAACCAATTAAATTATAAATTTTAATTTAGAATTTAAATAAAGATTTTGAGAACAGTTGAAGTAATGTTTTGTAGCAATTACTTTGTAGTAGTAATCTGGTAGTAGAGAAAAATTGCAAAATACTTTCCACCCAAAAGTTCTAACTAGCAGAGTACGGCACGATGAAAATTTATCGTGATTTATTTAATCCGCGATTAACTCATTTTCTCAAAGCAACACAGTGAATCTATCATTTACAATAAAGCTTGCACCGGCCAGTATTGTTCTTCAGCTTATTCAAAATGGAACTCTGTTAAATTACCTTATAGAAGAACATCCGTTTTGTTCCTATTATTTTTTGTTTTATTTCCGGATACAGTGAATTCATTATTCTACAAAGTAATAGATATAACGGCCAGTTAAGAGTAATTAATATTCAGAAAAAAAGAGTCAGTATAAAAGAATTATAAGAGTAATTAATATTAAGAAAAAATGGACAGATCATTTTAATTGAATGCCTTATTTGAATAGTTGTCCAACTAAACTTTTTAAAAAATGGAGTTAGCCTCACTTTCATCTTCATACAAGTCATTTCTATCTTATTTTTAAACTGGTACACCTCTAGCTTATTTGTGCTACCAACAGAGGGAATTTCAAATTAGACTTCAGCAGTCATTTTTTTCAGCATTCATTAGACTTTAAGGCTCTGTATCTCAATATGAACAAGAATAGAGTTGAACCACTATTCTAATAAGGCCTTCGATTATTAGAGACTTTTGTTTTTGCTGAGTGATCCTTGTTGAAATACAGACAACTGCATCATTCCAAATTTAGAATATTTAAAAGTTATGCATATTAATTCATGACCCTGTCAAAAGATAAACCGAATGCTCATACTAATCTCGATTTTTGCTTTACTAAAATATTGCATATTGGGCATAAATCATAAATAATATAGTTTACCAACCGTAACTAGACATTATTACCTTTTCCGGAAAGGTGCAATAAAACAGAAAAAGGAAAAAGAATTGAATATCAACAAAAAGTAGTTATTTATCTAGTTACACATATGCAATTTTTCAGAGGGCATTTTATTATAATGGAGAATGTCTAAATATGAGCTAAGTTTACTTACCAACTAATTATTAATCCGTAAAGAAGGGTGCCTTAAGAAAACAAATACAGTACTACATTTGATACATACTACAAACATTTGCCTAACTCCATTTTGTTTTATGCATGATGTTATATGAAAGAAAAGTAAGAAATGGTATTTCAAACTAGAATAAGAGAATTTTGGTATTTGACAGACAACTTTAATTTTCTTTATTGTGATATATGTGTGATATATGTTTATTGAATTTAACTTAATCTTGTTTTTTTAAAATACATTAATTTATTATTATGTATACTAAAGCCATACTTTTATTGGGTTTTTTAGCAGTATTTACTTTAACTCTTATTTAAACACGAAATTAATTAAAAGGGGTTATCAGTGTATGCAAATGAGTCGATATTTTATTGAAAACTCCCTATACTTGTGGTAGATATGTAACTGATGATAAAAAATTATCAGCAAAAAGGGTTATTCCAAAAGTTTTTAAAATGTCATATATCATAATCATTTTCTAACAATTTTTCTGGAATTCTTAATTTTTAATTACATTAAATAAAGAATTTATAACCACATTATTTGAATATCCAACATAATAAATGGCATATCTAATTTTCATTTTATTTGATCACTATATTACTACGAATTCAAACTGCAATTAAATAAATGTTCCCGTACAATTCAAAATGAGTAATGACTTTGGATTTGGCCGTTATACGTTCATCTCAGTATCCGTAGTTATTCAGAATCACACTATTTCCCAAAACGACAAATTCTCCGAAAAGCAAACTAGATCATCTTTTCCAGGTATTTTATCAAAGTCGGAAACTCCAATGTGTGATATGGACAGTTTTAAGATATTAACTTCAAAATTTTCAGAACTTTGGCATATTAATTTCAGTACTATCTTCAATGATTCTCGCTCTATGTAGATATAGTTATTCTGGATGAAAAATGGGAGTCAGTTGACATCCTGCTTGCTTTAAGGGATATGTATCGATTTTTAAAGAAGTGACAAGGAGAAGTCTCCTTCCTCGGACGTTTTATTACCTTATGAAATTGTTGGATATATATCTGTCGAGAACGTTATTGTTAAAATGTGTATGATATCTAGAAATTTATACCGTCCTTATACGTTCATCTATCAAGCAAAGTATGCTAATCAGACATGCTTTATATTAAAAATTTAATAGTCAAAATGAAATGTTTCATTATCAAAAGAACTTTATTGTAGATTTTTAAAAAAAAAGTTCGAATATATATCATGCGACTGCCAAATGTGTGATAGATTTGTAAGGTATACACAAGATTCGATTCACAAGAATCGAACTTTTGAGTGAATTAAAGAAGCTGCTTCAGATATGCTAATTTTGGCATACGCGCTTAGTATAAATACCACGCAGCGTCATTAAAGAAAAAAAGGGAGTTGTTGTTAAGGTTGAAAAGGTGTTATCCTGCGCTAGTGCTTTACGGGCCAGAAGTTTACGTGGCAGTACTGCTGGTTTGACTTACTGTTCGTGAGTATAAAAATATATTGTCCTTAAAAGCTGTATTTACATTCCGTACAAGTATTACGCATGCTTATTGCTGTAAAAGCCAATTATATGTGCAGCGAATTCAATAAACATTATTTCATGTATAAACTGTGTTTGTATATAATTCAAATAGAGTGCTACTTCAAATTATATACACCCAAGTCTGGGTAGAAGTGAGCATAGATTCTCTATACTGGCGCCCGAAAATATATATACCCTGGTAGTTAGCGTTACATTTGTAACGAACAACATAATTGAAATTAAAAACTGTGTACTGTGTACTTATATTGATAAAATTGTTGCAAGTACTTATATACTATTTAAAAAATGAGTGTTGTAGAACAAAATCCTGCTGGAAATTTTCCTCGGGTAATTATGGTTCAGCAAATTGCGCCATTCGAAGCCACCTTCAATGGCGGCCCCTCAAGCCAATTCCTAAAGAAAATTGAGCATTACTTTCAGCAACAATGCACCCCAGAGGGGGATAAACTTAAAATTGCTCTAGCCGCTTTAAGAGGTAGTGCATATCAGTGGTACACGTGTATGCAAAGCAGTAATCTGATTTTTGACTATTCGTCATTCAAGCAACAGTTTCTTAGCGTTTTTCCAAAGACCTTTAATCAAAGTGAAATTGAAGCGGAAATTTATTCGCTAAGGCAACGTGAAGGTCAGTCTGCGTTAGATTTTGCTACGGAAAAGATTTCCAAGTGTGAGGAATATTTAGAAGAGTTGACGGAAGCGATAATCTTAAAAATAGTTATCCAACGTTTGAAGCCAAGTGTTCAAGATTTTTTAGATAATCAAACAATTACAAGCAAGGTTACCCTCCTTCAAGCTTTAGCTAAATATGACAATAGACATTTCTTCGCTACCCCTCACCGTCATTCAGGTACGAGAAGTTTTATACAGCCGCGCCAAAATTTTTCGCGAGTTTCAAACCAGCAGCGTAAGCAGTACCGCAGGCAAAATAATAGAAGCGCACGGCGTTATAATGAAATTAGTGCACCTAAAGAAAATAATATGCAAGCACCTTACTTGCACTGGCAAGTTGATTCACATGATATGGTTCAACCTGTTGAAACTGTTTGGTCAAATGTATTATTTTGTCCGAGTAGTAATCATTATTTTGAGAATAGTGAAAGTCAGGGTATTTTTGTGGCTTATAAAGAAAGTGAGTCTAGCTGGAATAATGCGGTAATTCCAGTACAAATTTCTGAAAATAGGGCCGATACTAATGCTAGTGGTTTAGAAAATAAATCATCGGACACTTCTATTAATGCTATACCTGATATTATTAATGCTATACCTGATATTATTGATGCTATACCTGATATTTTAGATGATATTCACACATCTGTTAATGAAGGAAATTTAGTAGATGACGAAGTATGCGTTACGGAAGTTAGTGAATACTTATTAGTTGACGACAATAAAAATTCTTTAAACGATAGTAGGAACTTGCTAGGTGATGATATTATTTCAAGTTTCCAGCCGAATGGGGATTGTGTAGGCCAGGTTGATAATATGGTTTTAAATAAAGTACATGAAAACCAGACTGAGAATCAGGATGAAAAGTTGACACAGAGTTATACTGTAGGTAGTTTAGCTGATGCTTCGGAAGTTATAGAGAAAGTTTGCAATAAAACGCACAAATACGAAAAACAGAGTCAGGTTGTTGAAAAACATGACACAAGCATCGAGATAAAGCCAGGAACTAAACACGTTGGTGCGGCGTATAAATTTGAAACAATAGAATCTGCATTAAAATCTAATGCCTATACTCTAAAAGGTACGGAGAAAAGTAAAGTGTGCACTACAAAACCTCCATCTAAGGATGAACGTGGCACACATAAGGTACACAAGGTTATAAAAAGGAAGAATGACAATTTTAAAGCTCCTTTGCATAAGTACAGGGAACGCAAGATTTCTGCCGCCCAGCAAGGTTGGCCTCCTCCCAAGAGACCTCCTGTCCATCGTCAAGCCGGACCAGCGCCTCAGGACCTACGACCTGCTGCACGAAGGATGCCCACACGGTCAACGAACCATTTACTAGGACTGCGACCATTAAGAGAGGTTCAGCGGATTGGACAAACTGGTGTAGTGAAGTTGCTGCATTCATGAGGAACAAGTCTTGTATCAACTTTCTTATTCTAACTCCCACCCTTTAATAAAATCGAACCAAATTGGTTTGAAGTTCCCCAGTGTATATACTGTGTAAACATTTTGAGGGGAAGTGGTGAGGCACTGAAAAAAAACGGTATACTGTTGTTTTATAAATTTTTGAAGGGGACATGTAGTGGAAAAAAATACATACTAACTACAGATAACAAACAACTAACATACTAACTTCGCAAATCATAACACATGTACATTATAAATTGGGGGAGAGCAGATAAAGTCAAGAAATGTCATGCTGTGCAATTGTGTTGTCACTTTTAATTAAAATAGATATTTTAGGGCGCAGTTGGCCAGCCCAGTATCCGCAACTCTGCAAATCCACTGTGTAATGGTGTCACCTGGACCCTTCGGGGTTAGTTTTGTAAAATGGTAGTGGCGTTTTTCCCCCACACAACGTGTGGAAGGTTTTTTTGGCTTTGCCACCCATTATGTAAAAAGTCAGACCAGCACGCGTTTTCAATTAGTTAACTGAAGCCGTTCAGACCTCAGTTACCTAATTTTTTTTTCGAGGGAGGCCAGTGTAAGGTATACACAAGATTCGATTCACAAGAATCGAACTTTTGAGTGAATTAAAGAAGCTGCTTCAGATATGCTAATTTTGGCATACGCGCTTAGTATAAATACCACGCAGCGTCATTAAAGAAAAAAAGGGAGTTGTTGTTAAGGTTGAAAAGGTGTTATCCTGCGCTAGTGCTTTACGGGCCAGAAGTTTACGTGGCAGTACTGCTGGTTTGACTTACTGTTCGTGAGTATAAAAATATATTGTCCTTAAAAGCTGTATTTACATTCCGTACAAGTATTACGCATGCTTATTGCTGTAAAAGCCAATTATATGTGCAGCGAATTCAATAAACATTATTTCATGTATAAACTGTGTTTGTATATAATTCAAATAGAGTGCCACTTTAAATTATATACACCCAAGTCTGGGTAGAAGTGAGCATAGATTCTCTATAGATTCTACATCAAAATCTAACATAAAAATAGAAAATAATATCCCTTGTCAAAATATACGTTTCCCGCAAACGTTATTTTAGAAAATACTTGTATTTTAAAAAGTTATTATTTTTTCTCAAATACTACCTGAATTTAAAATATTACCTCGGCAAACTTTTTTTTTTGTTTCTAATTTTTCAGAAACTTGAGATAACCTTGTTTGCTTTAAATTCAATATACAGAATCGTTTCGATTTAAAATAAGTTCTTGAGAGGTATTGCTCTTATCAGAATTATCAAGGGTAATCTTTTTCACTTTATGTGGATTTTGAGACTTGGGAAAGATGTCTGTTGTATAACTCCAGCTTTCTTTACTCAAAAGCAATTTTCATGTATTTTTTTTCATTTTGGCTCAACTGTAAACTTTTGATTAAGTTTAACCAACAGTTTGTAATGAATTTGTCCCTGGATAGTTTTATTTCTATGTTTCTGGAATAAGCCCTTAGATTTAACACCTAAAAATAACCTAAGGGTTATTTTTAACATATGAATATATATATATATATATATATATATATATATATATATATATTTATATATACACTCATGGACTAAAAAATTAGCGCACCAAGAAGGAGTCGTCAAAATGAAACGAAATTTTACATACGTAATGACTATTTTGATATAAGTAAATGATAAGAAAATCAAAGAAAAAAGATAATTTATTTCAGAGAAAAAGGCAAAAGAACGGAGGAGTTAATACTCCGTTGGACCCCCTCTAGCGCGAATGCACGATGCAATACGATCGGGTATTGAGTCATACAAGTTCTGTATGATGTCTTGAGACATTTCGTTCCATATTTGCTGCAACATTGCCTCTAGTTCGTTCAAACTCGTGGGATGCCCAACTCGTCGTCCAAATGATCCCAGATATGCTCGATTGGAGACAAATCTGGGGATCGGACAGGCCAAGGAAGGGTAGTAACAGTGCGGAGACAGTCTTGTGACACCCTTGCCATATGAGTCCGAGCATTGTCTTGTTGAAAAATGGCTCCTGGGAGCCGTTGCATGAGTGGCAGCACATGTAGTTGCAGGATTTCATGAAAATACCGCAGGGCTGTCATGGTGCCACGGAACAATACTAGGGGTGACCGTGTATTGTAGGCAATAGCACCCCATACCATCACACCAGCTGTGGGAGCGATGTGTCGCTGTACAGCAAAGGCAGGATTGAAGCGTTCACCACGGGCTCTCCACACACGAACACGATTGTCATCACTGCCGAGATTGAATCTGGATTCGTCGCTAAAGACGACCTGGTTCCATTCCGCTGCAGTCCAGTTTCCTCGTGCGCGGCAAAATTCCAAACGGAGGCGTCGATGGGTGGGCGTCAAGGGCAGCACACGTAATGGGCGCCGCGATAACAACTGTCCTTCAACCAGGCGCCTTCGTATGGTTCGAGAAGACACAGAGGCCCCTAGTGAAAGTGCTACCTGTGCCTGGATGGAGGCCGATGAAGCAGTTGGCTGTACGCGTGCATTTCTTACGATGTGGCGGTCTTCTCGACGACTGGTCTGTCGAGGGTGTCCTGAGCCTGGTCTTCGTGTACATGACATCTCTCGGGTCCACTGGTCCCAACACCTAATCACAACACAATCAGAGCGGCCTAATTGACGAGCTACTCGCCTAGCTGACCACCCAGCTTCCATCATCCCGACGATTCTCCCCCTCTCAAACTGCGACAACTGCTTATATTGTCCTCGAACACGGCGTAATGGCATGTCTATCTCAGCTCTTCCTTTGTAAATGATTCAGCACACTCAAACAAGCTTTGGTTACCTGTTTTATACTCCACAGAGTACGATGTTCAACGCCCTCTACCGGCTATACGTAATGCGCAATCACGCTGCATTTCTAATCTTTTGCATATTTCTCCGACATGTACCTTCATTGCAAGTTTCGTTACAATCCTGCAATTATTTCTTGGTAAGATAATTTTATTGTCCATGAGTGTATATATATATATATATATATATATATATATACACTGAGCAACCACTTTATTATGACCACCTGATAGTTTTATGCAAATGAGCTATTGCGCCACAGTGTTACCGCTAGAGGACGAGATAGCTATAAAAATCGAATTCAGGACAAGTGAATCATCAATTGCACTGTATTGCTTGCAAAGATATGGGCAAAAAACGTGATTTAACTGTGTTTGAACATGGGATGATTGTAGGCGCTCGAAGCGTCGGGACCAGTATCAGCAATACGGCTGCTTATGTGAAGTGTTTGAGAGCAGCAGCTATTAATGTTTACAGAGAGTGGACTACCAAGCAGAAAACCGGGTCTCAACGTCACGACAAAAATAGCACGAAAGCATGGACCCCAACTGCATTACCACAGCACTTCAAGCTGGTGGAGGTTATATGGATATTATGGTTTAGGGGAATGTTTTCGTGGCATTGTATGGGTCCTTTTATTCCTCTCAAACAACGTCTGAATGCCCAAGGGTATTTAGGTGTTACCGCAGATCAAGTAGATCCTGTAATGTTAATGGTGTTCCCTGCCGGGGATGGATACTTCCAGCATGACAATGCTCCTTGTCATAAATCTTGCATTGTCCTCAGATGGTTCGAAAAGCATAACGGAGAATTTACCTTTCATTGTTGGCCTGCACAATCACCAGATCTCAATCCAACTCAGAATTTGTGTGATGAGATCGAATGGGGCATCAGGCAGCTTGATCCAGTACCATAAAATCTTATAGAATTGGAAAGTGCAGTTCATCGGATATGGTCTAAATTTCCTCATACCACCTACCAACATCTCATAGAATCCATTCCAAAAAGAATTCATGCACTATTAAGGGAAAACATGGTCCAACATTGTATTGAGGGGTTGGTCATAATAATTTGGCCACTCAGTGTATGTATATATATATATATATATATATATATATATATATATATATATATATATATATATATATATATATATATATATATACATAGTATATATATATACATATATATATATATATATATATATATATATATATATATATATATATATATATATATATATATATATATATATATATATATATATATAAAATAAATCTTTAAAACCTATCACCTTATCAACTTAAGTATGTACGTGGAACTACCTAAAAAATCTTTCCTTCTTAATAAAATGACGATATATAATTTTTTTTTGTGTATGTATTGATTGACACTTTTTAGCAAATTAACGTAAAAATATCTTTTAGGATAAAGATGTCTACACTAAAGCCTAAAACCAATAACACTCCCTTAAGAATTCTCCCCTAGGAATCTCAAGAAATATCGATGTTATTTGAATGTTATTTCATAAGTGACTTCTTGACAGTAACAGAATAGAATCATAAGTGTAGCGGCCGTTAATATTTTTTGACTGATAGCAGTTGAACTGCTGAATGTGGATTATTCTAAATATACCTAATAAATATGAAGCAAAATAATCTTTTGCCCAGACTGAGACAATACATTTAATAAAACTGCTAAAAATGTGTGGATATCAAACGTCCTTTAAACTATCAAAAGCATATCATTAAATATAAAATTTAATAGTAATTGCATATCAAATGGTAGGATCATATATTCAAAGTTGATATCCTTATTTATATCTTTCATAAAATTTAAAACATACTGTATATTAATTAGTTCGCCATTATTTTCTTGCGTCATATTAAATTGTAACAACCCCAAATGGGGTCATTAGACTGTGATCGTATACGTACAATTAACGTCGCGTAGCGACCAAATCTGTTTAGCATACAACTAGAAAAATGGGTACAACTCTCAAAGAATACTCGCTAGTTATACATATATACAGTTTATTTACATATATAAAATTTAGACGCACATAAATTAGCATCTGGCTAAATTCATAGTCTTATACAAACACAGTATTAATCTCTCTCTCTCTCTCTCTGTATGTATATATATATATATATATATATATATATATATATATATATATATATATATATATATATATATATATATATATATATATATATATATATATATATATATATATATATATATTCAATTGCGATTATAATGCATATTATTCGTATACAGTAAGCAATGCCGACCCTTGTGGGGTACGTGGCGAGTATGTAAGTAAGCGAAGATGTGAATTAAACAATGTTAGAAAAAATGCTCACCCTGAGTCTGTTGTCATTGTAGTTTGGGCTCGTTCCTACCACTTGTACACAATTAGTCTGAGTAATATTCGTGGGTCACTGGGCACCACATTTCTATTAAAAGAGTTCTAGATCTCGAAACGAAAACAGTTCTGGATCTCGTAACTAAAAGAGTCTAAGGTCTCATAGGTCGACGATCACTCAGGAATACACCTTTGATGCTCTATGTCAATATGCGGGTCTGTCAGCAGAAGTCGTCGGTCATAGGCGCGTTCACCTCGGCACCTCGTATCAATTTTCGGTCCGATAAGCTCTGATCAATAAACTCCTATCTCCGTAGATTCTTTCATCGTTTGGTAGCTATAGGAGAGTATTTACACGCTCGTTCAAGTAATGGCTAGGCAGCATTATTCTCACCCAATCTCTTCCATTTCTTTTGTCATACAGTTAAACTTCATGTTGATTTGTGAACCTTCTCTGGGCATTCAATCTTTGTGTAGTTTTTGAATTCTCGTCAGTCCTGTAGCAGCTCAGTTTATTTTTCGTGTTTAGTAGGGGGCTTTTTGTAAAATGCTTCATACTCGTATATATATTTCTTTTCTTGTTTTACCATTGGTTGTTGCTTTCTTGGCTTCTCATTCGCTCGCCCCACCCCTTTATTTGGATGAGGGACGAGCCCCTTGTCCATAGGTTCGTCCACGGCTTATTTTCATGGCATTGGCTACCTCTAAAATATATCTGTGCGTACTAATTAATTCTGACGCCTGTTCGTGTCTGGGATATTTCTCAATCAACATGCACCTGCTTCTTAATCTTTGACCTTAGATTTACTGCTGTTGTCTTCTTATTTTTTTTATGTTTTTATGACCCGTGTTGTTACACGGTACACGTCTTATTCATTGGTGCCCCGAAGCGTCGGAGTCGTAAATTCAACGAACAGTAGAGCCTGGGTGGTCCCTAGAAATGTAGATTGCTGCATATTCACATCCCGCTTATTACATAAATATACCCTTTGCTTGATAAGAAACAGTTGGTAAAACACATTTCAATCTATTTTGACTATCAAAACAAAGAGAAAAGATTTTTAGAATTTTTTTATGAATTTATTATGATTTATATTTATAAATAAAATTACAAACTTTTCTTATATGTATAAAATAAAAACTAATTATTTCTCTCTTTGTATTTTGTAAAATTGAATATTGTACTATTTTATTTTCATAATAGTTCCTCATCTTTTGATATTGCTTCAGAACAGTTTTAAAAACTCTACGTAAAAAAAAGTAAATATTACATATCTGTAAACTATCTCTACTTTTGTTCAAAAAGTATCTCAATTTTTTATTCCAACAAATTTCATTAGTGTGGGGAAAAATACTTCTGAGCAAAATATTGAAATTATAATTAGAAGGGTGGCAAGCATTAGCATTCAAAATCACTCAGTATAAAATTAACTTCCTTTTGAACTAATTATTGCTTTAAATATGTATTGTTAGGTTACAGATAACAAAATAAGGTTATTAATTTCATTATTTTATTTCATCTGAAAATATAGTTTCAAAGGGAAAGGAAGTATCCATTTTCAGATATGCTCACTTTCATAAATAAATTTCACCGAACGCAAGAATATGGTATTTAGGATAAATTTTATGAGCTAAACTTATGGTATAGGATTATAAAACGAGTTATACTTCAAAATTTTTAAATCAAAACAATTATCTGTAAAAGTTTGGAATTTTTTTTTTCACACAAGATCTTTGTTCACACAGTAGCAGGATGGCCACAGCTGTGATGCCTATACTATATCACTAAAATTAAACAGTAGAAGAAAACATTATTCTTTTTGTCATGAGACAGATGGATAAATTCAGTGATTCATAAACCATAAAGTGCTGATTTTAAGGAATGAAAAGATTTGGGACAAAATCCAAAGAATTCTGTTTTTTTTTTCACAGTTAATGTCATTTATGTTAGTTAAAGTATATAAATACATTCGCAATCACCGCTGCAGTTTTCAAAAAGGATTCACATACATATACAATAACAATTAAAACCTACGACTAAATACAAAATTCCTGTAATCGAAGTCAAATTGCTTTAAAGTATTATACCCTAATTAGAGACCCAAGAACACGTGTAGTTTTCTCTCATTTTCTTCCTCATTAAATTATTCCCTGTGTTTTGTCTACATGCAAAGAAAATACAGGTCTTTTGGAAACACCTATTCACTATTTAAGTTTATTTCATACATAAAATTGATTGACGATACGTCATTTTAATTGTTTTTGGTACTTGTTATGTTGCTGCTATTTCGAATAACAGATTAATAGTTAAAAGTCATTTGTAACTATTGCTTTAATTTGAAAATTTAAATTGATATTGCTGAATCATAAATATAAAAACAAAAGACGTAAAATAACAGTAATCTTTTATCTTAGAAAACAATAAAAATATATATAATGGTTAAGAACGTAATAGACACATATTAGTTTCGACGAAATAAGTGGTGGGGAGGTCAAATAACAGAGAATTAATCAAAAAGATATCCTATATGCTAAATTTTTAATTTAGAAAATGAATCTCCTTTAGACTGTATAATTTTTGTTTGAATTTGAAAGGACAGTGTTTGTTATATGCATAATAAATTATGTGTTTCTTATATACCATTTCTGTAAAGTTAGTAGAATGCATTCAAAACAGTCGCTTCATTCATTTCATTTGAATGGAAACAATAAACTTTTATTCCCCATACATAGTAATGGTAACTCTAACTTAAAGAAATTAATCAAAATGCTATTTATTCTGCATCTTAATAAAACAATGTTCTTTTGGATGATGATTTAGAGATCATTGTTTTAACTAAAACTATTCCTTTATTGACAAATATATTTAGTGTTTATATAATACAGGGTGTCTAAAAAAACCTTGACACGTTTTAAAAATTTATATAAATAAAAGTACTCATGGTAGTAACTAGAAATTCACATACGTGTTATCTTATATGTTATAGTTTTTTAGTATAGTCAATAAATTTCAATACGTGCTCCATTTGTGGCACGGACAATACCCAATCGGTAATCCATTTCAGCCCATGTGTGTTCCAAAATGGTTTCCGTAACACATGAAATTGCTGCAATTATGCGTTTTTTGAGTTCTTTAAAACTGTCCACATTTGTCGAATAAACTTTGTGTTTGACAAATCCCCAAAGAAAAATGCCAAGAGTTGCAATGTCTGAGATTGAGGTGGCCATTGGAAGGGATCATCTCTTTCAATCCACCTGTTTGGAGACAGTGCACCGTCTTGTTGTAAAATAATTTTGGGATGTAAATAAGAAATTTGTGGGACAGCAAGAATTTTACAACTTTTACAGCCTTTTTACAATTCTCGATTTTATGGAACAACTAGCGCCTTCTGTTGAACTTTTTTGGCACAGAAAAAACTCTAATACATGCGGTAATACATCTGTGAATTTCCATTTCCTACCTTGTATACTTTTTTTTACATAAATTTTTAAAATGTGTCAATGTTTTTTGAGACAACCTATATATCATCATATTTTCTCTTGAATTATCAATTTATCTTTTACTGTAAATTGTAATTAAAACATTTACTAGATTATAACTCTCTCTCAAAGAATACAATTTCTACAACGCTTTTAATATAGTTGAACTTAATAATTATAAAAGTACTATGTTTTTTATAAATGCAGTCATACTATTTTTGGAATTTTCACGCTGTAATAAATCAATTTCCGTGATAAAAAGACAGTATTGCATTATTCTTTGAAAGAAAAATCTTTGTAAAATATTTTATACCAATATCACTTATAAGAAATAAGGCGAATACAAGAAAAATATATTTATAACGACTCTTCCCTGCAACATCACGCAAACTATCTCTTACATGAATAATACATAAAGGGAAACATTCCCTTACATATTCCATCCGCCCTTCTGGCTCTCATTATAGTAGGGATTACGAAGAGGAACTGGATATTACCCTAACAAGTTACACAGTAAAAATACGCGGCACAAGGTCGAGTATGGAAATAGAGTTTGTTATAAGAAATAGCGGTTTCAAAAATGTGTGCTAAGTGATATTGCAAACCATCTATTTTAAGTACTGTTTAAAAAATGAATTATATGTTAATCTTTTTAACCGACTAGATTTTATGTGCAGGCCGTAATTAAATAACTTATTTCAAAAGATATGTTAAGTAATATCTTGTTACTGTTAAAAAAATCCTAGAAAATTATTTTTCATTTAGGACTATAATAAGCAAATATTAAATGATAAAAATATTGATATTGACTGATAGTCTAAGTTTCCGATACTTCACAGCATTGCGTCACAGCAAATGAGAATTCCCTAAAAGGAAGCAAGATTGCCTATATATGAGTGATGTATCGATTCCATTAGTAGTAATAAGCTAAATATGGAGGAGACATGATTTTACTTTCACGTGTGTAGCTTAAATTTTGCCCAGAGAGAAATCTTACCAAGAAAGATGTGTCATGTTAAAGTGAAATATTGAGGAATGGAATTCAAAGACTACATTAATCAATATGTAAACTAGGAAACATGTTAATTTTCAAAATCTTCACTAGTAAAAAATTAAGATGAGGGATAACCTTAACAATTTCCCATAATTTTCTTAGCATTTTTAACATTGATAATCAATCTTACGTATGCAAACTTTATAAATACTCTGACTAATAAAAAATATTGTTTGACTAAATTAATTCTATCGCTATCATCATATTAAAGTATTATAATTTATACTCGGGTATTTGCTAGTTACTGCCTTTTCTAGTCGAAATAACCTTGATCTCATCTGAATTTAATTCAGATGCCAGAGGACTACAAACAACAACAATAAACTAGAAGATTGAAAACAACTCAGAATAAAAAAATTTTAGTTTTTTTTAATGAGTAATTGTACAGTTGTTGCTGTTTTCTTTGTAGTGATTCCAAATCTACAAACCAAATCTTTTATTTGCCACTGTTCTTATAAATCGGATTTTTTCCCAAGAGTATTTTTTTGTCAACCATTATTTGGGAAAGGTACTTAAACATCCTCTGAATGTTTAAGTTTCATAAATCTATTTCTGCCGTTTTTTGTGCTCTATGTTTTATAAATTCCGGTAATCTAACACGTTAAAGTTTTCGCATTTTTAAGGTTGATATCGCAGATCTACAAACTCTATGTTAAGCCGTGAAGAATGTTGCCTCTCATTTTTCTCTGTCCCCGAATGGTAATCGCATACATTTTAATTATGATAAATATTATTATAATAATTATTATAATTATATACATTTTATTTTAATTATTATTTACATACGCAAGTAGACACTAAATGAAAAAAAAGTTTTTGAAGCTCTAAATTTTTCTGGTGTATCATTAACATGATATAAAAATTTGGATGTCTCTTGCTGCAAAATTACAATTCTCTTTTACAAAATAAAGGTCAGATAAAAAGTCTTCTTAAACATTGCGTTTAAAGGTCCATTTTCCAATGTGAAGAACACAATTAGAAAATATTCATTTTGTAATCTATAACACTGGTCTGCATGAAAATAGGCCCTGATACCATTCCTGCCGATTCTTATGTAAAATGACCTCATGAATCCGAATAAAACCCCCGTTTTCCCCCATCACCCACCGTTTTCTTCAGAAGTCCCCCCCCCACCTATTTTTATCCCTTTTCAATAATTTGGAGGGATGGAAAGGATTATTTTAGCCTTTACATTTGTTGTGGGGGGTTAGAGAGATGAAAAGTTCTAACACATGAACATTTGTAGCAAGGAGGTAGATTTGGGGGAAATTCTACCCTTAAATTGTAAAAATAAATCATTAAAAATGATCGATATTTTCGGTTTTTTCACCATTTTTCACTTGTTTCCTACATATTCCAGCTTCCAGTCCCCTCATTTCCACCCCAACCCCAAATAATAAAAATATATAGCAACAATAATAAAAATATATACCAACAATATCTAGTAACAGTAATAAAAATATATAGCAACAGTTCGGAAGATTCATTGTACCATGCTGACGCTCTCAATACCTCGCGTGCACAGGTTTGCACAGGAGTTTTCATGCTTTGACAAGTTTAAACCTACATTGCTCTTGTCACTATAGTCCTGCACTGTAAATGTACCCATAAATCGATGTCATTTGCTGTGTCCATGATTTGACGGGAATCTCGCTGTCATCTCACAGATTGTTACTTTTGTATGATTTCATCCGTAGGGTTCTCTAGCAAAAGTAAGCATACAATTCAGTATTCTAATATCCCTTCAGCTCTAACACCAGTTCCTCTTAACGAATCTTTGCAAATTTCAGCCCCCCCCCCTCCAAAAAAAAAAAAAACACCTATAATCTTATCTAGAGCCAAAAATGGTTTTGAAAGCCTTTGAGCCACTGCTAGACCATCAAATGAAACGTTCACCGATGAAGAGTGTTCAGCTGATTCAGTTCATCGACAACCTCACCTCATTACTCAGTCGGAATTAAAGGATTTCGAGTTACCTAAGAGTAAATCTCAACAGTGGATATAGACTTCAGCAGTGGAATCTCTTAGAAAAAGGCGTAAAAAATCTTTTCTTGGAGAACCAAGGAGTCAACCTTGAAATTACTTTTTTCAGAAGATGACGGCTTAATGGTCTGCCCTAATTCAAATACATTGATGATAGAACTGAAGATGCCATGTGACCCAGACAGATGGAGACTGATTATAGACTAATCAAAGACAACCCTGAAAGTTGTTCTGTTGGCCAATGGGAATTCAGGTTGCATACTATGTGGATATGAAGGAGACGTACAACTGAGGGATGTATTGAGGGAAGATAAGGATTACAGTGCAGGACTATAGTGCAGGACTTTAGTAACAAAAGCAATGGAACTTTTTAGCGACAAAAGCAATGGAATTTTTCAGCGACAAAAGTAATGGAAGTTTTTAGTGACAAAAGCAATGGAAGTTTAAACTAGTCAAAGCATGAAAATTCCTGTGCAAACCTGTGCACGCGAGGTATTGAGAGCACCAGCGTGATACAGTGAATCTTCCGAACTGTTGCTATATATTTTTATTATTGTTGCTGTATGTTGTTGCTATAGGTTTATTATTGTTGCTATATATTGTTGCTATATAGTTTTATTATTGTTGCTATATATTTTTATTATCTGGGTGTGTTTGGGGGAGAATGAGAGGAGCAGGAATCTGGAATATGTAGAAAATAAGTGAAAAAATTGCGAATAAACACGGAAAAATCGATCATTTTTAATGGTTTTTATACATTTAAATGGGCAACCCCCCCAACTTACCTCCTTGCTAAAAATGTTCATGTTTTAGAACTTTTCACCTCTCTAGCCCTTCAGAAGAAATATAAAGGGTAAAGTAATCCTTCTCATCCCTCCAAATTTTCAAAAATTGTTAAAAATAGGTGGAGGGTCTCCAAAACGGTGTGTTGTGGGGGAAAACAGGGGTTATATTCAGATTCAAGAAGTCATTTTACATAAGAATCAGCAAAAATGGTGTCAGAGCTCGAAAAAAAATTTGTAGACCAATTTTTTGTAGACCAGTGTAATTAGAAAAATAGAGAGGAAAAATCCCCTGCAGTCTAATATTTGCGTGAAGATCCGTAACGCAAACGTTGTTAAGCTCACTTGATGTGCATTCAAGAAATAAATCATTAAAAACATGCTATAATTTTCTTAGATTTAAAAGTCAACTCACCCGATTAATAGAAATCTACTATCTTACAGTAAAATAATTTCGGAGATCATGTATGTGTTGTCATTAGTTCATGGATAGTGGTCAAGATACATTGCAGTTACCACATCCTAATGGTGAAAGTAATAAATTCACTGTGATAAAATTCTGTAAGGAACTACTTGTCTTTACTTTGTTTTAAATCTCGGATGGTACTTCTTAACTTAAGTGCGTTAGACAGTTCTATATTTATAATATGGATAGATGTTTTAAAGGCAAAAATGAGAAAAAATTAATGTCCATCCATATTTATTAGATTACCGTAAGACTTTGTGACTGCAGGGGTAACTTTGTGACACATAGAAATTTTTTAGTATTTCGGATCTTGCGCCGCACCCGTGTTTCCGGAAAGGCAAAGAACAGCGCCAACAGCTTGTCTGACAAACAGTGATACCTAGTGGCCACTGGTTGATGTTTCTGCTCGCCATTTGTCTTCACTGGCCAGTGTATTGTTCAAACCTGTTGTCAAGCTATTGACTCAAATTTCGGAAACTTTGTGTGCTGAAGGCTAACACCTTATATAACCAACAAACACAGATAATTTGCTTTGTCAATATGTAGGTTAGATTGTGGAGCAATATAACTTTTGTGTAGTGATGTTTCCAAGAGATATGTGAACATAACATAAATATCGAAATGAGACTGGGTTACTTTATGACACATTGACACTGTCACAAAATAACCCTTAAAGTACAGGAAAAATCTTAAAATCCGTCACAAAGTACCCCATCTTACGGTAACACATTAAGTCTCTTTGTCTCTTTGTTACCATGGAATCAAGCATTTTAGAACGTAAGCACCAAAGGGATGTTCATTTAATGTACAGAAAATAAGATTTGCTTGTGAAATGTTTTCTCCACATGTACAAGAACATACAACACGGAATTTGAACGCCTAGATTTAGTGTTATTTTTTAACTCTCGTCTATCGTGTTCGTTTCCTCAAATAATTTGTATAGCGTAAATAAATACTATAAATATTACATAACTCATATTATTTTTTTAGTGTATATTGCGCAAAAAATTGATCTTCTTAATTTCTGCTTTAAAACTGCCTTAAGTAACATAATATACATATTTATGCACAACTCAGTGAGAACAATACATACCAAAATCGAACCTCAGCTCAAAACATTTATATGTTGGAAACAGAAATTTTCATAACAATAAACTGAGAAAATGTAGGCAGAAAATTTATGATCTCTGGCAATAAATCAGTTTAAAATATGAAGATAAATAAGTAAAGTGAAATATTATTTTAAACCTGCCTCTGTAAGCTGCCTGAATGTAATTTAACGAAAGAGCTTTATAATATCAGAAATGCAGGATAGCGGACCAATATATCGGGGATCTTTCAGAAGTAGAAATTTTATAACCTGACATAAAAGTGAAACACGAAAATGTGAGGAAATTTTTCAGACATTCCAATATTCTTCGAGAGAATTTCTCATGCATTTAAAGATTTCCTACGTGAACCAAAAACAACTCGCAATTCCCCCGGAAACATTTTTGGAGGTTTGGTGTTATGGGTTCTTTTTCCCCCGTTTAAACGCTCTTTCCTGAGTTTAAAATTGAGATCTGAGGAAACTAGTGAAACAACAGATGCATGTATAAATTTCCGCCTGCATACAATTGATGATATTAATGAAAAAACAATGCTGTTAGAGGAATAACTGAATTTATAAAATTGTATATCAAATAAAGACATTGGCAGGCTTCTTTCAATTTGGAATAACGTTATGAAAATATTGGAAAATTTATACAGGAAACGCATGTATAGGAATGTTTAAATATATATATATATACCGGGTGGGCAAAAAGTCCGTATAAACTTTAAAAATTCATAAAAACCGGAAAAATAACCAAAATAAAAAAAGGTTGTAGGGTTAGCATCGATAGGTCGAAGGTTTTTTTTAAGACAGGAAAAGAAAATTAATCAAAACACAGCCGACAGGTGGCGCTGGTACGAGTGAATTCTGTGGAAATATGCAAATGAGACGGTTATAAGAACGTGCTCTCCTAATACACAACCAGTTCACCGTTGTTCGGCGATCCGCCTAGAGGTGTCATGTATACATCCGGAACTGCTGCACTCTTCCGTTGCTGGATTTGTCACTAGCCTGCAATGCCTTATCCCCTGTGGTGGTGGTAATGTGGAACACCTACTGCTGTAATAAACAATTTAGAAGCATTGTTTTCATTATTTGGGTATCTTTTCTTTGACTTTTGTAAGTCAGCGCCACCTTACGGCTGTTTTTTGAGTTATTTTTTCCTGTCTAAAAAAAAAAAAATCCCGTGGCCTATCGATGCTAACCCTGCAAACCTTTTTATATTTTGGTTCTTTTTCGGGGATTTATGAATTTTTTAAGTTTATACGGACTTTTTGCCCACCTGGTATATATATATATATAATGGCAAATGGATAAAAGCGTCCTCCTCAACACATATCCGACCTGCTAAGTGCCACGCAGTTCCACTCTCCCACCAGAACAAAAAAAAGTTAGTTTCGTTTGTCCTCGTGATCATCTCTGGTGCAATATACCTAGTAACATCTAGGCGCCACAAGGAAAAGGAAGTTAGTGATATAAGGGGAAAGACAATATGAAATGTAGAGAATTAATGGAATAGAATTACTAAAGTTATTACATACACACACACACACACACACACACACATATATATATATATATATATATATATATATATATATATATATATTCCATCCTTATCACCATAAGCATATTTCAGGAAACAGGTTGTATCATCATGAAAATAAGAAAGCTTTCTTGTCATTTGCAGATGTCACCATCATACGTTGTCAATTAATAAGAACTCTAGGAATGATATTTTTGTTTAAACTACATACTTAGAGTAGAGGAATTAAAGATTACTCACCATCATTTCATTGTGGATTTAAGTTGATTCGCACTTCTCTATTTAGGCTACATATAATTGGTCAATAATAATTTTTTTTTTCTAAAATCATTTTAAATTCGCGGCCTATAAAGTTTTAATTGTTTATTTCCGTTTTTACTGATCATATTAATCGTACATGGTATTTGTACATTAGAGTTTGCTGAACACTCAATCTTTTACTTTAAATTAAGTGACAACAAATGTAAATAAAGAGGGGGAATACAGAAAAAAAATTTCCCAAATTAATCATATTAAATTGTCCTAATATAGTATGATAATTAAACTCTTTAAATAATATGCGTATTATTTTTTGCTTCATATTCCTCTTGTTTAACCTTCATTTACTTATCAAATTTAAACTAATTGTGAAAATTTAGCATATTTGCACAACGCAGATTATAATCTTAAAAAAACGTAATGGAAGAATAATTACATAAAGACCACAATCAGATCATTTTAACATAAAAGAAAATCCTCGTATTAAGGGACCATTAGTACATTGTAGAAAAATTATCAAATACTCCAATAAATACTTTAAAAAAATGCGCTAAAAAATTACTTCATGTAGATTCATGTAATGTTAAAAAAGGCTTTCAATAGCAAATAAATTAGTAATTCCCTGTGGTAAAAGTTTTACTGAATTAAAATTTTTATAAATCGGAAATTCTACGAACTGCAATAACATCTGGTTGGTTAATTCTTTTGAAGTATTATATACATCTGATGCAGAAACCTTTTGTAAAAATAAAGAGCTTGCAGTTCATTAATTTTTTATCCGATTGTTAAATTGCGATTATTCTTCACAATGAGGCTGATGCATGAAAATCGATTATAAAATATTCCTATGATCAAAACGTTTTTTTTTCAAATATTGACTTCAACCTTATTATTTCTAATACAGATTATTGAAATGCGGTGGTCCATCTTAATTAATGTTGATTGTAAAAGAAAAAAGGAATAGGTATCTGCATAATGCATTTAAGAAAAATGAATCATAGCATACCGGAATTAGGGCTTACATTTCTGAAATTAATTTCTAAACAAGTTATCTTTAATATTTTTGGCATCCATTTTAATTACGTTGATAAGGAAACTAAGTCTTTGTCTAACTTTGTACGTTATAGACTTGTTATTTGGAACTCTATCGCAGTTATAGATATGGAAAGAATGATGAATGAAAGGAATATCTACATATTTTGGAGTAATATAACTTGCTTTTGGAAGCACAGGTGGATTTTTGAAAACTTCTGTCAACTAGTTAGGAAATTACGATGCTTTTAAAAGAAGTAATGAAGGTCCTGGATACGAAAAAGACACTAATGGAAGTGTTTATCTATTTAAAATCTCCATACGATCGTATACGGCACAGGCAATTCTACCATAAGCCACAGAAAATTGGAATTGTAGGAAGTATGGTAAACTGGATTCAGGGTTTTACTTCAAAGAGATTTTGTGAGATTAGGTATGGCAATACTACGTCTCGGGATAAGGAAAGGAATCGAGGACTACCTTAAAAAGAAACTCTACCCTCTTTAATGCATTTAAAATCTTTCACCATTGCTACTAGAAAGCAGTAATGGAATTTTATCGGCTTTCTCTACGAACGACCTAATTATCCTATGGGCTTCCTATACACAAAAAAATACTCTTCTAACATCTGTAGGGAGTCTGATCACTAGGCTCAGTGAGACTTTGAGGATTTTACAGGACTGCTACATAGAGTACAAAATATAGGGGTATAGAGAAAAAACTGTTTGTAACGACGATTTTTCGTTACAGTTTTTATTAATTAAATCTAGCCTCTTTTTATTAACTTTTAGTAATTCTAGCCCAAATTTTATAGTTTAGTTTACTTTCTTTCAATTAATATATGGTCCTTTTTTTTATCATTCCTCGTGGTTGTTCCTGGAATTCCCACGTTGCGTGTCAAGTTACGGTTTTTCTCAAAGATAATTGTATTTCGCACAATTCCTAGTTGGACTCGGTTTAAGGTATCATTTGTATCACGTCAGATTGTGTACGCTTGAAAGAAGGGCGTTTACATGTGAATCGCTTTTGTACCCAGTGTTACCATGTTCAGTAGATTTCTCGTACCTCTTCTATTATTCTTAACATCTGTAGGGTGAACTGGTTTGTTTTCAATTGCTAGACTCGCTTTAGAGTCCTGGCTTGGTTCCTACTAGCCTCCCATCAGGGTCCAACTTGTCGTTTTTCTTCGAAAAAAGCGGTCTGCTGACGTCAAAGTATGCCGAGACCAATACGAGTTCTTGGAGAAACTTAAGTCTTAGCTTGGCACGTTCTTCGCCGTTTCCTAGTGCGCACGCAAGGTTGTTGGCACATTATTTTTGGCGGCCCTCTTCCGCGCTTGTGATTTTTGTGAATCGAATCTTATGTATACCTTACATACTATTATATTTCAACGAAACCAGCTCCTCGGTAAGGACTCTCAGTTCTTCCATATTTTCGTAGTCTTTAGCCATGCTGGACTGCGTAATCAAAACTATCCATTTAAACCCACGCTCCTCCGGCGTTAGCGGTCTACCAAAGGTAGACCCCCAGGGCCCACCACGTGGAGGTGCCAGAGGGAAAATTTACTATAACTTTTATCAGCAAAAACTGATAAACTAACACTCCTTCACAGAGTGTTAATAAAGCTAGCTCCTATTCACATAAATCTCGGTACTCACTAATAACTTACTAGCAATATAGCGTGGGGTGGGCCCTCCAAAGTAAGAGTAAATTATGTTATTTGTTACAGAAATGCAGCATAGAACTCCCTATGTGAGATGAAATCAATAAAATTTCCTTAATTTGGATGTTAAAGCAAATTTATTCCCCTTGAGAAGACTGTCGGGTAAAATTCTATGTTTCTCATTTAATTTTAAACTCCTTTTACTTATAAACGTTTTTGAAGATCGTAAATTCTTGGATATTATCCTGTGAACATTCGAGTTTGATGTTTTTCCATTTGTAAGAAGTTTAGCTGTTGCCCACATCGTGTATGGTGATAAGTTTCCGCGGAATGGGCTTGACGTTCTTGTGCTGACCCCTCAAGTGTTGGGGGTCAATGTTCGTTCCCTTATATGGTACTCCCGTAATAACGAAGCCAAAAAATACGCCGTGGAGAAGGGACAAATGCTGAAATAACAAGCACTTGCCGCATTAGAAAAGACAAGTGAGATGTTTAGCCAGCAAGAGACTCAAAATTGCACCGATTTCGCCAATAAAATAACCTACTTATAGGTTAATTATAGGTTAATTTCCCATAATATTACAGATTCTGAACTGGTTTACAAACCATCAATGCCATTTCAGCGGAGGATCAGAAACCCTCACAGCTCTTGACGCTTTCTTCCATACGTGAATCTTCATCGTCCGGCATTTGTGGAAGCTATCCAAGATATTAGCCTGTAGGAGGTTACCAGAAAATCGAATCAGTAGAGGAAATATTTATATTTCCTGTTCATAAACCAAAGAATTATTTGAATTCATTTTGACATTAACAGTATTCTGATATGGAAATGATACAAATATGGGAACACATTGAGAATCTTAGGCATCATTCATTCATCTTTGTTTCACCGGTCATATTTCTCGCAGATGACTCTCCAATGTGGTAGCATTGTGAGTTTGTAATGACTGCTACTCACATATAACATTAATATGATAATATCTCTCATTGAATCATTTTACATGGTAGTTACTATAAATTCAATTTCAGAAAATCGTAAAACAGTGGAGTTGTTTGTATAATTCACCTCAATTCTGCTTTTGCACTTTTTTCTCTGTCTGTTTTATCTGCACTATCGACTTTATTTTCTTAATTCTGATTTTATATTCTAGTATTAGTATTTTTCTGTTCTGAACATTTATTTTAATAGTATTTCTCTAAACTAATACACCATCATATGATAAATGTTACTATCACACTATTTGCAGTCTTTTAGAAAATTGCTTCCAAAGAAATTTAACAGTAGATATTGGGATGTTTCCACGGAACAAAAATTTTCCCAAATGACATTTGTTGCAGGAAAATTTGCCTAGCAACAAATGTTAGTTTCAGAAATCACTTCTATTTTTACGTATGGTAATCCATGTTTTTCTCTAAAGTGAGCTTCGTGTAAATCCCGCATTATCTCTATAAAAACAAAACAGGGCAGCTGAAGTTCGTTTTTGAAAAAAATTAGATAATTTTTTTCTGAGGACAAGTGGTCAACAAAAAAAAGTTTTCTCCCCGATTACTGAAGACTTATATAAACACAAAAAACTAATACTTTTGCTTGAAAATTTTTGCTCTTATTTCTAGCATATTTTCCACTTCAAATTTTGTTAAAATATTTTCGATTTTGAATTTGAAACATATTTACCTTATGATATATTTGCTAATATAGTTGCACTATTTGACTTCTCTTTACTTTAGTGTACAAAGTTTCAATAAAACTTGTTATCTGAATTTGTAAAAATATTATTCCTAAAATTTCCAATCACTTAAAATTGCAAAAATGATCATTATTTTAAAGTTTTTTTTTTAGAAACAACAATTTTTGAATTTTTAATCTGAATCGAAAATCCCGATGGTTGTTTAACAAAGACAGAACAAAGAAACTCTGTAAATAGTTTCAATTAGATATCTAAAAAGAAATTTTAGGCATATATTTTTAAAGACGGCAAAACATTACAAATTGCATTCCGTTATAAATTTCCTCACAGTACAGATATACAGCAAGATACGACAGACATCTATACTAATATATAAAGAGAGAGAGCGGATTTTGTATGTGGAGGGTAATCCTGGAACCACTGCACCTATTTGAAAAATTCTTTCACTATTTGAAAGGTACATCATTCCAGATGGACATAGGCTATATATTATGTATATCTGATCAGTAGAAAGAAAGTCAGGGGCCTAAATGTTGAGCTGATTTTTCAGATTTACAATTATTCCTTTGTCAACCATAGTCAAGTAACCATAGCAACACATCAAATGATATTTACATTTACGTATCAGTAAAACATTTAACATCTGAATTTTCTTTGTCAACCAAAGTCAAGTAATCATAGCAACACATCCAACTACATTTTCATTTATCATCAGTAAAACATTTAATATTTGAAAGATTCAAGTCGAGGAGGTATTGATAAATACAAAAAGGATTTTTGAAATTGGTAACGTTTAAGGGTTTAGTGAAGAAAATTACATTTAGAACTACGCTTTTTATTGGACATTTAAGGTAAAAAAAATATTTTCAATTTATTGGCTATCAAGTGGAAATTTATTGGTATAATATTACAGAGCTTTATTTATCTTATAAACTTTATGTTTTGAATTTATGTACAATTTTATGCACAATTTGCGTAAATTGAACTTGAATTATTGAACTTTTCTCAAAAATCAGTGTGTTTCATTGAAACTGTGAAATTGATTACTTCGAATAGGCCTATGTTTGTTCCTTTATAAATGATAATGTATTGCTTCAATTGAGCTGAAATTTTGTATATATATAGTTGATAGATCAGATTAAAACATAGGTATATTATTTTTTGAAAATCGGGCCCCGGAAAATTTTTTAATTAATGTTTTAATGATTTTACCCCTAAAAGTTGCTTTTTTCGTCAGCGAGGTTCGCGGCTGTCCTCGCTGACAGTGAAACTAGGGGCCGAATCGTAACAAAATCGGCACGCGGGTGGCCCAGGACACGATTTAGTGCCTGACGTAGCCGGATTTTTTAATATTCAATTTTAAAAAAGTTATTAATATTTTTGTGTCATTTTTGGTGCTTTTTTCGTGTTTTTTTGTGTGGGGACTCTGTAACGGATAGGCTATGGGACCGAATCGTATAAAAATCTTCATGCCGGTGGCCCCCGGACACAATTCAGTGCCTGACGTTACAGTTTCCAATAAAAATTTATTTTTCCATCCCCATCAACAAATCCCAAGGTCAAACATACAAAACCTCAGAAAATCGAAAAATATGGTATACCATGAAGTTTTAAAATAAATTATACCTACCTAATATCTACTTAAGTTAGATAATTGTTCAACCCGGAAAAAGTCGGGACGGGCCATTAGTTATAACATAAAAGTGCTTCACCATAATTATATCATATTACGTTTTAGTACACTACTGAAGAATAAATTACATGCAGATTACGTTACTTTATTCTAAAAATAAGTATAAGTTCAAGAAAATGAAAAATTGTTTTTCTAAGAATTTTTACTCCCTGGCCTCTTTGAGAATATAAATCCTTAGATGTTTACAAATCGAGACTGAAGTCAAACTGACATTGAAAACAACACAGAATTATTAGTATATTTGTATACAACACAGAATTATTAGTACAGAATTTTTAGTACATTTTCTTCGTTAAATAGCATATTTGAGTTAGTTAAAGGTTAATTTGAGATTTCCTAACATGTTTGCTTTCTGTCGCATTATTTTGATCCTTCATTCTGGTTTTCACCACCGAGATTAGAATATTTAAGTACATGCATTAGATGAATACTAAACGCCGGATACCTGAGGACTACACTTATTTTGTACTTTTAAAATTTGAGGATCTATATGTGTCGAGTTATTTCACAACTAACCATATGTGAGCTTTCAAGCAATTACATTCAGGTTATATAACTTCACGTTTTAAGTTTTTTGGTCACCTTGCTATCTTTTGTCCATCGTTTTTTTTACATTAGAGAGTTCGAATGAATATTCTCTATCATACAATAAATTTTTTTATAGGGCTACTGAAAAAATTAAATGTAACTTCCGAACAGAATTAATACAATTATCATTTCTTTTTCTTTTCTTTAAAGAGCGAAAATGTCAGGATTTCCTGTCAGGGGCGCATTCTATAAAAAAAACTTAAAAGTACATTTTTATTTGATTGAAGTTTTTAGAAAATCATACTTAAGTTTTGAAATATTAAACTCAGCAATGGTCTTCTGTTTAAAAAATAAGATGAAATTACAAGACTTAGAAATTTTCAACTGACAGTTTTAAAAGTTTTGTCATGTTGGGCTCTGGGTGTGAACAAAACTTTCAAAGATGTAGATTTCTGAGAAATTATGCATTATCTGACGTCGTATAATTTTTTTATAATCTACTTATATCTGAAACCATCATACGCAGTACGGAAGTGGGTTGTATTGCCTTAGAAATTTTAATAGGATTCAAATATTAATACATGACGTGTCCCTTCTTGCCTTTTTCGAGTATCTGTGTCTGAGTGCACTCTCCTATTGTTACTGTATTGCTATTACTGTAGCTATAGGTTTCTCTCTCTCTGTATATATATACCCAACAAACACAAGACTGACGGCAACTTGACGGGCCGGTTCTGGAGGCGCCGGTAGAACGATAGGCTCGGGGAAAATGATCCGTACCGTTGCCGGGTGATTTACGAATCTCCGACGCGGAATCCCGTAGCGTGTACCCGTTTGAGGGCCGGTGATGATTGGATAGGAATCTACCCGAAACCGCTCTCCCTGTAACGTCCCGGAATCGATAGTCCGATTCGTAACCACAAGTAACAGAAATCTGCATCAGAATTATGGATTTGAAAGGGAAGGCGAAGATTAGACTAAACAGACTTTTCATAAATATTTATTTCACTTTTGTGAACTTTCTCAACTTCTTTTGCACGAAAAATTCACATAATTTTCCTTGTATGAAAAGATTGAATTATATCAGAAGTATACGGCTGACATAATATAATCTTTCGGTTATACTATGTGATATATGCATAATATATATCATCTATATATTTAATTTGCTAAGCCGACTTTTTGGGCAGTCCGTGAGAGAAAACTACTGCATCAATTTACTTCATTTTGGTCTTAAACGAAAGATTGTAATCTGTAGATTTGTTAAATTTGGTTTTTGTGACAGCAATTTCCATTAATTAGCGATAATTTACAATTGATTTTTACGCATGCTCAGTGGCATGTTTAAATCTGTCTTTAGAAACTCACTGTTTCCGCGCACGCTCAGTGACATGTTTTAATGGTAAACACGTTTATTCCGAGAAGTCTCTATCTCTGCCTTATTTATTTTTATGATAATTATATTTGTGAAATACAACAGTAAACCTCATGGAAATTGTTTATTTCATGCTGTTTAATTAGCGATAATTTACAATTTAAAAAAAATGCTTTCTGCACATGGTCAGTGACATTTTTAAATCTGTCTTTAGATACTCACTAAGCGCGAAGCCGCTTAATCACAATTTGTTTCTGCGCATTATTATGATTTTCAACATTTGACAATGATGTGTTGAATATAATTTGTGTATTAGTACATTCATTTACTATCTAGCCGTCGTGTTTTGACAGACATCAACTATTGTTAGATTATATTAATTTATTTTTGGCTTTTATATAGAAATGAAATAAACATCCACTTACAAATGGATAATTTTTTCGATCAAGAGTTTATGCACAAGAGAGTAAAGAGTAGTACCTGCCTAAATTTGTTTTTCATTTTGATTAAGACGGACTTTTCGGCAGACTCTCTTGGATGCCAAAGCGGGTATCTATCTGGCGCTTCATTTCATACTCAGGTTCTCTGCGATTTACTTGGCAACCCTACCACCAGTTGCATTGGGCCAATATCAATTTCGTTAGGCGCTACATTTCGTTTTTTGGTAGACCGCTGGGTTACACTTATTTGGACTTCAAATTTTTCGGTGATGGTGTTGATAATTATTTCATGATTTAAATATTTCGTGACGCAGGAATTGGAGCCATTTTTTTATAGAAACATGACCATTTTAGCTTATTTTCGGCACTTTTTTTTCGCGGGGGGGGGGGGGGTAAGTATATTGATTTTGTAATGAATAACATGACCGTTTTTATTTATCAGAAGATAGATATATTCATAGCATAAAGTAAAATACTTCGAGTGACAGTTCTCTTTTAAATGAAATTGCGTCCGAATGCATTTCAATAAATGTTTAACAGATTAAACACTAAAAACATATCATACATTTTTAAACCTCTATACAGTCATAATATTGTTATTAAAATATTGAGGTACATTGAATTTTATTCGTCATTTTTACAGTATTTATTCGCATACTTTATAGCTAGTGATGTATAGAACAATAAAGAATGAATCTAGGAAATGAAATAAAAATAATTGATGACTGAAAATAAATTTCATATAGCAGACCAACGTATATGTAAATGTAGGTACAAATACTTTATAAGTTTTAACACCCATTGATATGAACTGTATTTATATTTTTCGAATATGCTTCATAAAAACAAACTCCATCTCATCAGAGATAAAATTAGAAAGTGTGTGTTTGTATGTATGTAAATGTTGACAGTAATTTAGTAGCTTTTAATGTGCTAGTAAATACAGGGCAGTTTCTAGGGTAGCTGCCATACGTGTGCGAGAATAATTCCCCCCCCCCCCCTCATACCGTATGGATTAATTGAAATTTCTCTGGAATATTTTTACCTTAAATGAAACAACAAATTACAGAAAATATTATAAATTCAGTTTATTTTTTAATTTTATAACCTAACATAATAATTATTAATGTATTGATATAACAACTAAATGAATACGTTATATTAAATACATACAACACATATCTATTAATACATATACTTATTAAGTCAGTCAAAAAGATAATCTTTGCTTTCCTTGCTTTTTTTAATGCAAATTCTGTTATAATATCTGATCATCTATATCTTCCGAAATGTCCTTTTCGATGCTAATAATAGATAAGTCTGAAAGCCTTTCTTGTCCCATTGTAGACCTCAAATAATTTTTTATTATGTTAAGTTTTGAAAAGCTTCTTTCCCCGCTAGCCACAGTCACAGGCAATGTTAATAAAATTTGTATGGTAATCACTAAATTTGGACACAGATAGATGAGGTTGTTTGTAAATAGGTATTGAATCACATTTAACGCGTTCATTTCAAGAGAAATATAGAGGGCAATGTTGTCAGTTTCATTGCATAAATCTTCAGCTATAATATATTTTTCATTTTTAAATGGATCATGTAACATACTTTCCACATATTTACATTTTGTAGACCTATTTGATTTATCTGTTTCAAGGAAATCTGATATTGAAATAAATCCCCCAAAAATGCTCCCTAATTTCCATTTGCTTTGATTTATTACTTAATAGAACAAATCTTACTACAAGAGTAAGTCGGTCTTGGTTGCTTAGATCAGGGGTGGAATCTAAAATAGTAGAATAATATTTACAAAATTTTAAGAGTGATATTATTTCATGTCTTATTTTTTGTTCCAAAAGGGAAATAGTTCATTTTGAATATGAACACCTACAGTGGCTCCAAAATGTGTTCGTACACTTACGATTTTCAGTGAAATAGGGATCTATCCATTAATTAAAATGAATATTACAGAATGGGCATTTAATAATAAGATTTATAATCTATTCTTAACAAAACTATATGAAATATTTTGAAAACATAGTAAAACTTTATTTTTAAAACACCAATAATCAAAAAGTAACAAAAACTATCTCACAAAAGTCATCGTACACAGAAATATTTTCGGATAAATTCATAACTAAAATTATCGCCTGGCGCTTTATTTTTATTTTTGAATTGTGGTGGCATTTAAAATATCAATTGGCTTTAATTTTTGCTTGCCTATTCCGTAATATTCTATTTATTATTTAAAAATGGCTTGCAAAGAAACAACAAACAGCATTGATCGAAAATTGATTATTTTTCATCATAGTTGTGGTAAATCAGTTCGGTGTGTTGCTAAATTACTTAATTTATCCCATTATACTGTGCAGTATGTGATAAAACGCTTTAAAGAAGAAAATCCGATCAAAATCAAGATAAGAAAAGGTCGTCCGGCAAAGTTAACAAAACGTGATGAGAGATTTTTAATTAGAAAATTTGTGAAAAATCTACGTTTGAGTGCTGTAAAACTTTCTGCAGAATTTAATGAAACATTTTCTACTTCAATTTCACCTGAAACTGTTCGACGAGTTCTCAGAGCAGCTGGATTATATGGGCGTTCTGCCCGTAGAATTTTTTTTGTGAGTGAGAAAAACAGAAAGCTCGGGTTTTCCTTCGCACTATCAATGATTAATAAGCCCCAAACCTATTGGAATAATGTCTTATTTGCCGATGAAAGCAAGTTTATCATTTTTGGTTCCGATGGGCGTATAATTGTATGGAGAAGAAAAAATGAGGAACTTAATCCTAAGAACTTAGTAGAAACAGTTAAGCATGGCGGTGGAGGTGTCCTTGTGTGGGAGTGCATGTCAACATCAGGACTAAGTAATTTGGTATTTATTGATGGCATAATGAATCTTGCTGTTTATATAAATATTTTAAGAGACAATTTAAAATTATCAGCCTAAAATTTGGGATTTGAAATTTTTAATTTTTTTTAATCAAGATAACGATCCTAAGCCCACGGCTCTCAACGTTTGCCTCTGGTGTCTCTATAATTGTCCACAAGTTTTGAAAACACCACCTCAATCGCCAGATTTAAACTCAATAGAACATTTTTGGAGAGAACTGGAGGTTCGAGTACGAAAACACGACATTTTTAAAAGAAAAAGCGAACTAAAAACAATTATGATGGAAGAATGGATGAACATTGATGCAGAAATTACAAAAGAACTAGTGCAATCTATTCCCAGACGTTTAAAAGCTGTTGTTGATGCTAAAGGATATCCTACTAAATATTAATTTAACGAAAAATTAGAATATTTTCTTATAAGTAGAGATTTTTTTACAAGTGTTCGATGACTGTTGTGGGATAAAGTTTTTGTTACTTTTTGATTACTGGTTTCTTAAAAATAAAGTTTTACTATGTTTTTAAAATATTTCATGTAGTTTTGTTAAGAATAGATTATACATCTTATTGTTAAATACGCATTCTGAAATATTCATTTTAATTAATGGATAGACCCCTATTTCATTGAAAATCGTAAGTGTACGAACACTTTTGGGAGCCACTGTAAATAATGAGGCATATTTGATGGATTTCTGCTGATTCTAGTGAGGTGCTCTGATATTTTAATGAAAAAATATCATCAAGTTTCCTTACCTGTGAAATATTTTTATTGGTCAGCAATCACAAAATCCAGCACAAAAATTAGAGACAAAAAGCTTTGTTTTTCAGTTGTTGAGGTGGACACGTTCAAAATTAATATAGTGCAAATTATCCCGGGCCGTGATTTATAGGCTCAGGGCATAAAATAGTATTTTCCAGCAACCTGACAAAAACCGCCCTAACCGACGCTATTTGATGGGTTAAAACGTGTTAAAACAAAAACGAAAAATGTATTTCCCAACTGGTTGCTACGTGGAGTACCGTTTTTAAAACCAATGTAGTTTTGTTTATTTCCAGTTATACTTGTAAAATTCATTTTTAACTCTAAGTAGTTATCTAGCATAATGATAATATTTTTATATTCATTATTTTACTAATAAATTAGTTTTAAGTTTTTTTAACCGCGCATCCGCCCCCCCCCCCCACCTCCTCCCCCTCTCGACTTTCCAGCTGTGTGCTGTGCCTCGCTTGGGGTGGTGACATTCCTTTGTGGACATTTGCAGGTGCAAGTAGCAGAAGGACCGTTTTCTCAGAAAGAGTATGTGTGTGTGTGTGTGGGGTGGGGGGGTGGGGGTGGTAATTCTAAAAATAGACGGGAATGCTCTTAGGGCAGTCGCCAATCTTTATATAGGACGTATAAAAATTGGCGATGTTGTTTTGGCGAAACCTATGGCGCACGCTATTTATGCCAATTATATTCCGACACAGTTAATGTCTGCAGTTCTCTACATGGTTGAACATTTCTCTCCGATGCTCGACTGTGTGGGATTTTCTTTATTTCCAGCATATTTTTTAATATACCGTCATTGGACATTGACCGAGAGGTATGTTTATATTTTTTACTTGTTATTTTAAGTAAACTTCGTAAATTTTCTCGAGAAAAGAAAATTATAATATTTTCTATAGAGGAAATTTATTTCATTCTTCTCAAAGTTAAAAGTGAGGTGTAATATATATTTGAAAATCACGAATTACCCGATTATATAATCTTAATTTATATAATTTATTTGAAAATGATTTAAAATTAAAATTGAATGTAGTTCAATGTTTTATAAATTTTGTTCAGTCCTTTTTTCAGTCTTATCGTATTCAGCAATATAAGACTGTAGGATGACAGAATATTATTATTTTTATCACCAAAGAATAAACTTATCAAGACGTATTTGAAGATGTCTCAAAACAAAATATTTCTTGAACAGCTAAGCTTTAACAATGAACCATTCTTTGATATGCAAAACTATGAAATTTTTTCACTTGTCAACTACTAAAAAAGTACTGAACAAAATTTATAAAACATTGAACTACTTTCAATTTTAATTTTAAATCATTTTCAAATAAATTATAACAATTAAAGTTGTATAATCGGGTAATTCCTGGTTTTCAAATATATAATACACCTCACTTTTAACTTTGAGAAGAATGAAATAAATTTCCTCTATGGAAAATATTATAATTTTCTTATCTCGAGAACATTTACGAACTTTACTTAAAATAACATGTACAAAATATAATTTTAAGGGATTATTCTGAACAAAAATTTTAGGTTTTAGCAGAGATTAATATTTTCTATTACCTGAAAATACACGAGAAAAAGAGAAAAGTTAAAAATATTAATACTAGTTATACATGGAGAGCCAGAAAAAAAAAAGAAATAAAGTGTAAGGGTAGATATCAGATGTTATATATATCAAGTATTATATATATAACATCTGATATCTACAGATATATATCAGATATACATCATCTGATGTATATCAAATGTTATCATAAACACTGTTAAGTACTGTTATCATAAACAATCTCATTAATAAAAATAAAAAGCATGTGAAAGGAAGGGGTCTAAGAAAAACTTAGAAAATCTGTCGGAATTCCAATTATGGCCCAGCACTGGAAAGTAATCCTGATCGACGGCGCTTTGATGGTTTCGAGATGGGTATTTGACGGCCTGTCGACACGAATTATTGCTCCCGTAACCGGCCCGTCAGCCTCCGGCAATGGTGCGGCTGTATGTCCACATCGACGGGAAGTTTGCGGTTCAATCAAGGTAAGCAGTCGGATGTACGATAGCTTCATTGTTACCGGAAGCGGCCCAGTACTCGACGGGGAAGTCGCGGGCGAGAGGACAAGCCCGTGACGGATCCGATACTGACCTAATGCGCCGGCCCGGCAATGGAGAAATCGGCTGGCCGGAATCATCCGGCCCCGGCCCGATGCCTCTGTGTTTGTTGGGTATATATATATACACTCAAGAGCCAAAACATTATGACCACCTGTCAATAACGAGTTGGCCCACCTTTGGCGCGCAACACAGCTTCAACCCGCCTTGGCATGGACGCCACAAGTCCTTGGTAGATGGCCGGAGACAGATTGTACCAGATGTTTAAGCAACGGTCACGCAAATCCGAGATATTGCGAATTGGTGGTCTTTGAACTCTGAGCTGCCGTCCCATGACATCCCAAATGTGTTCTATCGGATTGAGATCCGGTGCGTTAGGCAGCCAGGACATTAACTGGAATTCAGCATCATGTTCTTGGAACCACTCCAACACAATTTTAGCCTTGTGACACGGGGCGTTGTCCAGTTGGAACATTCTATTTCCAGCTGGAAAAACATAGGCCATGTAAGGGTGCAACTGGTCCGCAATGATGTTCAGATACCCTGTAGCATTCATGGTCTACTCTACCATAACCACGGGTCCCAGAGACGCCCAAGAGAACGTCCCCCAAAGTATAATACCGCCACCACCGGCCTGTGTATGACCTACTGTACATTGAGGGAGCAACAGTTCGCCTGGAAGACGGCGTATCCTGACACGCCCATCGGCGTGATGAATGACAAACCGTGATTCATCTGACCAGGCAACTCTCTCCCACTGATCCATGGACCAGTCGCGATGTTCCCAGGCCCAGCGCAGGCGCAGTTGGCGATGACGCTTGGTCAGCAAAGGCACACGAGTGGGACGTTTGCTGCGTAGCCCCATATCCAACAGTGTCCGCTGAACAGTGTGCTGCGATACTATTCTACTTGGCCCTGCATTGTATTGGGCTGTCAGCTGAGCCACTGTCTGACTCCGGTTTTGATTCACCATACGAGACAGTCTCCGACTACCTTTTTCTTTGATAGCGTATGGACGTCCAACACCATGTCGTCTACTGCTGGTTTCACCGTCATTCATCCACTTTGCATAAGTACTAACAGCTGTAGTTCGCGAACAACCCACGAGTCGTGCAGTTTCGGAAATACTTGTTCCGAGCCTTCGAGCCATTACAATCTGCCCTCTATCAAAGTCGCTTAGATCCGCAGCCTTTCCCATCACACACAGACGTAAGTGAAAGAATGATTCTTCAGACTCTCCAACAGCAGTTAAATACCACTTCCACCTGATCACATGCCTTCCACGTCATCCAGGCGAATTCATTGCAAAATGTAGGGGTGGTCATAATGTTTTGGCTCTTGAGTATATATATATATATATATAAATATACATATATATATATTCCTAAAACCACGATTAAACCACGGTCAAACCATGGTTTTTCTATCATCTCATGGAAGCTGTGAAAATTTCATAATGTTATTTAAATATTAAAATACTTTTTTCAGTTTTTTTCATATATATATATATATATATATATATATATATATATATATATATATATATATATATATATATATATATAGATAGATAGATAGAGAGAGATAAAAGTTCCGTGACTGACTGACAGATAAAGCACAGACCAATTTTGCATGGCAATTCTTCTTATGGTGTAGGGGTGCACCAAGAAAGATTTTTGAAAATTTATCCTTAGATTTTTAAAAATTAAATTTTTAATATGTTTCTGTAACTTTTTTAAGTTTGCATTTAAAATAATAATTTGAGTGTTATAAAATTTCGATCACGAGAAAGATCATAAAAATTCCTTTAAAATGAAATCTTTTAAGAATCTTTATCTCCATTTTCTGAATTTTTTTGGTGAATTTTAAAATATTAATTTTTAGAATTAAATTTATTAAATGCTGTTCACGAGATTTCTTTCCTTTTTGTGATACTTCCAATTAATTTTCCGTCACGTGCATAACAACGAAATAAATTGACACAAAAATATTAAATACAGTAAAAGATAAAATTTAACTATTAGACTAATTGAGAAGTTTTTTAAGAATTGATTTCAAATTAGTATGTGTTATGGAAATTTAAATTAAACCTATGTATAAAACTGCAATTTCCCCTTAAAGTATGCTTCGCCATGACGATAAATAAGAATCAAGGCCAAAATTTAAAATACGCTGTCGTAGATTTAAGAGAAAATTGTTTCTCCCACGGTCAGTTTTACGTAGCTTGCTCACGCATAAATTTGCGGACGAGACAGGTAATATTAGTTCCTCCGAACGAAGAAACAAAAAAAAATGTTTATAAGGAAATCCCCTAAAAAGCAATTTCACTATTTTTTCATTATATATACATACACACACACACACACACACACACACACACACACACATATATATATATATATATATATATATATATATATATATATATATATATATATATATATATATGTATATATATGTATATATATGTATATATATATATATATATATATATATGTATATATATGTATATATATGCATATTTTCTGTTTTATATTGTTATATACTGTTATATATATAGTCTATTGTTTACATTTTTCAATTTGTTAAATAAAGTAGACAGATTAAAAGTTGACCTTTGAGGGCCTAGATATATTGACGAAAATTCTGGTCTTGTGGGGTAGTGTTACTGGCAAAATTGGAGGACTCCGTATATTTCCACTTAATTATTTCTTTATATGAGGGATATCTCTAATTAACAAATTCAAACATATAATCCGAAGCATTTCTGCATTAAAAATCTTAATTAGAAACAAAAAAAATATATAAGATCAGATTTGCGAATTTAATTTAAATCAAGAATTAAAATCCTATCTGAAAGAAATTAAATTTCATAAAATCTTTTTTAAAGGAACATAATGTACTGTTCACTCCTGAAAATACATTTCAGAATTAAATTCTAGTTCAAAAAGATAAATAAATGAACATTAAAATGCACAAAAAATAGCATATAATTATAGCATCTAATTTTTCTAATTATGCTGGATGAAAACAATAATTAATATTTGTAAATTTTAAAGAAAACAACTTGACCTTAAAAATGAAATTCTGGAAAACAAATGACTTTGTACATCATTAAAAAATAATCTTTCTCTACTTCTAAAAAATATGAGATTTTTGCATGATTGGGAATTGTACTCTTAGGAGAATATCGATTGTTTTGCTCACGAATTAAGTTTTATTTTCCTCTTTATACTAACTTAAATTAGATAAGGAAGAGGGTAGATAATATTTAAACTGAAAAAAGTATTTTAATATTTAAATAACATTATGAAATTTTCACAAATTAAACAGCTTCCATGAGATGATAGTAAAACCATGGTTTGACCGTGGTTTAATCGTGGTGTTAGGAATATATATATATATATATATATATATATATATATATATATATATATATATATATATATATATATATATATATATACAGGGTGTAACGAAACTCTTGGGCAAAACTTTAAGGGGTGATAGTAAACATCAAGACCAAAAATATTATATAGGAAACTTAGGGTCCCAAACGTCTTCCAAAGGAGATAGACGCCATTAAAGTTTAGGGTCCGAAATTTCAAATGATCATAAAAAACGGGAAAATTTGCCGATTCGTTTGCTGTTTTCGCTTAAATTATTCTTTATGTCAAGATTTTCTGGAAAAAAAATTTTAAAGATAAAGTTAAAAAAATGCCGATAGAGGGCGCTTTAGACTTTGGAGTAACAAACAACTATTTTTTACTGTTATTTTTTGTATCAGATTAAATGCTTTCAAAAGCTTAGACTTAAACTTAAATTTTGAGCTCAAAATCTCAATCGTTGGGGTTGGTTATGTCGCGAAAACTCAACAGTGTTCAGGAGGTGAAATTTGAACCCCCCTCCTCCCCTATTCGCAGTTCAGTTATTCACGATTTTGGATGCTCGGTCGTAGACCAGGCATCAACTATTACCCACTAAATGTAAAATAAACGAGAGAGGGATGACAAAAAATAAAAAAAAGTTATTCATAACAGACATGAGCAATTTCTCCTCGCAAAATACCCGATTATGCAAATCACCCGATTTGCATGCAAAGTGTAGTACACAAGGATTTAACTGTATGCTTCTAACTGTATGTAAGAATGTAAAGTGCTGTAAAAGCTTTGGTTGTCTGCATTCATCGTGTTTTCGTTTTTGACGGCTGTAAGGATGACCAGCTACACTAGTCAAGAAATAGCCGATATCCATTTCATTTACGGCATTGCAGATGGGAATGCTCTGGAGGCCCGGCGATTGTACGGGGAACGATTTCCTTCAAGAAGCTTGCCAAACCGAAAAACTTTCGAACGCTTGCATCGGCGTCTCAGAGAAACCGGCTCGTTTTTCAGTGGGATGCACGACACTGGGCATACCAGGAGTTCCAGGACACCGGAACTTGAAGAGCATGTGTTGCGTGAATTCGAGGAGCAATTGGAGACGAGCACGCGGACTGTAGCTAATGCCGCAAATGTGAGCCACATGGTGGTTTGGCGAGTATTGAGTGCAGAATGCCTTCGACCCTATCATGCGCAGCGTGTGCAAGCCTTGAAAGCAACCGACCATCAGCCACATGTCGATTTTTCACGATGGTTCCTCCAACGATTGGCTGTACAACCAGACTTTGCCACACACGTGCTGTTCACCGATGAATGCAGTTTCAGTCGGGAAGGCATTTTCAATGCGCACAATGCACACAACTAGGCGTACACTAACCCACACGCTACCCGCCCTCATTCATATCAACGCCGTTTCAGCGTCAATGTGTGGGCCGGAATTATCCACTATCATTTGATCGGGCCATATCTTCTGCCAAGGCGCCTGGACGGCGGAACGTATCTGGTATTCCTACAAGAGGTGCTTCCATTTCTGCTGCAAAGTGTTCCAGCCTACATAAAGGCTCGTATGTGGTTCCAACATGATGGAGCGCCTGCACATTTCAGCGCAAATGTGAGAATTGCATTGGATACAGCATATCCAGGGCAATGGATTCGACGGGGTGGTCCGGTAAATTGGCCGGCACGCTCGCCTGACCTCTCCTGTCTAGACTTCTTCCTCTGGGGCCATATGAAGAGTCTTGTTTACGCAAGCCCTGTCGACTCCAACGAGGAACTGGTTTCGAGAATTGCCGTCGTAGCAGGCGATATCCGGGAGATGCCCGGGGTATTTGCTAATGTTCGAAAGTCCCTCCGCCGGCGGTGTGAGGCCTGCATCCTTGCTGGTGGGCGCTCTTTCGAGCAGTTTTTGTGATTACACAAGAAAATCATGCTTGTACCATTTTCTACATATCATCATTCATTCAACCTTCATTCATGCCCATGACGTGCGTACATCAAATTGTTTTTTTTTCGAGAAGAGAAATTGCTCATGTCTAGTATTATGAATAAATTGTTTAATTTTGTCATCCCTCTCTAGTTTTTTTACGTCTAGGAGGTAGTAGTTGCTGCCTGGTCTACGACACAAAGTCCTACGACACCAAGATCGGGAATAACTGAACTCTGTTCAGGAGGGAGGGAGTTTCAAATTTCAACTCCTGAACACAATTCCGTTTGCGCTACTTAACCACCCCCAACGAATCAGATTTTGAGCTCAAAATTTAAGTTTAAGGCTAAGCTTTTGAAAGCATTTAATGTGATAAAAAAAATAACGGTAAAAAATAGTTGTTCGTTACTCCAAAGTCTAAAGCGCACCTCTATCGACATTTTTTTTACTTTATCTTTAAATTTATTTTTCAAGAAAAACTGATAAAAAGAATAATTTTAGCTAAAACCGCTAACGAATTGACCCATTTTTCCGTTTTTTATAATCATTTGAAATTTCGGACCCTAAACTTTAATGGCGTCGATCTACTTTGGAAGACGTTTGGGACCCTAAGTTTTTTATATAATATTGTTTGTCTTGATGTGTACTATCACCCATTAAAGTTTTGCCCAAGAGATTCGTTACACCCTGTATATACAGAGAGAGAGAGAGAGAGATTGTTTTTCCGAGACCGTAGGTACTAGCATTACGAGCTATAGTAACCTTGTTAAACCTGATGTCCATTGTAATTCATAATTAGATATGATTTTAAAAAGTAATAAAGTCATGCATACGCAAATCGAGTAATGGTATTCCTGTCTAAAGAAAGGCACATTTGTCCTAAACATGTCATCTTTGCCGTAAGGTAGAATTATGCTATTAACACAACAATTACAGCATCTAAACCTCTCAGAAAAGCGATAAAATGGTAATCTGGAGGAAGCAACTGTTACTTTTAGCTAAATAGGAACTCCAGAAGCCTTTAAATCTAGTGTAATGAGTTGTCTTCAAATGAAATTTCCTTCTATTTTGTCTTCTTATTGCATGGTATGAGGAAACAAAAATATAGTTTCGTTTTTAATCACGCAATTGTTATTACAGAATTTAGTTTTTAATCTATGGATGATCGAGGAAGCTAGTACGCATGATTTTGGTTTTTCTTTTACCGACACACTTTTGAAAAATGATCTCATCTGGCTGTTGATAATCCTTGGCCTCGGACATCTGTTCACGGTGCTGCTGTTCACGGGATCAGGTTTTTCTGAAAAATCGATAGTTTATATTATACTCCGATAAGTTGATACTCGGTTTATTATATGCAGTTGGAAACAAAGGACATCGACTCTATCGTGTCGTGCCGTAAACGTGTGAGAAGTGGACTCACACGTTGCAAATTTCTGAATCCTAGTAAAATCATAGGAAAGGGTATAGAATGGAGTGACATGCACTCCCTGGAAAATATTCATTGAATGAAGATGACATTAATGGCAGATGGGCTATGTTTCAGTAAGAACTTACAAAAATTCTGATTCTTGAACAACTGGTTAAAAGGATACTAACTTTTTTAGGATGATAGTATTCTGATGACTTCCTTTTCCGTTGAATAAAAACCAAATAAATAGAAATTAACAAAAAAGCAGAAATATTCCAAAAGGAGGACCTCCCCAAATGTTTTAATCAAATGCCGAGGTTGTCACCTGACATATCCCACACAACCACACAGAGCTAATGGTCGTCTATTAGAGCTCGAAATTCATCCATGACATCCAGGACGTACTATAGAGCTCTATAAGATGAAAAAAACGATGTCTAATAGTCGTACTTCACTTCGACGTCTATTAGAGATCTAAGATGTATTATATACATCTATAAGTCCTCCAAGTTTCGATCTCTAATAGATGAAGTCTCTATGGTTGATGTCTATAAAAGATACTGATATAGACATCTTATGGAGCTCTTTTAGACCAGCACCGTCCAAAAGCGCCATGATGAACAAACTAAAACTGCTGTGTTCTTTGTTACCGAGTGCACCTGAATGCTTCATTTGGATCTATAATCACATCGGAATATTGCGGATATCCTTGCTCAACAAGTTTATTTCGACTTCCTTTATTTGTTTTAAGGTAAGTGTTAATTCTTAAATAATTTATGCTTAAGGTATAAGGACACCTTTGAAACGTCAATTTCTGTCAAAATATTGATTTTTTATTTTTGCTATTTTATGAATGATCTTTTACTTTCAAAATCTGTTTGGATTTTGTTTCTAGCTTGTCTAGAATCCATGTTTTAGATATTTTAATATTGCTTGGCTGTGAAATTTTACAACTGAAAGTACGTTTCTGCAAACCGGAAGTAAGGAAAAATGTTTGTTTACAGTGCTGTTTTCCATGATTTTGTTAGGAAAACTGATTATATACGCACATAAAAACACAAAAATAGTTTTTTAAGCATCTTAATAATATTAAGAATTACATCTGCCAACATTATTTACCGAATTTTGTTTTAGAAATTGGCATAAAACTGTGCAAATCATTGTTTACGCACGAGTTTGCCCTTTGATAATCATTTGAAAGTCACTAAATCCATTTATTTTTCTCGATATTTTTAGTTTTTTTTCAACGAAAATGCCAAAAGGTACTTCTAGAAAACGCAAACGTAAGTTTTATGGCAATAAATTTACAAATAAATAATAGTCCTGTTGAAAGTGAAATGCATAATTCTGCATATGTTGGTGATTACCAAAGTTTTTCTGCCAGTTTTCAAATCTACAGACGGCTAGTTCTATATCAACAAATGAAAACTGTGGTTCAATGAGTGGTTTTAGAATTTTGGATAATGGAATTCTTTTAAATATAACTCTGCTGTCCAAGCTGTTTTGCAGATAAACAAACATTATGTGAGGAATCTAGATATGGGCTGTGCTCACATTTTTATATTCAGCGTAAAAACTAAGACTTCCATAAAGGTTTGGCATCTTCAAAAAAAAATGTAAATTCTTCTGAAATAAATACCAGACTAGTGTATGGCATGCACCAGATTGGTAAAGGTTTTTCTGCAGCATATAAATTATGTTCAACGTTGAATTTACATACACTGACTAAAACAGCTTACAAAGCTTTGGAATGCAACAAAATGTCATAGCTGCACTTTTTCACTGTGCTTCAAGCACGAATAACCCGAAAGAATAGCATAAATAATATAATTTGAAAAGCTATAAAAATTTGGATAGTCTTAGAATTCATAACTCAATACTTCAGAGTCAAATGAAATAAAAGACACGCAGGAAATTCCTGAGAGCAGCTAGAAAGACAAATAATTACTGTTTTGGAAAGTAAAGAAGGGGAATTTTACAAAACGGGAGCATTTTAATGCGCAATTTGTTGTTTATAATGCAAAAAAAGTAAGGTAAAAGTTATTTTTGCAGTTTTCTCAAAATATAAATTCCTCTTATTTTACCATACCCGAAACACTATATAACAAAATATGTTAAATTAAGAAATTGTTAAGAAAAGCTGATAAAACTTTACCACAGCTATTAAATAGAGTATTTGAATTGAGAAATCGAGTATTTGATCAGTGAAATTGTATATCAGTAATATTTTCCTCCTATTAGAGTTCATAGAAAAATTTTATGGTATAGAAGTAACATTAATTGTTCATTTTAATAGACAAGTGTTTGAATGTTACAAAATATATTCTAGTAAATATATTGTGTTGTTAGTGGCAGGTCCTTGTTGTATAATTTATATTTTAGTTTACTTATTATCATTATATTTTCAATTATATTAATGCATTATTCATGATTTGTTTGCTTTAATTTAGACTCTTCAAACTGTTTTATCTCTAGAAGAAGCTCTAAAAATTGTTCCAAGACTTTTCCCTTACGAAGACTTTTCCACATTACGAAGAGCGCTTCAGGTGATGCCGTTATGAAGAGAAAATATTCCTGGTCAGTGGCGTAACAATTAGATAAAACCGAAAACTATACAAATAATCAACCAAATTATACCTACAGTTAATGTATTTTCTGTATATACATATGACTATTAAACTAAAGAAATGTCTGAACAATTGCGGCCATTAACAGTGGTATTGTATTTTATAGATGGGCATGAAATGTCTAAAAAATTATTTCTTCTGAGTCCTCACCCAACAGATAAAGATAGGCCACTATTCTTTTTAATACATTCTGTGCATAATTTTTAAAATATAAGAAATAACTAGTTGAATTAAAAAAAATCAGACAACTATTAGAGTGTGAAAAAAAAACTAAGGTTACAGTCTTGTATTAAATTAGAATTACTGTTAAGTTCTAGAGTGGTTCCACTTACACATTTTGATGGTGAAAGCCTTGATATTGGGTCTTATTTTAAAGAGAAGGATGATGGTTACAAGGCATTACCCCAGATAGACATTAATGAAGCTAAAATGTCTAAAGAGGAGATAAAATTGTCTCTTCAAACGATGGAGGTTTGATTTGATTTGGTTTGGAGTGCTACGGTCAACTTTTTGCTACACGAGAGATAATTAGACTGGGACCTACATTTTAAAGCCCATTCCGAACGGCTATAAACATCCATGCCAACAGTGGGACTCGAACCCACAGGATCTGAACTGAATCAAATACAAATAATCAACCAAACGACATTTCACAACAGTTCATAAAAAATATGATACTTAATATCCTCACTAACTATTTAATATCCTAACTAACAGCAATTTCAGAAAATGTAAATTGAAAGAAATGAAAACCACATTAATTGACCAAAAATCTGAACCGGATCAAACGATGGAGTATCTTTCAAAGCTTGAGCAGGAGCTACACAATAATGACACCAAGAACTGTTGGATAGTATATAATTTTATTATTACTCTTTAGTAAGATAAATATTTTAGAGCAGACTTAATATAGAATATACCCTCACAAAATTAAAAGATTGCCTGGAGAGAAATTTACTGAAATAACAGTGAAATTGTAGATCAGCAATATTTTCCTATTCGAGTTCATAGAAAAGTTTATGGTATAGAATTAACATCAATTGTTCATTTTAATAGACAAGATTTTGAATGTTATGAAATATATTCTAGTAAATATATTGTGTATGTTTTATGAATTCATATTTATATTCTAAGTTTAATTTTTAATTTTTTAGTATGAAGTAATTACTCCGACTAGTGGTACAAAAGAAAAAGCTTTCTGCAACTTAAAAATTTCTCATCTTATATTTAGTAAGCAATTATTCAAATTTTTTCTTTATTATTTCATTAATATGTCTATTTAGAATTTAAATTTTTTTCATCCTTTGAGTTTACTATTTTTATTTATACCTAAAATTATGTTTCATTTTTAGATTAATATTATATATATATATATATATATATGTGTGTGTGTGTGTGTGTGCATGTAATATTTTAGTTATATTAAATGTGTGCATATTACGAGTATGCATTAAGTTAACACCCATCTCACAAAATGTGAATGATATTGAGGTAAACCTAGTGATATTTTCTAACGAATTAAAAATTTATTTATTGTACTTCTAGGTGCAGCTAGGAGAAATCCATTGTACAACCAGGTGACTGACTCAAAAATTGAAACCGTCGTCAAAGACTGGTTAAGGCATGCAAATGCTAGGAGTTCAAAACAAAAAGAAAATTCTGTGGGGAAAATTTTATGATTTTGTATTCAATAAAGCCTTTTATTAAAACATTTTTTTCTTTCTTTCTTGCAGTATTAAAAATATATTTATGTTAAAGAATGTGAACACAAACAATTCTGGATTAATTATTGAAGAAGATATTTTTAATGAAAATCCAACTGAAGCTGAAAAGGTTTTATAAAAATAAATTATGATTTTCATAGAAATACTTTTTGAAACTTAATTTATTATGTCCTACTAAGTTACTTTTATAAGTAATGATGGCTGAAAAAAGAAAGAGATATGAGATATCTATATATTCAACCAGTATACTGTTGTAGGGTTGGGTTTTTGACATTACAAGCATCAAAAACTGGTTTAAACTGTCAAAAGCCTATGACGAATAAATAAGTCTTAACCTTTAGCTTACGGGGCCCATTTTTCCGATTCCCTCTTTAGAACGGTAAATTTCATATCCCCTTTGTAAAAACGACCATTAAGGTGGTTATATATATATATATTTATATATATATATATATATATATATATATATATATATATATATATATTCATACTTAATCCTGTATTCTTGGGATACATGCTATCCCACACCGTAAGGAAAAGGTTAATCACAATAGCTATTAAAAAGGAAGAAGCTTATCTTCAAGGAAATGTACACGGTAATTCAATATTCAGATTATGTTTTAATTGTGAAATGTATATTTATTAATTAGAACAATTACATTAAAAAAATTATATATGCACTTATAATAGTTCAGTTTTTCATTTGAAAAATTAGCATTTTGGTTAATTTTCTTTTTTTCTTCAATTTCAGAATGCATTAATACCAAGTTTTAATGTAAAAATATTAGTTTTATTATTATAATATTTAATATAATTATTTTAAAATATTTTTACACTAAACATTAGTAATAATATTATTATTTAAGTAATAATATATATCGCTATTTTTGGCAGTTATAATGTATGATAATTGTCATCCTAATAACATATGAAAAGTAGTGGTAAATATTAATATTTACATTGTATTTTGGACCTAAATTTCTTAATAAATTTAGAAAAATTAATGAGCTTAATATGTTTTGAACAATTTGCATTCTAATAGGACATTTTCATGCAAAAATAATTGCTACAGAGTTTCTAAAACTAAAAGTAAATTTATGGAAGTATAACAAAAGAGTATAAAAATAAGTGGTAAATATATTATTACTTATTAAGTAATAATTACTTAATAAGTAATAATACATTAAGTTTAATTTATTTTGAACAATTTGCATTCTAATAGTACATTCTTATGCAAAATTAATTGCTTCAGAGATTCTAAAACTAAAAGTAAATTTATGGAAGTATAACAAAGAGTATGAAAATAATAGACACTATTATTTTTATACTATATATATGAGCGCAGCTTAGATATCGTAGACGTCTTATGGATCTAAAAGAGAGCACACCTCGGAGCTCCTATAGAGCTCCATTCCACGTGATGTAGATATTTTTCGACGTCTTATAGAGGTACGCGTTTTTATGAGGTGAGGTATTATAGACGTCTAATAGAGATCGGTGTGTTGTGTGGGATGACACAGTTTTGAAGCCCGAAATAGTCACTTTGGAGAAAGTAAAGTTTAATTTTTTGCTGTGAATCACTTGTATCGGGGAAGCTAGTCATGTGTTGCTATTTTTTACTACTTTGTATATTTGACGTATAAATTTCAACTCGATGGTGTGCGGGGCTATCTCTTTACTCTATTGGTACCTCATAAATTTCGTTTTATATTATTAACCATATCTAGACCATTAATCTGGGCAGTTACTGAATAAAACTGATTAGTCCTTTAGTTTTGTACATAAGTATAACTAACTGTGTTATAAAATAAAAAGCTTTCTTTTTTTCATGAAATACATGTCAAAGTGATGAAGTCATCCAAGCCCGGGTAAGCTTTGGGAGTAGCTGTGTCTCTCTGAAAGCAGTGATCTGAAATAAATTCCCTTCTACAGCACATTGAAGTAGAACAAAATAGCATTTAGGATCCATAGTGTTTAACTTAAACTATTTTAGCGTCTAGTCTCGTACTACTGTAGCAAAGTAAGTTATATTATAATAAATATTATAATTATATTTCTTATTAAGAGGTAATTATGTTATAAAACAGAAATGATTGTAACTGAGCGATATGTCATATTAATGGAAAAACAACTTTTATCACAATTTTTGCTTATGCTGTACAAAAAATATTTTTTCGATCATGCGATAACTTAAAAGGAATTTTCCAGATTAAGGAATTCCCTCCGAAACATGTTGAAATTGATGGGAGGCTTTAAACTGAACAGGGAGTCGAGGAGAGACCTGTTCTACAAAATCCAAAACTATTCATGTGAAAATAATTTTTAATCTCATATCACATGAGCTACTGTATGCCCTTTCACATAAAGTAACCTAAAATAGATTTTATCTCCCTTAAGTAAGTGATTCTACTTAAATAGTGTTAAAACTAACGGAAAGATTCAAAGTTCAGGTCGAGAAATAAGTAAAGAGCTAGAGGATATTTTACGCAAAGCAAGAAGTTAGAAGCACACATATCTTTAATGGTCTATTTACTTAAAAACAGATTTTTTTACAGCTGTCTGCTCATCGTTTATCAAGTTTTTCTTAAAAACTTTGCATCAACCCCAATTTAATTTATTTCGATTCGAATTTATATATGTAAAATGCAACACCAGGTACCCTGAGTTTAATAACACTTGCGGGTTTATCACAAGAAATTGAGACTATGTAATAGGGATCGACGAAATGCGTTGTTTATAATAAAATATAATCGCTATATTTCCGGTCCAAAGATGATAAATTTTGGACACTTAAAACCCATTATACACTGACCGTGTAGCTAAATTATCCAATATATTTTATATTATTGTCTCGAATTTTATGTTTTTGCCATCGAAATACAGAACACTTTATACACAACGTCACAGATTTGACATAAAATCTAGTCGTTACTTATCACTCTGCATATTACTATTCAGGATAATGGGCTGAACTCTTCCGATTGTCTGTTAAGTGGAGTACTGAAAACTGTAGAGGCACTGTTTTATCGACGTCTAAATCCATAACCCCCATTTTCCTTAGACATCTTTAATCCATTAAGCATTTGCTCTAATAACTATCTTCTTAGCCTCAGTAAATTTAATGACGTTAAAAACAAACTTTAAATATATCTCCAATTCATCCCAAGTCATTCCATTAATATGAAGTTAGATCAAATATAAGACTATTATTTCCCCTTTAACCCTTCAGCGGACGTGCCAATTTTTGGAACACCAACAGGAGCGCGTGGCACAAAGTGCAACGTCTCTTTTAACCTTGATTATTCCTTTCGTAATACACTTTCTTTTTCATTTTTTTCCAATGCGGAGTCACTTGTAGTCAAAAATTCGCCTATACTACGCCGGAATTTTACTGTCCATTTTATTATGGGGGCACCATATAGGCGGACAGAATTACCCCCTATGAAGGGACGATAGGAACGGAGACATTTATCCTGGCGCGACGCCAGGATTCGATCCGAGAACCCACAGCACATAAAACCAGCGAGCTGTACCATTGGGCCGCCACAAGCCCCCTTTTTTTCAAATTTAAAATAATAATTTTGCGTTTTATGACACGATATAAAATGTTGATAATACTGAGATATATTTATAATTAAAGGTCAAAGAATGCAGATACAGTCGCATTATTTCAAAACTGTCCGGTTTATTTAATTGAATCTTACTATGTCTCAAAACCTAAAAAAAAACAATGAGATTATCCATCTAAGTAATATGCGGGAGGCCATGTAATAGCTGCACATTTGACCGACTACATCCACTCCTTATTTTGTCGTATTGTAAACCAGTATAATCGCTGGTTTACCACGTTTAAATCATGACTAATAACGAATGAAAAGGAATACAAGGGTCGGAAAATCAGACCTGCATTAGAAACGGTGTAGCTATAAATAGAAACTGCTTAGGACATTCAAACCTTACATGTAAAAAAAAACCATTCAAAATTACGAAAATGTTGCACTTTGTACACGGGAGCGCCCATTGAAGGGTTAGTAAAATAATATATTGCAATCTTTAAAATATAAATGAGCCTAAAGTTCAGAGTCTAAAGTAGTCTAAAGTTCTGCAAAATTTTAAATACTTTAAAATCGATACTAAATTGTTTTCAGCATTATTTTTTTCTTTCCTTTTAATAGATTATTTTTTTCAAATATTTAATATAAAGCTTTAAATATGAGAAGTTCTGAATTAGATTAGATATTACAAATTGATTATAACTCGCAAAAAAATTATACCTTAAATTAAGTAAATAAAAATACTTTAAAGTATCGGTTTATAGTAATAGGATTATGCGTCGGCGTTTTAACAAAATGGAAATATAAATTTGATGTAAATATAATTACGAAGATCTAGAAAATAAAATTTAGTAAAATTGATCTTATCTAAATAAATGCAGTATACCAGACGACAAACATATTAAAATTAAATTTAGGATATTTGATTTTAACGGGGCCTAAATGTAATTTACTAGTATAATCTAACGTAAATATCGTATGTGTATAAATGTCAAATTCTGGTTTTTTTTTTCAAAGTTAAAAAAAATAATAATAATAATTGACGAAAGAGTGTCTTGAAAATCTCTTACTTATTTATTTTAAATCCATTTAAATTTATAAGTTTATAAAATAATCAAAGTTTTAAATTTCAGTGCAGTAATAAGAACTTTATCATTTTCCTTTCACTTACCATCTATATATATAATTTCTAGAAGGTGATTTTTTCTGACGATCCCTTTTTTCTCCTTTTATACTTAACCAACATAGATAAATGAGGTACTATTTTAAAGATTAAGATCACCGCTTCTGATGAATTGTTAATTTAGAATCAAACATTGTACTGTTTGTTTAAAAATCGAAGTATAAACATTATACACATTTTTTCTTCCTCTAGATGGCGCTGTCATTTTTCCATTATCATGAGCACACTAAACTCTAAAATTTTAAATTCATTTGATTTTATTATCATTTTTGCATGCAAATTCTTTTTGCATGGAAAAACAATTTGTTTAGACTAAAATCAATTTTTCCTCCTGAAGAACATTTGATGGGTGATAATTTTCTATGGTATGCCTTTTTAGAGTTGAATTTTATTTATTCATTTCTATGTACACAATCCAATTGCATATGATAAAAGTCTAGCAAGTTATGGAGGGAAAACGTCTAATTTGTCTCATATTTAATGGATAATCAAAATAAAAATTTTACCATGTTGATGTGCAAATAGAAGAACAAATATGAGATAGAAACAATGGTTGGTGCGTAGCTGAATGGCAATTTATTTTTGTAAGATCCATGTGTTTTGGTTTGGCTTTGGTTTGGAGAGCTGTGGTCAACTTTTGCTACACCACGGCTAAGTAAACTGTATGCGAAAATGAGCTCGAGACATGTAAAGATTTGCTTTACTGCTAGTTGGTAAACTCGTGCTCACTAATATTTTCACTTTTACGTTTATCTCTTGAACATTAACCTTTAAATTAAAAAAAATACCATAATCATCATACATATTATTTCATGAAGGTGATTTGTGGTGACGATCCCTTTTTCTCCCTTCATACTTAACCAAAATCGACGAATGAGGTACCCTTTTAGAGACGAAGTTCTCCACTTCTGACAAATTGTTCATTCAGAATGACACACTGTATTGTTTGTTTAAATATCGAAGTTAAAATCTTACTTTTAGTTCTAGAGTTCTTTCCCTGGATGGGTCGACACGGCACGGTCAAATAGCGTGTGCAAAGAAGTTTTGTGGCGTAAATGTCACATTTCCCACGAGTTTGTGTCCTACTTAAAATTTGCATCACATGTGCATATCTCATGTTCCCCAGTTTTATGTTATGCTTCACCTCCAATTCTGTGTTCGAAGGTGTTTTGTAATCGGTTTTGCATTATCCTTACGCACCATTGTTATTAGACAAATAAACAATGGCGACAAATGAACCGGTTCTTTTTCTCATCCTACTAGAAACCAACAACCGCGCAATAAAGTTTATCGTATTTTATTCCCATGCGAAATTTTCGCATGGGCCACAGTTTTTTATAGTTCTCTTTTCTTTATGCTCTTTTCCACAGGCATCAACTGGTAAACATACATGCTATTCTGAGAATGCATAGTGAAAAAATACATGGTATGTTTCAGAGGCAGAACGACACGTGACATACTACAAGCTTCTTATAAAGAGAGAGAGCGAGGTGAAATGTGTGACGAATTTTGTTTGCAGTATAAAAAAATTGTAAATGCCTTGCAGTCCCTCTTCCCGCTCATATTTTCCCATTCCTGGAATGGCTTTTCCGCAGTGTGTGATGACTGAGAAGCAATCATCTCCTCCACCTGTGTAGAACATTTGCTGCCGTCTTTGGGAAGGAGAGGGGTGTCCTGGCCATTATTAATATTTCTTGACGGATCCCACTTGTGAGTCTAGGTTTTGGGGGGGCTGGCTGCTGTCATGGTCAGCACTTCCGGTCCTTGTCTTTGAATGACAGGGGGTGAGGTATTGACCTCCTAATTTTGGCAAGCTTTATTTTTGGTTCGCGGTTTTATAGAGACACACATTTTCTGGCAACCCTTACTTTATATGGGCTGACCACAGCAGAACTTAGGGTATTTTGGATGCCCATTTTCCCAGGCTAAGGAAGTATCTTCGATGTATTAGTATGTGAGAATAAAACATGCATTAAAACGATTTCAATGTGGTGTTTCGTGGCTCTTGATCCCTGATTGCCCTAACGAGTTGATTTCCACTCTCGCTGAACACAACGCAAGATAATAGTAATGTCGCCATAACAACGTTTTCCTGGACCAGTAAGACTAAAACAGTAGACGTTTACAAATCGAGTCTGGATAAACTAACAATCAAGTCAGTAAATAAGTATCACCGGTAATAAGAAAACATAACGTCTAGCATAACAAACAAGTACTGCAAGAGTTTACAAAGTAGAGCATTTTGTTAAACTTGCTAACAGTTAACATATATAAATAAGATTAATCTTTTGTATTTATAAATGTGGCCTACGCCCATTTGGAAATCCAAACTTGAGACAGAAAATACAGGATAGTCATAAATAAAATTTGTCGATATATGTACCTCTAGCGGCTGTTCTGCTCAACCGATAGAGATGAGATTTCAGATATAGTTATTCAGAGTTATGAGCTCGGGATTTTGTGAACAGCATCCAAGTGGCGCACACGGTTACGGTTATAGGTACAGAAACTCGAAATTTTCGAATCGCAACACCCACTTGTTACCGCTGCAAACTGCTCAGCGCATGCGAAAACCTTAAAGAGCGTTGGAACGGTACGTGTATCACAAAAAACGGACGATTTAAGCACGTACAAAAAAAACAGCTCTGAGAACGGTCTATGACAGCACCAATGTAGAAAATATGTAATCCAAATGAAAGGTTTTTTTTTTTGTCCGATCTGTGTTGTCATCAGTGATTTATGTCTTACATCTGTCATATGCAAATTTCCTCCATGCACCTCGATCGTGGTTTTGTTGGCCGTTCGCAGAGCTGTTTTATGTGCGTGCATAACGCGTCCGTTTTTTCTGATACACGTACCGTTCCAACTCTCTTTATGGTTTGCACTAAGCATTTTGCGACGGGAAAAAGTAGGTGTTGCCAATCGAACATTTCGAGTTTCTGTACCTATAACCGTAACCGTGAGCGTGAAATCGTTGCCGTTCACAGAATCCCGATCTCATGCCTCTGAATAAATATATCTGAAATCTCATCTCGATCGGTTGCACAGAACAGCTGCCAGAAGTCCATATATCGGCAAAGTTTTTTTATGACCACCTGTGGTAAGCGATACGATATCCTTAGGGTGAAACTGAGGAGTGTTACATGGCATTTATTGCAAAAACTAGCCGGGTTTCGCCCGGCTAGGCTCGGGCTTCGCCTAGCCACGCTCAAGCCATCCTTGTAACATATTTATGTACTTCGGGCCCCACAAAAGAAAAGAAGCCTACAAATGTACTAAATTCAAGTGAATAAATTCCTTTCAATTTTCATTCCCGTCGCTGCCGACAGATGGCAGCACCACTACACCAGATGATTTGGTTTCTCAGCAGTGAGTGATTTTAGAATGAAAATATCTCTAAAACTATTGAATTAACAGAATAAGTGTACGCAGAAAAAATTATTAGTTTTCGAAGCTCTTTCCAAATATGTAACATTTATGTACTTTCATGAGAAAAAAATTACACCGTTTCCTGTATATTTGTCGGCCATTTTGTTTCGAGGATCGGTGCCCGCCCGGATGAGTTACGGTCACGTGATCTCTCGACTTCCACTTGTCTCTTTATTAGTATAGATTAACATCCTGGATCATAAAAAATTAAAATGAAAGGAAATGGTTAAATTCAGATGCCTTGTGTTAAACATGGGCGATTTTTAGAATTACTTACTTACTTACTTACTTACTTACTTACACACACACACACACACACACACACACACACATATATATATATATATATATATATATATATACAGGTGATTATCAAAATAATGGAAACACTAAGAAACGTCGTGAAAGCCTTTATTTATACGGGGCTGAATCTCCTTTGTCATGTAGTACCACCTGATGCACCTTTGAAATGGATTATACAAGTCATAAATAGTGGTTAAGAATATATTATACCGTTCTTCAGGAAAAAATCATGAAAGTTCCTGTAGAGATGCCGTGGTAGATATCGATACCTTTATCTATCCGCTTATACAGATCACAGTGGTTGGATGATATATTGTAGAGGGATTGTACAGGACAAGATAAGATATTTGACTTATTTTTCATGCTCTTCAAACCAAGGCTTCATAGATTTAGCTGCATGTATAGGGTTATTATCATACCGGAGAACGCCATCTCTTGCAAGAAACAATGTTTGCACCATAGGATGAACTAGTGAGCTAAAATTTCTACATAGTCCTTCTCATTCAATCTCCGTTTTAGGGTTACAATAGGGCCTGAAGAAAACCATCAGATGCCATCCCAAATGGTGATAGATCTACCTATATGACTGACAGTTAAGATGAGACAGCCAGAATCTTACGCTTGTGTAAGATTTCTCCAAACATACGCACGTCCTGTTGCGAGGAACAATGTGAAAAATGATTCGTCGGTCCAAATGCCGTTTTTCGACATATTACAAGACCAGGATTTTTACTCGTGGCACCGTTGTGGGCGATATTTTGTACTGGCATCTATCACAAGTGGGTCGGGAATAACTACTCTTCCGTAAATGCTTTGTTTGAGAAGTTCCCATCTATCTCTAATGGTTGATACCAGAACATGCAGATGGCGATTGAGCTGTTTGGTCAGTTTGGTTGCAGTTGTTTTCTTTCTTCGTGTTACAATCCGCTTCAATACCGTCTCTTTCACCCAGCTGTCCCTTTCGTCCACTATTCTGTTTGGCAAAGGATGTTTTTACGTGCCCTCTGTATGCTATCATGACTTTCGATACCATAGCTCGAAAACCACCCATTAGCTTGTGGGTTGCAGTTTCAGATACTCCAACAATTTGCCCTTTTCACAAGGTCGGCAAGGTTTGACATTTTACGCTGTTCCCCCCAAAAGCACGATGCCCTTAGCTTCATTACTGTTATCTGACAGTAGAATAATACATACACTATATTAAATAAAATAATACCGGTGGCCAGACTTTACTTTCAGTTAGACTTATTTTTAAGGAATACGAAGCATATTCATAAACACCACTAATATTGATAGGTGTTTCCATTACTTTGATAACCACCTGTATATATATATATATATATATATATATATATATATATATAATGAATCAAATTCGTCTAGTTTCAACCAAAAACTTTCTATTCTTATAGCAAGAAATGTTACAAAACTTCCTGTAGTGTCTGGTTACTGCTTTGAAAATTTTAATCTAAGGTTATAGATACGATTTTGAAATTATCATTCATTCGACTGATGATTATATGTATTTGCAAGTTCTGAATAATAAAATATATACTCACCCTCTAAAGAATAATGGAAATTGTTAAAGCATGAGACAAATCAATGTCATTATATTTGTTCAATAATTTGCGTTTTGAAGCGACTTTCCAAATAAATATACATATCCATATTTATCTCTATATAAATGTATTTGTTTATATACGTGTCTGCATATCAGTAAGTACATTTAAAATATGTAAGGAAAAATGTATGTTTTTCTTAGTTATACGAACTGCATAAAGAGAGGAAAAGGATTGAATGCTAAACTTCTTCATATCGTCAGGGTAACGTATTGCTAATCATTTTTGTTTTAAAGTATAACCCTCGATTCAGTCCTCCCCCTCTAGAGAGCAGCATTTTCTCATTTAGCATAGGTGTTAATTTGGTGCAAAAATTCAATCTATTGTCACGAAAGAATGATTATTTCGTAATTACGACGGTCAGCAAATCGTTAAGAAAATATTAAAGTTTCTTCCTCTAGTTATACAGAAGGTCGTTCGCACTTTGTGGAAACGATTTTGATACTTACGTTTTATGTATAAATGCCATATTTTTTGCGGCGATTTGCTTCTATCTGATAGCCATGGTTCTTGACAATAGCTCTAACTCGAATTTTCCCATAGTAACCTTTTTCTTAGAACTGTCATGTCAATTTTATACCATTCCTCTTGGACAGTTTTCCAAAGTCCGTTCAATGTACTTGGATGCCGTAACGCTCTCTTTAATAAACTGAAACCACGAAAGTCCCTTGGAGAAGCGTCAGGTGATTTTACAGGTATTTCATTAAATGGGATACACTTTATTCCTGTTTCTGATTCTTTCTTTGCTTAACAAGTGGCAGTTTATTTAAGGGTGTGACTAGAGGCTTTGTGCATATGAATCTGAACTTTGTCAATGTCCTTTCCATGTAATACTGGAATTTTTTTTTCAAAAATTGTTTCTAATATATTCTGCTGATAATAGAGTGAATTAAGTTTATCTTTTCTTGAAACTTTTTTTATTTTTCATTTGCCGTTGTAACAAAATCCTGCAACTATCATGAATCCCTTTGGGAACTTTCCTGTACACTTACGAGGTCATTTCGTACGGTCATCCCCGTCAGTTGAGCAATATAAAATTGATCTTTTTTTAATTCAGTCACTTAAATACACCCATGTCTTATCGAGTGTCACCACAAATTTTCATTTTTCAGCAGCTAGGTGTTTTTCATATAATTTCATACGATTTGTTTTTCTCTCAGTAATATGCTTTGGCAAAAAACAGATGAACTTTAGATATAAACATCTTTTTTAACTTCAAATCTTTATGAATGATTTTACTTACAGTGCTGGAAGACATTCCTAGTTTCGATGCAAATGATCTCTGAGTCGGCGGATTTTCTTTTGGGATGTTCGAGTCTTGCGTTCGAACCATCCTAGGATGAGGTTTCGCGGTCATGTTTTCCTTTTAACTTTCAGTTAGACTTTTTTTCCCATTCAAATTTAATATATTATAAATACCTTTTTTTTAAATGCCATAACCGCGATTTTTACACCGCTTCATAATTTGTTGAAACAAATATTTCACCTCGGAAAGCGCAGTTACGTAACCTTCGATTTATCTGTCTATTTTAGGAGCCATTTTCTAAAGAAATCTTTTATTTTACATTCCAACAAAAACAAAATAGTAGCATACGATTATTCTGAAGTTGCCAAATTTTTATCTTAAAATGCAATCGACAAAAATAAATTACAAAATTGTTTCCATAAAGTGAGAACGACCTTCTGTAATTTCCATTGATAATTGTTAAGAGTATTAGATGTTATCAGTTTGGTGAGCAATAATGTATTTTTATAAATATTTTATTGCTGTCCGAAAATTCAGATTGATTTAAACTGATCAAATTTATTTAAATTTGATGTAAAAATACGATAAATATCATCAAATTGATTGAAACTTGATCTAAATATACGATTAAATATCATTAAATTGATTTAAATTTGATGTAAAAATACGATATATTGTCATGAAAGAATGATTATTTCACAAATACTGCAGTGCGAAAATCGTTAAGAAAATATTAAAGTTTCTTCTTCCAATTATAATTTCCATTGATAATGGTTAAGAGCATTTGATGTTATCCCTTTGGTGAGCAATAATGTATTTTGATAAATGCTTTACTGCTGTCCAAAAATTCAGATGGTTTGAATTGATCAAACTGATTTAAATTTGATGTAAAAATACGATCAAATACCATCAAATTGATTGAAGCTTGATCTAAATATACCATCAAATATCATTAAATTGATTTAAATTTGATGTAAAAATACGATATATTGTCATGAAAGAATGATTATTTTATAAATATACTTCGGTTCGAAAATCGTTAAGAAAATTTTAAAGTTTCTTCCTCCATTTATAATTTCTATTGATAATTGTAAAAATAATATGGATCTTACCCCTTAGGAGAGCAATAATATATTTTGAATAATGTTGTTCGTAAAATTTGGAGTGATTTATTCACTTCCGTATATCAAATTTAAGAGGACTTTTATGTTAATAAGATATAATGACATTCTTCTTCCCACAGTACATACAGTTCTCATGAAATGGTCACACTTTCCAAGAACATTTATCTTTTAAATTTTGTTCTAGAATTTTAAAGAATATAGATGCGGAAAAGAAGAATCTTAAGTTCCATGTTTAATTTATTTTTAACTTTTAAAATATTCTGTTGAGATTTTGGGGTTGCTGTTTAAAGCAGAAAGGCAAGTTTTTAACCACAGACCCACTCTCTCACGCTTTAAATTATGGAAAGTTGGAGTATGAAATTAAAAACTCACACACGCTCTTTATAAACTTTCACGACTTATGAAAATTTATAAAGAGCATATGATATTGAATTGCACTTTATAAACTTTTCGAATTTATATTGCATATGATAAATCTTACAAACACCATTTCTGAAATGAAAACATTTTGTATCTGGAAAGTATATGCTTATAGATAAATATCATTTACTGCTATAATTTCAGTATTCAGACTGATTTCTTGTGTGACTAAATTCATTAATTTAGGAAAGCGATAAGTTCCGCAGACACACGCATATGTACCATAATTCAGTTTTATTCCATTGTCTTATCTAATTATTGAATAGTGAACTCTTTACAAGTAAGCATTGAATGTGTATGCATTTAAAAAGTGTATTATCTGCAGTGTTAAATCTCGGTGGGTATCAAGTCTCAAAGGATTGACAGGTAAAAGAATATAAATGAAAATTTTGTATCTTTTATGTTTTAACATTTTTATGGGTGTTTTACCCGTAGTATAATATCTCTCTTAGTGACAGTATGTGACGAAATTAAAATATGTTTTCACATACTGGTACATATCCTAGCAATAGGCTAAAACATGATGAACACTCACTCTATCTGAACTTTGACATCTGATAATAATGGCGGATGTCAAGTTTAAAGACACTAAAAGTACTCTATATAATCGTGATGCACTCCTTTTTAAATACTTTTAAGTACTCATTGTGCATTCCTTGTAGATTGAATCACAGGAGCTCCGGAGAAAAACGTAGAAGAATTTGATAAAGTCCTAATAATTGCACCGAGGTCAATGGACAGAGTGTTTCCGAACTCACAGTGATAGTAGTACGCTCATGGCAGTGAAGAATGACACAAAGGGATTACATTCACTAACATGATAGTGAGAGGTCAAAATTTATCTATGCAGGAGATAAAGAGCACCTATACATCTGGAGTGAAAGCAAAATGATTTTATTTGAGGTTAGTGTAGATGAACATAAAGATAAACAGGAAAACCAACGTAAATAAAGCACAAATAGCAATAAGATGCAATTATTTTGCATACGGCCGTTTCGAAGCTACAACGGACCTTCTTCATCAATGCAACGAACTTAGTGGCAGCTCAAAAATCCGAAGACTAAGCGACCAGACCAGTGCACACGTACTTAAATAAATGACCAAAGACATGAAGCGCCAAAGACATGAAGCAGCGGAGAGACCGAAATACGGCAAGCAGTGCCATCTAGTGGCAAAAGAGGGGAAAAAATTGAAAAAATTGAAAAAATGAAGAAACAGGCCAACACAGCTAAATAAACCCTTTCCACAATTGAGGAAAAACAGGGGTGCTTGACAAATCATTAACCAAAGAACCCGAATTTTTAAAAATGTGATAAGCTTCCCAGAAATCAAGATCGGCAGGCGAACGTCATTTCTGAATAATGGAGGCAGAAGAAAAGTCAAATCGATGATTTAAAGTCCAGGCGTGTTGAGTGTCGCAGTGTAGGCGACAGTTTTTGAAAGTTAAACAGGTGCAAAGTTGGGCACAAAGAATAGAACGGTCGAAAATTGATGACAAGGAGCGGCGGCCAGCTGCAGTTAATGATCTGGACAGGCAGAAATAGGAAACGAAGGGGTCCTAAATTTGATGTTAGTTAAGGATGAGTTAAGACTTTAAGAGCTTCAATGCGTTTGGAGATCGGTAGAGGGTCGGAATAGAAGCGTGTGAATGCATGGGCGTGAGAATTCTCCAGATGGGTGCAACGACTGACGCCCCCTCCATTTTGAGTGGAGGAGTTATTATTATAAAAAAAGAGTTGGAGCCAATAAAGGGTATCCATATTTACCCATTGGTCAGGAGGTGGCCACCAATGGAAAGCCTAGAATGAAGTGGGGGAGTTAAGTAAAAAGATAGAGATGGCTGAAAAAAAATCAGAGAGAGACTCAGAGTTGAAAAGCAGTGAGGAGATTAAGTTTAGAATCCGCTGAGGAGAAGTCGGAGTCAAGAAAAGAGGAAAGGGCCGCAGACGACTAAAAAAGATAGAGGTGTAAGCCCTCATGTGCCAATGAATGTTATGCCTGCCGATTGAAGGATCACTTGAGCCGAAAGCCTTCCGCGCCGACCTAAACTAAATGCTCCCGCCTAATGACCCCAGGAGCGAAGTCGACCTGGCGACCATCCGATAGCGTAGCCTAGAAAGAGATACCTGTCCAGGAGACCAGAACTCTCCCATGCCGCACCCCTTCGTCTAGCGAGCGCCAGCTACCAAGAGGTTGTAGCGTCCCGGAGCCCCGTATGCATAGATGATTGCCACCAGCCACCACCGCCCAGAGTGTAGAGTCCTTGTGCCACAGATGACCGCCGTAAGCCACCTCTCGTCCCACACGATTCTCCCGAACTGTGCAAGTATCAGGTGCGGGATTTTGTTTATTTGGTGATCTTGTGCCGATGCTCAGTTGGATTAGGAGGATGATAGTAGACGCGATTAATATTGCATGTTGTCATAGGTCAATTACCACAAATATTATATGTCACCGAATATTTGTGGTTTTGTATAATAATAGAATATGAAATTGAGTAGTATAAGTATAATTGATATGAGGTATATATATGTATTGTATTAACATGATAAGAGAGTAATGATAGGAAGTCAATAAGGAGTAATGTTAACGGTACAGTGAGTTGCCAAATTATTAGGGCACTACGCAAAGACGTGTGCCGTAGGCGCACGGTTTTAAATTTGGGTGGGTTATTAAAATTAGCTTAATGGAGCTGAGTAATTATTGGAAATTTAATAAAGATGTTTAGGATGCTCAATTACAGTGTTTTTATGCCTGTTGTGTTAACATCTTGCTGTTTGAAGGATTTAATAATGATGAATGTCCTCACCAACGGTTCACCAATTTCATCATGTTTCTCAAATTTAGATTACGAGATATTTCGATCGGGCGTGAAGCACGAACTTCCGACCGACACACACACACACACACACACTCACACACACACACACACACACACACACACACACACACACACACACATACACACACACACACACACACACACATATATATATATATATATATACAGTGGGTTGCCAAATTATTAGGGACACTACGCAATTTCTGAAATTTCGACATTTAAATGTATGTTATTACCAAAAATAATTATTCCCATGAATTTTATCATTTGTTATGTATTGCTGGTAACATTATAAATACTATTTAGAAAGTGGCAACACCTGCGTGCATTACTCTGGAGCAGGTGAAAGCGTTTGTTCGAATGAGGGTAATTCGTGCCGTTTCAACAGAAAAAACAGAAATGTAAGTTGTGTTTACTCTTGTATTATTTTTGTAAGTTTTGTTTAATATTGTATTATTTTTACAACTTTTGTTTAATACGGTATTATTTTTGTTATTTTTGCAGTCAATGTGTTTATTTTATTTTGCTTTAATCCTTAAAAATGTCACTGTTGGATTTTTCAGCATGGGAAAAACTTCAGACATTTCCCCGAGTAAATGTACTGAAATAAAGACGCTTCTGTTAAACACAAAACATTCCCAAAGACAGATAGCATCGATTGCCGGTGTTTTGAAATCAGTGGTTAACCGGATTTTAAGATAAAAATCGAAAGTAATGTGGAATTGGAAACGGACCGTATAGGGAAAAGTAGAAGAAAACGCATTACCACCCGTCGTAGTGACCGCAAGATAAGGGATGCCTGTCTCGAAAATCGGAAACAGAGTGTGTCTCATCTCACCACTATGATCAATGACGAAAGGATCAAAGTCTCCAAAAGGACAGTCCAGAGGAGATTGGCTGAATGGAACCTGATGGGTCATCGCCCAACCAAAAAACCACGCCTGACTGAAGCAATGAAGAAAAAGCGACTTTTATGGGCTGGAGTACACAAGAATATGACACTTGAGGACTGGAGTCGAGTAAATACGATTTCTTATTGTGAAATATTCCTATGCAAAGAGTTTTGGAGGCTTATTTTAGTATTTTACAGGGCTGCTTCTCCGATGAGTCAAATTTCCAAATTTTGGCTGATAAAAGCGCATTTGTGCGACGTCGCTCCGGAGAGAAATTTCATCCTGAGTGCCTCGTGGAGAGTGTAAAACACTCATTAAGCATTATGGTGTGGTCTGTGATATCAAAGAAATGAATGGGGCGCCTATACTTCGTCCAGGGGACAATGAGGCAAGACCAGTACAAACAAGTCCTGAAAAATCGCCTGTTGCCTCAAGTCGATGAATGGTTCCCTGATGATGAGGAGTACGTATTTATGCACGACTCAGCCTCCTGCCATAAAGCCAGAAGTATAGCAGCCTTCGTGGCTCAAAATAATGTCAGAGTTTTGCCCTGGCCAGGCAATTCACCCGATTTGAACCCGATCGAAAACATATGGGAGCGACAACTTATCGAAAATCTGATACACATAGGGAATCATTGTCCAATCATTTTACCAATTTTTTTTTCAAAATGACTGTTTAAGATAAAATAAATACAACAAACATGCTCTTAACGTGTTAATAACAAACTCATTAATAACAAACATGCTCTTTTCGTGTTCTAAATTAAACACTCTACGCAACTGAAATATATTACATTATCTCTAACCCTCAATTTTTAATCATTTTTGCAAATAACAATGGAATTGTCTAATTTTCAAGGTGTTCCTAATAATTTGGCAACCCACTATATATAGTGTGAATATGAAATTGAGTAGTAAAAGGATAAGTGATATGAGGTATACATATGTATTGTGTTAAAGTTTCGAATAATCAAATAATGAAATTGAGTAATAAAAGTGTAAGTGATATGAGGTATATATATGTAGTGTATTAACATGATAAAAGAGTAATGATAGGAAGTCAATAATGAATAATGTGAAGTGTATAAATAGTGTGTTGATAATTGATAAATTGATTTGTGGTCATACACATGAGTAGTCACTAATCCTTTGTGTCAAGCATTGTACTAACCACAATTAAATAGTTCATAATTATCAAATCAAATCACCACCACATTGAGCAATGGACGAGCTATTTAACTCTTGTTTTTTAACATAACTCTCGTGTTCCTTCAAGTGGAATTTAAGAGCACGCTTGGTTTGACCAATATAAAAATGGCCACACTGGCAAGAAACCCGGTAGATACCCCAGCTATTTAAGCGATCAGTGGGGTGTTTGAGATCCAAAAAAGATATTTTATTGACCGGAGAGAAAATAACCTTAATTTCAATCCTTTTAAGAATTTTAGCAATTTGATGACTGATCTTCGGAAAGAAGAGCAAAACCACCAACAGGTTCGGCTTTGAAATACACCTTTTTTGGACCGGTTTAGACAATTTCTTATAAATGGAATCAACGATATTAGAGACATACTGATCACCTCTAATATCGTTGGTAATCAATTAAATAGCTGGGGTATCTACCGGATTTCTTGCCAGGGTGACCTTTCTTATATTGGTCAAACCAAGCGTGCTCTTAAATTCCGTTTGAAGGAACACGAGAGTTATGTTCAAAAGCAAGTGTTAAATCGCTCGTCCATTGTACAACACGCCTGGACTTTAAATCATCGATTTGATTTTTCTCCTGCCTCCATTATTCAGAAATGTCACTCGCCTGCCGATCTTGATTACTGGGAAGCTTATCACATTTTTAAAAATTCGGGTTCTTTGGTTAATGATTTGTCAAGCACCTCTGTTTTTCCTCAATTGTGGAAAGGGTTTATTTAGATGTGTTGACCTGTTTCTTCATTTTTTCAATTTTTTCAATTTTTCCCCTCTTTTTACCACTAGATGGCGCTGCTTGCCCTATTTCGGTCTCTCCGGTGCTTCGTGTCTTTAGCGCTCGGCAGCGCGGGTTATTTAAGTGCGTGTGTACTGGTCTGGTCGCTTAGTCTTCGATTTTTGAGCTGCCATTAAGTTCGTTGCACTGATGAAGAAGCTCCTTTGCAGCTTCGAAATGGCCGTATGCAAAATAATTGTATCATATTGCTGTTTGTGCTTTATTTACGTTGGTTTTGTGTTTATTCCTCGAGCACAAAGGTTGTATCTTTTCTTTTCAGAACATAAAGATGTTGATGGCAGTAAAGTGCCACATTGTGGAACGCATGTGCACTACTAAATTAAATATGGTAAGATACTACTGATTACAACATGTTTCTTACTATTAATTAGATTTTGAATTATCGCGTGAATATAATTAAACTCCTGAGCATGTGTTATCAAATGTCATTATAATCTCATCAGAATAACTCAGATCTCTGGTTTCCGAATACTTCAAAGCAACTATAGAGGTCTTATAAAAAATACCTGTCTCTAGTAATTTGATCTAATTTTAATGGTACTCAAAAATTAAAAGTATATGAGACTTAGCAACTTGTGTGACAAGAACAAACTTCATTTTTGAAAATATATGCAGGATAAATGTACAATCTATATTAATATATAAAGTGAGAGAGTGGATTTTGTATGTGGAGGGTAATCTCCGGAACCACTGCAACTATTTGAAAAATTCTTTCGCTATTTGAAAGGTACATTATTCCAGATGGACATAGGCTACATATTATGTATATCTGATCAGTAGAAAGAAAGTTAGGGGGCCTAAATGTTGAGCTGATGCTTCATCCTATTTTACTACTTTCCCTTTGTCAAACATAGTCAAGTAACCATAGCAACACATCAAACGATATTTTCATTTATTATGAGTAAAACATTTAACATTTGAATTTTCTTTGTCAACCATAGTCAAGTAACCATAGCAACACATCAAACTACATTTTCATTTATTATCAGTAAAACATTTAATATTTGAAAGATTCAAGTCGAGGAGGTATTGATAAATACAAAAAGGATTTTTGAAATTGGCAACGTTTAAGGGTTTAGTGAAGAAAATTACATTTAGAACTACGCTTTTTATTAGACATTTTAGGTAATAAAAGATTTATAATTTATTGGCTATCAACAGGAAATTTATTGGTATAATATTACAGAACTTTATTTAACTTATAAACTTTATGTTTTTGAATTTATGTACAATTTCATGCACAATTTGCTTAAATCGAACTTGAATTATTTATCTTTACTCAAAAATCAGTGTGCTTTATTGAAACTGTGAAATTTATTGATTATTTCGAATAAGCCTATGTTTGTTCCTTTGTAAGTAAAAAATTTTGCTTCAATTGAGCTGAAATTTTGCATAGATATAGAAGATAGTTCAAATTAAAACATGGGAATATTACTTTTTCAAAATCGGGCCCCGGAATTTTTTTAATAAATGTTTTAATGATTTTGCTCCTAAAAGTTGCTTTTTTCGACAGCTTCCGCGACTGTCCTCGCTGACAGAGAGACTATGGGGCCAATTCGTACCAAAATCTGCACGCGGGTGGTTCTGGACACGATTCAGTGCCTGACGTAGCCGGATATTTGAATTTTTAATTTTAATAAAAGTTATTACATTTTTTTGTTTCATTTTTGGTTTTTTTTCGTGTTTTTTTTTTGTGTGAACTCTGTAGCGGAAGGGTATGGGCCCGAATCGTATCAAAATCAGCATGCGGGAGGCCCCGGACACAATTGAGTGCCTGACGTTACAGTTTCCAATAAAAATTTCTTTTGCCATCACCATCAACAAATCCCCAGGTCAAACATACAAATATATTGGACTTGACTTACGGGAAGAATGCTTTACTCGTGCTCAATTATATGTTGGTCTCTCTAGGTCAGGAAATGCAGAGAATCAATTTATTTTAAATCCTCAGAAAAACGAAACAAAAAATGTGGTATACCATGAAGCTTTAAAATAAATTATATCTACCTAATATCTACTTAAGATAAATAATTGTTCAACCTGGACAAAGTCGGGCAGGTCCGCTAGTATTTAATAAAGTAATTATACAACTTCTTATAAATTCACATTCAGCATATTCTATTAATTTTTTCTTCCAAAAATAATTTTATTTTTATTTTTCCAACTGTGGGCTTGCTATGAAGATAAATAAATTTAATATAAATTTTCAGTTAATCACCATTTCTTATATAGTTATAAATATCATCAACAACACTCGAGTCTATTAATTTTTATATATAAAAAAATCTGCATGATAGTATTATTTCTGTTATTCCATTTATCTGTTATTCTTTCTTTATTTCTGTTGCGAAAAAACATTCATTACAAGTTCCTAGGCAGCTACAAAATATAAAGATAATTACCCGGAAAGGGAACATTTGTGCCAAAAAATTATTATTTTTTTTTTCCTATAATTATAGGAAACATATTTGTTAGACCTACATATGAAAAATATAGCATTTTCGGAATTGTTGCCTATCATTTTCGATTAAACAAAATTTTTTTTTGTAGTTTCAAAGTTTTTATTACTCTTAAATGTAAAGAACATATGTTATTTAATGAAAGAAATTCACTTAATGATTCACCTTTCAATGTTAAAAACAGTAATTTGTTTTAAAATTTTAAATTCGAGCTAATTATTATTTTTAAAAATTTATTTTGGTTCATTTTTCTCTTAAAGTAGAGTAATTATTCTTTTAAAGTGTTTATATCAGTTTATAATGCATTTTTATTATATTTACACACATAAATACATATCTTGTTTGAAGTTTTACTATTTTAATAAGAAATTCAAGTAAACTAAATCCTACTTTTAGATTTTTATGACATGTGGATCACAATTAAATATATAGAGAATATCAACTTCTCCCCTAACTTTGGGTATGTACATCTTGAAGTGACACTCTAAATAATTTCATTCAAACACAGTTCTTACATAACAACAATGTTTATTCAGACATTTGTACATATGACTTTCTTTTTCACCCCAAATGATGCGCACTACTAGTACGAGATATATATAGCATCCTTGCAAGGGAAATACAATTCAATATATTCACTTGTATAACTACTCATTCACGAAAAATACACTTTGCACTACCCACAGATACTTTGAAAGTCAACCAGCAGTGCTGCCTTGTAAACGTTAGGCCACAGAACGCTAAATAACTTTCGTCTAACATGAACTCGCGTAGGTTAGTAGCAACCTAGCTAAAACGTCTCGAGCGGTTGCTCGCAAACTCCTTTCACTTCCTTTCGCTTCCTTCGACCCTTCCTAGCTCCTTCCTTTCTGTAATTTAGCTGCTCGGTATTTATACCAACGCGTATGCTGTAATTAGCATATCTTAAGTGGCTTCTTTAATTTATTCGCTTAAAAGTTCGATTATTGTGAATCGAATCTTATGTAAACCTTACAAATAATATCACTCCGCCTTTAAGTTCTTAAAAATCTAAATAGTTTGTGAACTCTGGATAATCAATCAACAAATTATCAATTCAATTTTGAAATAAACAGAAATAAAACATGTAGTCCAAAAGAAAGGAACCATGACTCACTAACCGAAGTATATAGCAGACATTTTTAAAGAAGATAAATATTTCAGGACATTTAATTAAAATCCAACCACATGGTATAGTAGTTAGTGTTGCGAGCTTCCACGCAGTGGGCTTGGGTTCAAATCAAGAATAAGGCTTGGTCATTAACGTGTTCTCCTGTAATAGGGAGCAATGCTGGCTCACCTATATGGTGTTTCTATAAAAAAAAAAAGTAGCCAGCAAGACTTCTCGGTGAATAAGGAAAGGCGAATGTCTCACAAGTGCCTCCGTATTGGAAAAATATTATTTCAATGATCCCTTGTTAAAATATGTATTCTATTTATTTAAAACCTAAGATTAGCTTATTTTACACGTATACTAGGTATTTTATGACTTTCCATTTGTTTCCGTGCATACCCAAGCATTCATATGCTTCGGGAGTTCAGTTATTTAAGAGAGAAAACGTTTCACCAGTTACGAAAGTTTAAAATGTATCATTTAGATGACTTTAAATAGTACTGTTTGCATTTAAGTTGTAAGCATTTAAGTTTAAGAGCAGTTACACATAAACATCAAGAATTACATAGGCAATTGATTACGAGAACATCCAATGGGTCAACATTTCTCCTTATATTAGGACTACGCATGAATAATTATACCTTGGCCACGATTTGAAACCGAGACCCTTGAAGAGGAAAATAATTAATCATTAAAGTAGACCTGTATATTTTCATATATATTTTAATTTCTTATGATACAATTTCTCTGTTAGTTATATTAGAAAAATTTAATCATCTAAATACTGCAATTATATATATTTTTGATGCAATAGAGTGTATTTACTAAATTTCTTATCTCGCTTTACAATGCAAATAAAATTAAAATAATGAGTTATCCATAATGAACACAAATATAATACATATTTAGTTAAGCAAATAAAAGGGTTCATAACTGTTAGTTATTTCCCAACCAGCAAATCAATAATCGCAACAGCTCCTATGCTATTCTACTCGTGAAAAAAAAAACCACTTAATATCATAATTTCTTGGAAAAATATTTCCTTATTTTTTTATTATTGATCTTTTAACTGTCAGAAAGTATAATTTCCAATTTTCATTGTTTTTTATTGTCTTTTTTAGTTTTCTATGAAATATCGTTCATGCAAAAGCTCTAAACTTTGACAGTTCAAGCGACTGGCAAAGTTTAGAGCTCGATTCATCACACTAAACTTTTTTTATGTTTTTCTGAAGTCAATGAAGGACGTGCAAAACACCACTATAGTTACCTTCTGCCTATTAACCGATTAACGTTGTGCTCATGTGCGGCGGATCTGATACTAAGCGTTTCGGCAGAGTTTCATGGGTACTGAAAGCAGTATTTGTTATCTCTCTCTTTCTCTCTCTCTCTCTATATATATATATACTGTATATATATATATATATATATATATATATATATATATATATATATATATATATATATATATATATATATATGTATATATATAAATATATATGGGGAGAGAGAACTACTATAGATTAGTCTAAATTATCAAATACTGATCTCAAATGACATGATTGATTAAAAATTCAGTATGACGATAACCAACACGTCCACTGCGTATGTAACTTTAAGAGTAATGATAGCACTGTTGGCGATTGTGTCCGTAATGTCCATATTATCCTCAAAGTGATAAGACCCGACCGAATTTTCAAACTGAGGTATTAACTTTGTTCATAAAATCGCTTTTCTCTTATCACTTGGAGGTAAGTAATCTGAATCATAAATTAATTTTCTGTTATCAATTGGATAAATATCTTGAAGAAATACGGTTTTTTTATAATTGAGTGAATTAGTTGAATATCAAAACTGAATCAATTTTCTGAATTGATTTCATCAAAATCAGTATCAGGGGAATTTCCTTTACTCAAAATTGAAAAAAAAATTCTTATTTCTAGAATGGAAAATTACATTATTTTCCTAAAGAAAAGTTTTAATTTCATTATACTAAATTTTTTGGGAGTAGGTTATGATATCAAAAATCTGTCGGCTTAAATTATTCGTTTTGAATATCAATAATACCTTTAGTGATTTTCCGCCATTTATTATTATTTTAATATAAATAATTCAGATTAAGATTGATTAGATCCTTTATGGAATCCTTTATGGTATCCTTTATGGTCCTTTATGGTCCAGGGGTGGATTTAAGATAAGGCCTGCTAGGCCGCGGTCTATGGGCCCGCAGACACGTGAATACAAAAATGTTTTACCTCGTGATTTTATTTACTTTTCTGAAATATTTATCAATAAAGTTTGACTTTGTTTTAAAATAAAAATTGTGAAAAATTGTTTTTATAAATAATAATAGTACTATTTATGATGAACTTAATTTACAACATAACCAGGTGGACAACGTATAATTTTATTAGTTTATCAATAAAATTTCAAAGAAAAAAACTGCGGTGTTTTCTCAACTTCTAAATCTATATATATATATATATATATATATATATATATATATATATATATATATATATATATATATATATATATATATAACTAAAATATTTAAAGCATGTGTTGCACCAAAACCAATACATTATAAATATAGGCATTAATATGTAAATTGTCAATATGCGCTAAGCTGCAATTATTAGACAATACTATATAAGATATAATTAAAACAATAATGATACACCAAGATAAGATAAAAAAGGATAGTGAAATTCTGAAGCAAAAAGGAAATTTTTGAAACAAAAACGGAAATTGATGTATTTTAAAATTGATGTATTTCAAAAATTTCCTTTTTGCTTCAGAATTTCACTATCCTTTTTTTAGCTTATCTTGGTGTATCATTATTGTTTTAATTATATCTTATATATATATATATATATATATATATATATATATATATATATATATATATATATATATATATATATATATAATATTGTTTTAAAATAAAACAAAAATATAGTATGATAACACATCAAAATAAATGTTTTCATGTAAGCGGTAAACATACATTATTAATGGGTTATCAAATGGAAGGTAAACATTTATACTTTTGTTAATGCTTTGAATTGAATCGATGAGGGCCCCAAAAGAAATTTGAGGTCTCTTTAAATTTGAGGTTGTTTAAGGCTTCTAAATTTTGACTGGTGACTGATAAACTGCAGTCAATTTACCCCACAAGCACAAAAAATAAACTAGATCATTCCTTTTTTTGTTGCAAAACTATTCCCAATGTACTCACCAGCTATGGACTTCGGTTTCGTTAAGATATTGAAATCCGCAGTATGTCAAAGCCAGCAAGTGCACTGTGAAATATCATTCTAAGAGCCGAATCACATTATATTTTGAGTGGTGTACTGACAAACAGCATATAGTTCCCAAAGAAAGCGTCTTTCATATCATTTCATGAAAAATTTAATTGCTAGACGATAATGGACAACTGCACCATAGGAAATAGAGTCTTTGATGCAAGGATAAGCCTCTCTAGCATACCCAGCAACCAAAGGCTTTAGAATTTACCCTTATTATGGACTCACCTATGTAGTCTTAGTAGGCCTTACTAGATAATGGATAAGTGCACCCTAAGAAATAGAGTCTTTTATGCGAGGATAAGCCTCTCTAGCGTACGCAGCAACCATAGGGTTTAGGATTTACCCTTATTATGGAGTCCCCTATGTAGTCTCACTAGGCCTTACTAGATAATGGATAACTGCACCCTAAGAAATAGAGTCTTTTATGCGAGGATAAGACTCTCTAGTTTATCCAGCAACCATAGGTTTTAGGATTTACCCTTATTATGGACTTCCCTGTGTGGCCTTACTAGGCCAGATTGAATGTATTGGGATGCACATAATCTCGGTCATGAATGATGTCCACACTAAAAAATAGTCTATGTATGAAGAAAATTTTGATCTCGGATGTACAATTGCATCCAAGAAATTGTCCATGTCTGGCTGCATGATCGGCTTTCCGTCCAATATTCTCTGAAACAAGAATTCTCCTTGAAGGATTCTTGATTGAAATATTGTGCTCTCCTGTCTCGGAAACTTTTAAACTATCCTTACGCATAACGGGTCTCATTTAGAAATGTTATTTTGATTGCATTTCAATTTTTGTTCCCAGTTTAGATGCGGAAACAATAGAAAATGTTTTTTATTCACGAAACAATTACTGAAACAAATAAATCCAAACAATTGAAAATTTATTGTTGTGTAACAGAGGACTTAAAGAGGCGTTCTATTTATTCTCGTTCTTTGATAAAACTTCAAACGGGAAGGTTGTATAAAGAGAGCAACTTTTTCTTATTCAGAACTTTGTGATTGAGCTTTTTTGAAAACCGTAGATAAACTGAGAAATGGATTCTAAAAGCTGCGCTTTCAATAGTCTGTTAGTATAGCTAAAAACTTTTTATAATATTTTTTCAAATTTTAAATTCTATTCATAGCTAGAAAATGGGTTGATGGAGACTGATATGTTTTATGTATTAAAGTACTGAAAGACACAAAGTCATTTACTTGACTTATTTTACAAAACGTTAATTTTTTCCTTCGATTAAAAAGAAATGCTATATATATGATGGGGGAAATGGGCTAAATTTCTGAAATGGGACAATTTTAAGATGTTGTATTTGAGCAACAAAATTAGAAAAATCAAATGAGAAAAAAATTCATCAAGGATAGCAATATTTTAGTATCAGCCTTAAAAACATGGGAAGAGTTCTATATCTACACCGCTTGGCCACATTTGGCAAGAAGCTTTTAAACTGTACCAAATTTCATATAACTTATGAAATATTCATAAGAATTTTTTTTTCCTAAAGTCTTAAACTTTTTCCCACAGTTATAAAATTTTTCCCCTGAAAGTAAGCTATCTGTATCAAATTTCAACAAGAATTGGCAAGATAAATAACAAATAACAAACTTTATAATAATTTACTATAAATATATTCAATTAAGCTTTTATAAGAATTAATTAATCAATTTATAATGTATTTTAAATGTTTGCAAAATATCCAAAATTTATAGATCAGGTTCAAATTTTCGGAAAATACTTTAGGAAATGAATATATTAAAAATACAGGACTCGCACTTAAAAAAACAAAAAAAGCATGAAAACCTACGACAAAAAATCTTTAATGAAGAAACCAATTTTGAAATATAACCACCAAAATTGGTGCCATAAAAAAAGACACAGGAAATGGGACTTTTCCCTAAATTAATAAGATCTTACAAATGTAATGCATTTTAGAATCATTATGGGAAATGCATTTTAGTCGGCATTATGATCTGATACTTATAGAAGCATTATTTTATCTTTACGTTCATTTTTAAAATGACTATTTATAGATAGATATATTTCATCGAAATTCGACAGGCTATCGGAGAGAGAAATTAAAAATTTAAATACCTCTTTACATCCATAGATTCTAATTATACATCTAGTAAATTGCTTTACGCTTAAATAGGTCATATGAGCGTCGTTTTACACTCAAGAGCCAAAACATTATGACCATCTGTCAATAACGAGTTGGCCCACCTTTAGCGAGCAACACAGCTTCAACCCGCCTTGGCATGGATGCCACAAGTCCTTGGTAGATGGCCGGAAACAGATTGTACCAGATGTTTAAACAACGGTCACGCAAATCCGAGATATTGCGAATTGGTGGTCTTTGAACTCTGAACTGCCGTCCCATGACATCCCAAATGTGTTCTATCGGATTGAGATCAGGTGAGTTAGGCGGCCAGGACATTAACTGGAATTCAGCATCATGTTCCTGGAACCACTACAACACAGTTTTAGCCTTGTGACACGGGGCGTTGTCCTGTTGGAACATTCCATTTCCAGCTGGAAAAACAGAGGCCATGTAAGGGTGCAACTGGTCCACAATGATGTTCAGATACCCTGTAGCATTCATGGTCTGCTCTACCACAACCACGGGTCCCAGAGACGCCCAAGAGAACGTCCCCCAAAGCATAATACCGCCACCACCGGCCTGAGTATGACCTACTGTACATTGAGGGAGCAACAGTTCGCCTGGAAGACGGCGTATCCTGACACGGCCATCGGCGTGATGAATGACAAACCGTGATTCATCTGACCAGGCAACTCTCTCCCACTGATCCATGGACCAGTCGCGATGTTCCCGGGCCCAGCTGGCGATGACGCTTGGTCAGCAAAGGCACACGAGTGGGACATTTGCTGTGTAGCCCCATATCCATCAGTGTCCGCTGAACAGTGTGCTGCGATACTATTCAACTTGGCCCTGCATTGTATTGGGCTGTCAGCTGAGCCACTGTCTGGCTCCGGTTTTGCTTCACCATTCGAGACAGTCTCCGACGACCTTTTTCTATGATAGCGTGTGGACGTCCAACACCATGTCGTCTACTGCTGGTTTCACCGTCATTTATCCACTTTGCATAAGTACTAACAACTGTATGTAGCGAACAACCCACGAGTCATGCAGTTTCGGAAATACTTGTTCTGAGCCTTCGAGCCATTACAATCTATCAACGTCGCTTAGATCCTTAGCCTTTCCCATCACACACAGAAGTAAGTGAAAGAATGATTCTTCAGACTCTCCAGCAGCAGTTAAATACCACTTCCACCTGATCACGTGCTTTCCACGTCATCCAGGCGAATTCATTGCAAAATGTAGGGGTGGTCATAATGTTTTGGCTCTTGAGTGTACTTTACGAACAAGCTTTGTGAGAAAGATAAGCATAATTATAAAATACCTAAATAGGCAAAATTTTGGGATTCTGAATAGAGATGAGGAATGAAATTCCATCTAGAAGGTTCAAAAACTTACCTAAATTGCAGAAATTATCTTAAAAAAGAACTAATGCAAAAACATATTTTCACCTCCTTGCAATACTGGCTACATTGGAAAATATTGATGAAAATCAGCAAGAAAATATATAACTCCAAATGTATTCTCCCGATTGGTAGAGATGTCTTGGCATCTTAAGGATCCATCTGACTATAGAGAGGTCATAATACGAACCAACCAATGATAGTTTTAATACCGATGTTTTGCTAATTGGCGTTAAAACCTCAATAGATGTAATTGTGCTGAGTATGCATTCGGGATATTGGAAAATAAAATTTAGATTCATAGTCAGCCTATTCAGGAGTTCTAATGTGCTCCATTTTGGACTCCAATGTCGACAACGAAAGGAAAATAAATATTCAAGTATTTTGAATCATGGCAAATTGACCAAAAGGGCCATAATCAGAAGCATTTTGTGTTCACATAAAAGTTACTTTTCAAAATAATGAGGAAAAATGCCTTCAAATTCTTTAATAATGAATACATTATGAGAATTAAAGCATTCAATTTTGTTACCTCAAAATACAGGGTTAGCACAAATGACTGACTGGATATTAAACTTTTATATTTTTGAAACTATTACACATATTACAATAGTGATACGCGAAATAAAAAAAAAAAAACAAAGTTTGATTTCCATCATCGGCAACAGGTAGCAATCATCTGGAAATGTTGCAAATTTGGTTATTTTCACAACTGCGTGAGGATAGCACAAATTTTGTGTTTCAACAGGAGGGAATCCCAGTCCATTGGTCTTTGTATGAACGTGCTTACTTAAAAGAGGAGCTTCCACTCCGATGGAAGGGACGCGCTTGTGACAGTGATTTACCCTTAAACACGTGGCTACCAAGGTTCCCGGACCTTACACTATGTGATTTCTTTTATGGGGTTAAGTCAAAGACACTGTTTATGCACCATCGATGCCGAAAACACTGCAAGAACTCAAAGAAGGCAATCTTGCAGAATTAAAGACCATTGACAGTATGATACTAAAAAAGTGGGGAATGAACTTGATTACAGATTAGATGTATGTCGTGTAACAAAAGGGTCACACATCGAACATTTGTAACTGAAAATAAAACTTGGTACATTTTTCTTTAATTTCGTGTATCACTCATTGTAATATGTGCAATAGCTTCCAAAATATAAATATTTAAAATCCGGTCATTCATGCGTGCTAATTTGCCTGTATACTCTTTTATTTCGTGTTTTTCGTCACCAGACCTGGCAAGCGGTCTAACGAAGATTAAAAATCTCAGTGAAAGCTCATAAATGTGTAACAGTAGTTTTTAAATGCTGATGTTACTTAATATTATTATAGAGAATAGGGAGGTTAATTTATTTTTAAGAAAAATCAGTTACATTAACGATTTTTTTTCTAAATTAAAAATATAATAAAAAGGATGAACCTAAATTTCTGTTGCTGTTGTTGTTGTTGTCTCCCTCGCTGGAATTGAAGTGGTCCCTGGCTGGAATTGGATTCCGGTTTGAAGAGCAACACAAGGGTCGGAATCCGACTTGGATAAGTGTCATCACAAGTTTGACTGAGTTCCCTCAGTGGCGACATCTGGGGGAATCATACCCTCTCCCACCCTCTCTGACCTACATAGAGGGAATTCTGATCTACGGATATGACGTGCCCATATCCGGCCTACACACGTAAGTATTTTAGTGGCCCGCGCCGAGATTCGATCCGAGTACTTTCAGCACGAAAGCTACCGTTCATTACCAGAAGGCCACCCCGGCCTCCTAAATTTCTATTCACGCTTAACATTAGAATTGCGATTGTTAAGGATTAATATGTGACTTCCAAGAGTAAACAGTTTTTCTCAAACGAATATTATTCGCATGAGCTCACATTGAGTCACATACTAGCCAAACTCAAAAAACAAAATGCAGGCATCTAAATAACATTGATAAAACTAAAATCTAATAGTTTTAATCATTATATGAATAATTTTCGTTTGAATTTTCGTTATAATTTATATTTGCTTGATTTTTACCATGTTTTTATTAACTCGCTTTCTTGTTTGTTTCTGTGTGTGTATTTGTCCGGTACAAATCTTGCAATCGATTTTTAACTAACTTCCCGACAAGCTTGCATTTAAAACTTTTAGAATAGCTCAGAACACGATGACAATGCATTATTTTAATACTTTTAGCCATATTTAAGTAGGAATTGAATTCATTTTCAGTTAATTTTGTTTTGTAGACTGGTGCAGCCATCTATCGACCGGGACGGGAACGAAACTTCCAATTAACTTCATTTTCTTTCAAGTTGATGGGATAATTCATCAAAAATATTTTTAAAAGTATTTATTAATACATAGAATTGTCAAGTTTATATGATTCAACGGAAAATTTAAACACATGGTACATAAAAAGTTCTTTTTATCTTGTAATTATTAGATATATGCCTCGCTGCACCTTGTTGGACTGTGAAATGCAACCAACATTCACCAAAAGGGCCCGGGGACTATGATTGATATCTCTGAGTAGAGGTTCCTTGAGCAGCAACATTTTTCGCAACAGGCTTGGCGCCAACTGATATAAGATTTCGAAACATTTAGAGATCACATAGGAAATACCAAAATATTGGCACCATTTGGCAAAACTCCTCATATAAATTTTGATAAATGCCTTGGAGTTTATGGCGTATTTCTTTCCATTGTCTTCATTACCTGCTATGCTAAAGATCAAAAATTATTTTTGAATGATTGGAAGAATTCGTTTCTACTGTCTTCACAACGTTTTATTATTTTATGACATGTAATCACTTTAGCCTTTCAAGCGAACTTAGACTATACTCAAGAATACAAGAATGGAATATTCTATTGATAATGCATCGTATCGAAATTCCCGAGCTTTAACCCTTTCAGGAGCAACAACCTCTTTGGTTTCCACGGTGCAGATTTTTCCCCGTTTTTTTCTAACCTAAAGAATCTTGAAAAAGTTTCTAATTAAAGGTTGCAAAATGTTTTTCTTTAAACTGATAACAGATGGCAGTACTAACCATTTTTCTCCTCATTTAACTGGAATACACTGAATGCAAGTGAAAAAATAGACTAGTTTTAGACGTTTGCACTGTGCAAACGGCGCCCCTCAAGGGGTTAAAGAATTTGACTGACGTCCATCTTCTATGTGCGTTGTTGGTTGAATAGCGATTCACAGCATTTGGTCCAGGACTTTTTCCAACATCTTTGAAAAATGTGCATTCGCGAAAACTATCTATTCCATGAAGATATTTCCCATTTCCCGAAAGTCGCGAATTACTAAGGATATTATCTGGGAAATAAGCCAGTCAATGTGATACTACCATCAGTTTTTTGTCTTAAAGACATAAAAGGGAAATATAGTGAGAGAAAGACTTTTTTTAAGGGTAATTAATCAGATTTTTGGGGACGTAAAATCTTGATAAGAGACTTCAGTATTTAAATTCAGTTTTATGCACAAATTTTAAATTATGCATTAAATATTTCATTCGGACCGGTAATTTTTTCCATATACTTCAATAAAACTAAGAAATCAGGCAAAGTATATATATTTTCTTCTGGTAAATTAGTTTTCTTGCTGTAGTAAACATATGTATTACTTAATGTATCACGTTGCTATGTTTGAAAGTACTTTTAATTTTCCATCTTCTTTTGCATTGACTCACAACACAAATTATAGTAATTTTTTCAAACTACTAACTTATCCTACTCTGCGGGGCCCAGGGTTGCCCAAATTGGTCGGCAGATCTGTAGAGTCCGTCCGGCGCTCAGGCCTATTTGAAACACCACCGAACAGGGGAAATCAACCTTCGGCTGAGTTAGCAGGAATTGCTGCGCAGCAAAGGTCTTCAGTGGCTGGTACATGAAAGTGGGGGTGGCCGTAATCTTAATACATTATCCTACTCTGCATTAATTTCTCGGTGATATTCAAAATAATAGATTTATTCTTAAATTAATCTATACTTTTTTTCTCTTTTTTAAAGAGTGAACTAATTTTCTGATTGAAGTTTTGACGATAGACGTACATCTGTTTTTTTTTTATCATAAAGTCTACTTTACGGTAATTCTCTTCTTTATTGGTCAATTGTATGGCCTAGTCTATATATATATAAAACAGTTCCGTAACTGACTGACTGACTGGCTCACATACAACGCACAGACCAAACAGCTGGACCTAAAGGGCTGAAATATTGCATGGCGATTCTTCTTATAGTGTAGGGTTGCACTAAGAAAGAGATTTGAAAAATTCTTCTTAGATTTTTTAAAATTAAATTTTTAAGCTGCTTTAGTAACTTTTCTTAAGTTTGCATTTAAAATAATAGTTTGAGGGTTATAAAATTTATATCACAAGAGAGATCATAAAAATTCCTTTAATATGTAATCTTTTTCGAATCTTTACCTCCATTTTCTGATTTTTGGTGAATTTTTAAAGATTAATTTTTAGAATTTAATTTATTATATGCTGATCACGTTATTTCTTTTTCTGGTACTTTAAATAAATTTGTTGTCACGTGCATAACAACTAAATAAACAAAAAAATAATTTTTTTCCAGCTAATGCGGCAGACGATTGCACATTATCCAAAAAAATATTAAAATACAATAAAAAATATTATGTTCCTCAAACTGTACTATATTAACTGTACTATATTCTTTAGTATGACCTATTGCATTTAATTTGAATATTTTCTTCTACATTATTTTGTGTATAAAAATATCCCTTACGATTTTTTTATAAATATGTATTTTGGCATCAATTGTATACATTGATCGTCGTATTTATTATAAATATATATATATATATATTTATTTAGTTTTCTTTTGGCATTAATTGCATACATTGACCTTTGACCTTTGTATTTAATTTGAATGTACACGGTACCGAAGTGCGGGTTTTACTAGCTAGTCTATTCATATCTTAATGATCAGACTTATCAGGATTAAACATGTTCCTCTGTTGATATTGTCGGAACATTTGATGAAGATATTTCAGTAGATTAGTTCATTTTCGATTCTAACTACTGTTCGTTTTTCAGTATGGGTTTATCAAATTTCCTTTGTATTGTTTATCATTGAAAAGGATACTACAAAATTTGAAAAACTGAAAAGGAAATTGTAAAAATCTAAAACATTTGCATGGCGCGTGATTAGGTACTCACCGATTTTCTCCAATCGTGCTATGGTCAGCATATATTTTTTCTTTTGTCACAGTGTAGTTTATATTTGGAAAATACATTTTATTAAGGTAGTCGACTATATTCGGAAAAATTATTTTCAAAAACTTTACTTGCGAAATTTTCTGTCTTATTTTTGAAGGAATATAGCACCAAAATACGAAAATGATGAAAAAATAGATGATAAGTATTCAACTTTTTTACAAAATTGAGAAGTTTTGGTCGAAATTGAGTAAATTTTTACATAAACGGTAATAGCTCTACAAAAATAAGTTCCTCTTATATATCTGTAATTTCTTTTTATTATATGTACATAAGATACTCGTGAATATAATAAACTACAATCTAACCGATATTTTGAAATGTAGAAGAAATACAGACGATAATATGCAATTACATGCAAAATTACAGTAATTTGACATAAGATTTTTATAATAATGCAGATATAAATACACAAATAATATGCCTAGAGCCAAATGTGCATTTCATTACATTCTTTGTGTTATGAAAAACCCACCTGAAAAAAATTATAGATATATAATGATTAGGTTTTGAGTTATCACACTATTCGTTTATATTTTTGAGGAAAATCAAGTACTTTCAAAACACAAAGTGTTCACTTGTATTGGAATTGACAGCTTTTTCTCTTCTTTAAATCACTCCAATTTGACTTCTAATGATCGTAAAGAAAAATAAAAGCATATTTCGAAACAGAAATGTACATTATTCAAGACATGGGAATTAAAAATATAACTCCAAAAATTCATCGAAATCGACGTGTTAAACGTAATTGAATACCTTAAAAAGAACTGCAATTCATGTACCCATTCAAAGACACACTTTGAGATCAAATTGTGTTTGACGAGGACACTGTTTACGTGGTAAATACTGTTGGTAAATAATTAGGTTTAAATATGCAGATTAAGAGTAAACTTCACTGCAAAAATCCTTACAATGAAGCTTAGGAATACGTATGACATCGGGAGTCCACGACACAAAATTGTTCAAACTTTCGAAAAAAAAATTATTGCATTAACAATTTTTGTGTTCTTTTACGCTTAAAATGACGTTTAAATTATATTTCCATCTTAGTTAGAACAGGAGGAATTATTTTTTTTGCAACATTCTAATAGTAGCGAATCGTTTTTTAAACCTGTAAGTGCGTTTTGCTTCATGATGGGGTTTTCCCCATTTCTCGTCTTTAAATTGTTATAAGTCAAGAACCGTTAAAGATAAATGGTTGAAACTTGGAACATGTCTTTTTCTACTATTTTACTTTAAGTTTTATTTAGAAAATTAGAAACAAAATATTTACTTTTGAAAATATGATTTTTAAAAAATAAGTTGCATCATTTTTTTTTGTAATTTGAATCTAAATATTTTTAATTTTTTAAAAATTAATATTTAAAAAAACGTTGAAACAGAATTAAAACTTATATATTTCTGTTCAATAAAATGAATCATTTTGAAATTCGACAAATAATATTTCGAGTTATAACGATTTTAAATTACCCCACTTTTTAGAATAATTTAAATTTTTAAATTTTATAAAAAGATTTTGAGAAGTTATACGATGTGATTTAGTTTACAAATTATATGGTTAACAATAAACAAAAAAAATTCAAAATTTTAACTCAATAAATAATTTTTTTTTAAAAATATGTCCCGGATCCCCTTAAATACAAGAAAATTATTTTCATAGTTAATAGTTTTAAAAATACATAAAACTGATATATATGTATTTAAAATATTAATGGATTCTACAAAGGCTCAGCACTCATTGATTATGTAAAAAATTTGGTACAGAGATAACACACGCATATGCCATAATATATTTCATAAAAACAAGAAAATGCATATTTTGTAAAATAAAAAATAAATAATTAAAAATTCTCTTTCGATTTCAAACGAAATAAAAATTAACTGAACGATTAATTCTTCCATACATATTTTCCCACTGCAAAATTTTCTCAGCCTGTGTAACTGATTACAAATAGATATCAGGAAAAAAAAATTTGAAAAGAAAAATTTTCCACCAAAATCTCCCACTCTGATTTATAAATCCTACACGAAAAGAAATATTTCTTAATCACTCCCAAAATGTTCTACACCTTCTTTCAGCGGATAAATTCCCAAATCAATCGATATTCATAAGCTTGAGTTCAACTCGTCTACCTGAAATTTATAAATGATGTATGACCACACCTCCCCTATTTCTTCTGATGACGAAAGAATGCTCTTTTTTCCCGGCATTGGGGGCGCTCGACTCAGCTTCCAAAACCCGCCTACCGTCCGAGAGTGCACTCTGTCTTTACCTGGCTAGCAGCAAGATAGCAGAGCATACTTTAGAGAGTCTCTCCTCCGGCACTGCGAGGGGGAGTTTCGGAACTTTCTCCCGTTTGAATGCGTAGATAGTGTTTCAACGGAATATAAAATATCACAGCTAGTAAAGAAATGACAGCTCTAGCATTGTCTAAAGGGTTGAGGTAAGTTGTCAAAATAAAACGAATAAGGGATTTTGCTTTTACTTTTTATGCTTTTATTTTGCTGGAAAGTTTTAATACGAAAACAAATTTTGGAGAATGAAATGACATTAACTTTGTTTGTATTCAGCTGAATTTTATAACATAAAATAATTATTTTTTTAATTTTTATGAGCGGTAACAGAAAACGTACATATATCGGAATACGATACAATTTTCTACGCATCAACGTCATGTTAATAAAATGGATGTTTGGAATTTCAAAATTACTTTTTAATTGTACGACAATACTTCTCCATAAATTAAATTTTATTTTTTTAATTTTATTTTCCAAAATAAATTCGTTCCAACTATCTCTTACGTTGTATTCTAGCATATTTCTGCCACCTGTTGATATTTAAGTGCAACTAAATATAAAGTGAAATTGATGAGGTAAATAAAGAATGTAAAATCGCAAAATAACGAGTTTATGCATGTTGTTAGAAACAAAAATCTTAGAAAAACTAATGGAAAATGAAAACAATAACGTATTGTTTAATTATACTGCACATATTTTAATCTAAGAGGACAGAACATACAAAATAATGCCATTAAAAATTTTGAAAAATGCAATTAATAATTCGTATTTTTATGAAGAAACTAACTTAAAAATTTCTTATACGCACGAATAAGAAGTTGATGGGCTAATATGCAGCATTTTAAACTTTTTTTGCTGGGGATGGATGTATTGGTAGGTGATGAAAAACTGTGAAATAATATATTTGAAATAATGTCGATAAAAATAAACAGTATTTGTATTTTTGTGAATATATGAATTATGAAATGTTAAACTACAAATAAAGATTTAGTGTCAATTTTTTTAACAATATATATAAAGCAAATAAACGGTTTGAGATTCTAAATTTTGTTAAAAAATGCTATGTTGACAAAAGCTATCAAATATCATGGCAAAATCTAATAATCTGTAAATTTTACCATAAACAAATAATTACGTTTTTAGTAGAGTTACGCTTAAAGCTGCCTTAAAATGTTTGCAAGCTATCAACATAATGTGAGTGTTTACAGAAAATCTGCTTAAAACAATATAAAAAAAATTACTTTCGTCGGAAACATTAAAATTTACATTTTTAAAAGGTAGTTTTCGAGTATTTTTTTCTTTTTAAGAACCACTTTATTCTTTTCATAATAGATTCCTATGACAATATAGCAACGAGAATGTGTTTCAATTAAAAATATATAAAAATCACTTCTATCAATCGGTATAAACAATTTTTTAATTACAAAGTTTGATATATCGATAATACCTAATATCATTCATGTGCAATTTAAAGAGTTTTATACATTTGCTAAAATTTTACGTGAAATGGTTTTTACAGATATAGATTCTGTTAAATAAACCTTTGAATTTACACCATAAAAAGTGTAATTAAAGTTTTAATTGTATGGAAATTCTTATGCATTTTAACGTAATAAGAAAATGTCAAATGTATAGTCATTTGTATATGAAATATTCACATGCAAAATGAAAATATTATTTCCACTATCAAAATTCCAGTTTGGGGATGATTGAATAGAAATTTCATTTATTTGGTATATCCATTTTTTTATTTTGAAGAATTTCGTATCTGAAGGACATTTAATCTAAGCATTAGATACTTTAAAAGTTCTTTTTATTGCTATTTTATATGTATTTCACGTGAAATAAATAAACATTGCAATAACAGGGCAGTAAATTTTCAAGGTAATGCATCGTATTTTAAGGTATGATTCTTTTCCTCTTTAGTTACTTTCAGACCAAAATTTTTAATGCATTTCACTCTGCTCTAATATTTGTAGATGATGGTACTGCAAGACACATAAACTAAGTAACATTGATCTTTATACTGATGTATAATATAATTTTATCTTTGCTTGATACGGTAAAAAATTATGATAAGTAATAATGATTTTAGAAATCCATATAAAAATTTACGAGAGGCCTTTTTTAAAGCAAGATTGTTCTAGAATATATAAGAAATTCTGATCATGCTTCTAATTTCGATACTGTTACATACAGGAATTATTGCAAAACAAAATTTAATTTTCGTGTGTAAGGGAATAGTTGTCAGAATAAATTTATATCAATCTCGAATTAATTAAAAAATAAATTCCTTGGAAATTGTTTGAATAAAAGTTTTATGAATACCTCATGAATTTCATGAACATGTTTAATGGTTGTATTTAATTTGAAATATGTCTTATTCAAACGAAAGAAATATTTAATATTAATAATTAAATAATTCTTAAGTAACACCCTACAAATGATGGACCTAAAATGTTATATATAATACATAAATTGCGTAAATAATTGATATTTTCTTCCATAATATTAAAACACCCTAACTTGCAAAGTATGAAATAAACTATAACTTACTCCGAATGAACTGCGCAGTTAACTTTTCCGCTTTCAGTATTAAAACCTATATACTGAGGCTGTAGCAACACAGCCTACTCATTCGGTAGTTTGCTATCAAGACAACAGCTTCATATATAGTCCACTTTCTTCTTTATTCCACTTACAGTGAGTTCGTAGATATCTCTTAACCATAGAATGGCGGTTTTTATAAAATAATCGGTAAATCTCGGTTTTTTTTTGTTTTGTTTCAACATTATATATATACAACCACTGCTTACAGTAACCACGTGGATGACAAATATGTTATGATCACGTCTTCAATTCCACAAAAAAATTAAAAAGGGTTGGCTACATATATCGAACTATTTGTAAATTGTTCATTGCGACAATATCACCAATGCTTCTCGTCCTGATGTACTATTAACTAGTTCGAAACATGTAGTCGTCACCCCCCTTTTAATTTATTGTGGAAATGAAAAAATTCTATTTCTGTTAAATTCAACGCAATGCACTACTCTTTTCCGATTAACGGTCCTTCTCATTACAGTTTATTACGCATATGCGATCACAACTGGAAGATTACTAATTGAACAAATGTGATAACTAAATACTGCGTTACATTCATAACCTGATAATACTAATTGCAAAATAATGTGGATCTTTAAGGCTATCTGCCTCAAAAAATAAAGGGCCAATGATATAATGTATTCACGCTACGGAGATAAATGTTTTTAGCTACAAGTTCAAAATGTTTTGATAGCGAGACTATGATGAATCTAATTTTATTATGGAAGAAATTAAAGATGGAAAGTTAATGTTTAAAGTTGAAACTAGCTTTTACGTACAGAAACAAACTTAAAAGAAAACAAAGAATAATTTATCGCAGTAAAACAGCAGTAGCGTTAAATATCCTAGTTATTTGCGTATATCGACTCAGTATGACTCATGAGGGGTCGTTTTGATGCTCGCACTTATGAAGAATTTTCTTCCCTCAATTCCTGTCATTCTTTGATCTTTATGCTGTCAGGAATTTCATTTCGCTCTTATTTATTCCATATCTCTTAATAAAAATCAGTGTCTTAACCGTTGTTACAAAAATTCATTCCGCTTTTACGGGAATAACTAGATTTCGAAATTTTTATGCAACCTCTACAACTCTTTCTATTCAAAGAGTTTTTATAAACTGACACAGTAATGCAGAAAAAAATTTGAGGGTGTCTAGGTATGGGGAACATGAAAGGGAGATAGAATGTCTTTAAGGTGTTCTAACCAAAATTCATCACCCTCAAGAGGAATTTGGTGAAGAGAGTGATCGTCAGAACGATGGCGAAAGTTTAATAACCAGTATAATGAAATTTGATAGTAGTTTGGATGACGTTGTTGCTGAAGATATTGAACACAGTTTTAGAGTTTTTAACGGGAAAGATAAAAAATATACACGTGGTAGAAAAATGGAGATGACCACTTAACTGCTTGCGAGAGATTTCAGTATCGCATTTTGCCTACTAGAAAAGTAATCCATTGTAAAAGGTCCATTGTAAAATATTATTAATTTTCAGAAGTACATTTTAAGTAAAAGAATAATTGAAATTATCAGATGTGTTGATATATAAAATCAAAGCCTCTCTAAAAATTCTCTGCTGAAACTGATGCATTAGTAGCATAAACAATAGGAATTCGAATGTTATTAAATTGCTGTACCTCTGTTCACCACATCATTCGTTAAAATAACTTTGATACGTTAGAAAATTAAATTGTCCGCTTATGAAACTCATGGGTTAAAAACAACACCGCGTAATTATATTTGTCTGCAATGAGGACGGAAGTTGAGACGGGTTAGATAGAAAGGAGATAATAATATTGATATTTCAAGCAATCCACCCTCATCAATAAAGGGCAGCTGAACTAGAGGTCAAAGCAATTTTTATGTCCCATATAGAAAAAATTGCTTATTTTCAAATAATGCTTATTTTCTTTGTCCCATATAGAAATACGGAACTTGATTCAATGTTAAAATATTTATGTCTGTTACAAAGTACTTCTTCTCAAACAATAGACTTTATAAGAATGTAAGTTTTTAAAAAAACAAAATGCATTCAACTTTTTTTTCAGAGTACCATAAAAGGTTTCAATTTTGAAAACAAATACTTTTTATATAACTTAAAAACACATATAATAATAAATATTTAACAAATAATATCTTGTTTTACTCTAAACTACATCATTCTGGTTAATTCGATTTCATCTCAGCTGATATTATTAAAATTATTAAGGTACTTACATATTATAAAATGGTTCCAGATAAGGCATACGTTGTACTTTACATTTAAAGGGCTGCATCCTTAATACATTAGATTATTCATACTTTAAACACAGCAACTTGGTAGGCTTTCATGGAAAATGTAGTCAGATGAGAGAGCTTAAACATTTTTAAGTGATAACATTTGAATACGTGATATTTTTAACTTATCTAGAAAAATTTGACGTTGCGTAGTAGTTGGTTTCAAATATAGTAGACATTACCAGATTAATCAAGCAGTTATGTGAATTAAGTAGCAATGGTGTTCCTTATCAGTGCTTTGAAACTGCGCCGAAAACATTCCGAGGTAATTGAATATTCTAAACTAGAGTTTCAGTGGGTTTATAGATTGACGAAATTCGTATCACACTGGACAATCTAAGCGGTGAGGAAATTGCAATTTGTGTCCCGTCAATTGGGTAATTAATCAGCCTTAACTAAATTGGTCGATAGTGTTTGCTTCCTAGAAATACATGAAATATTTTGGCAACTGTAGCAGAAATAGATTTTTAATCTTGACAGCCATGAAGGTGCATTGTTTAACCTTTTACACGCCAATGTTCCCAAATGGGAACATACAGTTTAAAATTCAATTTAAAAAAAAGTTTCATTATATCAGTCTTGTAAAAATTTCTCATTACAAATAAAGACATACTTGATTTTTTGACATAAGAATTATGTTCCAAAAATAAAATCAGTAGTGTACAGAAATTCGCAAAAAACAGCTTTTTTAGCACTTTCGACATGGCATTACTTAAAAATTCTCCAAAAATAGAAAAATAAACTAAATTTTTTAAAATAACGTAAACTATTCTTATAAGGGTTCACTTTAATGATAAAAAAATAGATATCGAAATTCGGAGAAAAAATGCGCTTTATATAAGAAACCAAAGTTGAATGTTCCCAAAAGGGAACATTGGCGTGTAAAGTAGTAGAAAAGTACATGTTTTTTAAATCTCAATGAAACTGTTGAAAAAAATGTTTAAAACTTCAAATAAAGTATTACGTGGTTCAATACACTATGTAAAACGTGTCTAGTTGTTGTTTCATGTTCCCCTGTGTCTCCCCACACCCACGTCTCGGGGGGGAGGGGGGGGGGTTTGGGCGGAAGGGGTAAAGAGTGTTTATGGCTGCAGCTGTGAAACTCTTGTTTATTTCACGGCAAACTTTGCTTTTTATATTTTCTTTTCTCCTATCATGGAATAGGACATTTAAGAACAGCGTTCATGGGGAAACCTCGTGATTGTTTTTTTCTTTTCTCTTTCTAAATACACCGCCACAGCATTTTGGAATCTATACTTCTCTGGGTCGGACATGCCGAATCCTAAGCGATTTTTAACTGTTGAAGAGGCTTTAGATTACCTGGAAACTTTATCAGATGACTCTGATGGAGATGTTATTGATATATGCCAATTCCCCCCTGAAGAAAGTGGATGCATCACAGATGAAGAAGATATAAATGAGGAAACTTTTGAATGCGTTATGCCTGCAGATGTTTGTGGAGAAGTTGAAGTTTTCGCGAACATTTCGGATAACGATTCCATAGGATATGCGGATGTTCCTTCAACTTCGAAAGAACAGCCAAAATCTAAGAGAAAACGATTATCGGGTACACAGAAAAGCACCGACTATCGCTGGAATAAATCTACAACTTTTGAAAAGAAAAGTGTGGAAAATGCAGGCATTGAAGATATATGTCAAGTTTTCCCAGAGATTGTTACCCTTTCCCCAATTGAAATTTTTCATAAATTTTTACCCATAGACTATTTCATTCATTTGGCGAAAATGACAGAACTATATGCCTTACAGAAAGGTGAAACACTGGATTTGGATGAAAATGATATAGGTCAGTTTTTCGGACTACTGCTGTTTAGTGGGTACCATAGCTTACCAGGCGAGGATTTATATTGGAGCACACAAGACGATCTTATGGTTCCAATTGTGCCATCTGTTATGCCAAGGAACAGATTTAGAAAATTAAAAAAATACTTTCATATTGTGGATAATACAAAGTTGGTTCCTGGCGATAAAATGGGAAAAATTTCTCCCATTTATGAAGAACTTCAGAAAAATTTTCGTCAGTTTGGCGTGTTCCACGATAAGCTGAGTATTGATGAGTCGATGGTGCCTTATTATGGTCATCATTCGGCCAAAATGTTTATCAAGGGTAAACCAATACGTTTTGGTTATAAAATTTGGATGCTTTGTTCTGCAAGTGGTTATCCCTATGCAATGAATATATATAGTGGAAGAAGTTCTGAAAATGAAAATTCACCACTTGGATCACGAGTCGTATGGGAACTTTTATCCCATGTTAGAAACCCTGAAAAACACCAAGTGTTTTTTGATAATTTTTTTACTTCACATAAGCTCATGAGTGACTTATCCGATAAGGGCTTCAAAGCTACTGGAACGATTCGAGAAAATCGAACAGGAAGATGCCCTCTAGTATCTTCTAAGGTAGTTTCAAAATGGCAAAGGGGAGGGTTTGATTTTCGAAGTGACGGCAAAGTATACATGTGCCGTTGGAAAGACAGTGCTGTAGTAACTATAGCATCCAATTATTCATCCCATGAACCTCTAAGCAAAGCAAAACGCTTTTGTCGAGTTCAAAAGAAAAAAACTGATATCCCTCAGCCACATCTTATAAAGATGTATAATGAAGGAATGGGAGGCGTCGATTTATTAGATAGACTTCTTGGGACTTACAGACCCCAGTTTCGCAGCAAAAAATGGTACTGGAATTTGTTTAACAATGCCTTGAACATGGCTGTTGTTGCTGGATGGATTCTACACACATATGCACACAAGAACACAGCACAAGTATTGTCACATCTCAATTTTCGGAGAGAAGTAACTTTAAATTTACTACGGATGAAACCAAAAATTCATACCATTCCTGGACCTCGTGTGCATCAGTCAAAATCTTTAAGAAAATCTGATGCACATTATATTGTAGACTTTTCTCAGGGACGTTGTGTTGTGTGCCAAAAAAACACAAGAAAAGGGTGCTATGAATGCGAAAAAAGATTGCACGTAAACTGTTTTCCCCAGTACCACGGACAGTAAACAAAATTTTTTTTAAATGTAAAAAAAGAAAGTATCTTGTGAAACGGTCGGTAAGATTGTTGTTTTTCTATTTCTTATATTTTAGTTTTTATACTTATTAGTTTTTATACACTAGTGTGAAATATTTCCTGTAATTTTAATCTATAATTGCATCTGCTTTCATATTTTTTCATTTCTACATTTTTTTTGTAATTGTATTGATAAATAATTGTATAGCTAAATTTATGTATGATATAAATTTAACTTGTGTCATTTTTATAATAAACCTTAAAATTTTATATAGAACTGTTTAAAATTTGTATAGAAAAACCTGTGTTTTCATTTTTCTTATTTATATTTTCTTTTATAGGTACATTTAAAAACAAATTTATAATATAGTTTATAGATTTTTTAAGCTTAAAATGTGTAATTCTATAATAAATTAAAAGTTTATAGTTATAACAATTTAAATTTTGTGTAAAGAAACTAAGTTTTAAACCGAGTGCTTTACGACCGAAAACATGTTGAAAAGTATAGCGTTACACGCCAATGTTCCCAAATGGGAACATGCTGAAAATCAGGGATAAAAATTTTTTTTCCGGAATTTTTTTCTTCCATAGTTCTTATAATTGTCTCTAAACGTAATTTTTATGAATTAATAGCACTGATTGATCTCCGATCATAGTGCGGCGTTTAAAAGGTTAATGTACAATAATTTCAGGATCTAATTGACAAATATTTTTTCGTTACACATATTCTTTGCCGATATTAAAAATGTTTTTCACTTAACAAATAAAAGTAAAAAAAAAGAAAGAAGTTACTCTATAATGATGTCTAGCATGTTTAGATCATCTTCACTGTCAAAATTAATGCATTTTACCGCGATGTTTTCCGTAACTGTGCACAATGGGTCAGCATGTGACAAACTTTCATTCAAATTCTACTTTTCACCTTCAAGGAACTCAATTGGTTTTGACATGAATCATCAAATTTTTGCCGGAAAATGTTCGATACTTCCATGCTATCATCTCATAAATCTTCCAAATCTAACAAATAATCTCCCCACTAGAGAGATACTGGGAGTTCTCGATCACTGATTGAGATTTACTTTTTTCAAGTGTAATAGTTCCCTTAAAACAATGACGAAGTTACAAGCACACATCGTTAATTGCATAGATTCATAGTGCTTAGTGGGCTGTTCTGATCTACAGGATGGTAACAAAGGGCCAAATAAGTAGTCAATAAAAAAGTGAATTAAAGAGAGCGGTTTCGGAATTAGGAATGCTAGGCCTTATCTCCCAACCAGGATAAATAGTGGACAAACGTAATGGGTACTGATCCTTTTCGTCAAAAAATGAGAGGTTTCGGTAGGAACGTACATCAAATCTCCTAAACTGTTCAACTTTTTTTCAAAAGGCGTGGTCCCATGAATAATGTTTTTCCTATTATGCTTATAGCAGAATGCGAATTTTGTGTAAATCCCCGATGATGTCACGATCTGAATATTTCCAGTGGGTCAGGTTTTTGGTTTTACTGTTATCGTTTAAAGAATGATTTTTGTTGAGAAATTTGATCTTCCTAGCTGTATAATGCAGAAGTTCTTAACCGTTTTCATAGAATTCTATCACGGAAATGAAAATTCTAGCAGTTCAATACCACCCACAAAACTACATCTTTTATACAAATGTGAGGTGAAGATTATTCCTGAATTTTCAACCATCAACCACTTAAATTGGATGAGTTAGAACTGCTTATGGAAACAAATTTTCAGTAACTTATTTCGAATGGCATTATTGTTTTTGACCATCTACATTCATTTATGTGTGAGTAAAAATTACGTTTGAAAACTTTATAGTTTGGTAAAATCACGAGTCGTAAGGCTTGTTAGGTGTCCGAGTGGTTCATGAGCTTTTCAAAGAATGCGTAGTAATTTCGTGGACCAGATTATCTCCAGATTTTACTCTAATCGGGCATATGTGAGTTGAATATTAAACGGTCATTCGAAAACAGCGAAAACCTACTCGTAAGAGTTGCAGAACACATTCGTTGAAGAATTGAAGATGTCCCGGCAGGTCAAAACTCATTTAGCATCCACGCTCAATAAAGCAGGTATATTTGAATAAACAAGGTCCTCAATATAATATAAAGGAGTTCTAAATAAAGTAACCTCGTAGTTTTCCTCCTTTTCTAGTCACGGAATATAATTGATTTCTGACAATAAATCGAAGAGTTTCCGTTGAAAAGAGGGTAAGTGCCAAAATTTCAAAAAAGTATTTTTTCACTGATACAATTGTTTTTTTCCAATGCTAATGGAGTGAAAAAGTAGGTAAGTACCTAGCACAGAACTAAACCAAACTAGCTAAGCACTTATGTCCCTTTTCCAGGTCATTAGTCTTGGAAAAAACCCTTGTATCAGGGAAAAAATACTCTTCGGAAATTTTGGCACTTACCTTCTTTTCAACGGGAACGCATCAATTATCATTACCGTGTGAAAAATAAGCAACTTTTATACATTATTCTGGCTGGTTATAAATACCCTATTAAAATTAAATTGATTGTATGTTTATTTAATTTAAGCAAGCTCTTTTAACACGTATTAAAAGCGAGAGTGGTATATGTTAAGTTTTCAATCAGCAATTGTGCGTAATTCATTATTGTATGTTTTTATACAGACACAACTCGAAATTAAACTACGATTTGTTGAAATTTCTGTATTCCTAGAAAACCCTAAATCCTTTTTGACCATAACAAATCAACATTTGCTACAAACTTTACTAGGATGCAAAGTTTTATGATGCATCATTTAATCATGTATTTGGTCTTGTATCACTTCACTTTTTAAGGAATGTTTTGACTTCAACAATTAATCTTGTGCTTGACTTGCAATATTTTACTCACATACACAATAAAATTTTATTTGCCCATTTACGTTATTTGCATTGTTTTGTAGGTTTCTCTTTGTGTTTCCATATATTTAAATAATTATATAATGGAATATTTGCACCCTGACAACCGACGTATGGACTGTTATTTAAAGAGAAAAATTCTTAACTAAAATTTAAAATGCTGATATTTCTTGATGGCTTTAAAAATACTGAAATCAATGATGAATTCCTAAGATAAAAGCCTTACATGTCATTTAATACAAATTACGGACATGAGCTTTATTTTGGTACACTCATAACCGATTAGCGGTATTCAAGCAGTCGCTGTTTTACATTGTTTTCCTTTGCCACATATTGCTATATCATCATTTTCCACGACATTTTAATTGTTATAGAAAAAATTTCATTGTTTTTTAGATTAGTACTTATATTGGAAATAAATATTATAGTAATTTATGTAAGAACGTGGGAAATGAGAAGTTTGTAATTCTTTTTATTATTTTACTACATATAGTTTAACATTTACCTAATTTTTCAAAGTGTTTCAATGTTTTTAGAAAACATGTATTTTTATTCATTTTTATATCATGGGTTTTGTGATATTGCACTATAGTATACAGATATTCCTCGACTTACAACCGAGATAGGGACCGAGATATTGGTCTTAAGTTGAGTTGGTCGTAAGTCAAGTTGGTCGTAAGTCAAGTTTCAAACAATTGTTTTTTTTGAATATGTACGTATGTACATGCATATATTTTTTATTTTCATACATACATACGTAATTTAAAATACATTGTATTTAGAAGACATAAATAATTCTTTTTCATCACCACCTATTGTGTTACTACAATCCATTGGTTTAGAATTAGTGACAAAAGTACGTTGCAAGTTTTTTAACCATGTTATCTAAGGTAGTTTTAACAGTGTCTTCTTTTCCTGTATATTGTCTGGTAGCCAGAGTTTCCTGAATATGACGATTTACACTTATGAATCTTTCTTCATTTGGATCCATTGCTTCTAATTATTGTAGTCCTTTATTAATATAAGGAAAAGCTGAAACCATTTCTGAAGCCCATGAAGGGTTATTTGATTTATAATGGATATCGAAACATTTGCATCATACATTTTTATTATTGCGTCTTAATTTGTTGCAGTATTGCACAATATTGCATCATATTTTTTAATAATTATGTAATGCATATAGGTATGTACTGTACATTCGAGGAACAGTATTTTTGAAAAAAAAATTTAATTTAAAAATTTTGGTCATAAGTGCGAGTGGTCGTAAATGCGTGTGGTCGGAAGTCAAGGAACACCTGCATTTCTATCCAACCAAACATCCCCCTGTATGTTATAATTGAGAAAACTATATATCCAAAGGATTCTTTGAGTCACTAAAATATACCCTATCTATAAACTGTGATAAGAATTATCAAACTGATGGATTTAATGTACTTGCGCAGTGTATATTTTCTGTTACACACATAAAAACAAAATCCCAGACAGCAGGTTCAAAAGGAAAGCTGATAACGAGCACTTTGTACTATTGATATTAGATAATAGAAATATGAGAAAGCTCTCTACGTCATTCATTAATATGACTGACATTAAAGTAGTTTATGAATGACATTTTGCTCATATTAGGCATAAAATCAAATGTATGCGGGGTTTCGCCAATTTGGTCATACTAAATCATCTAAAAGCATGTTCGTGAAAAATTTTTACTGCAGAATTCATTGCTGAAGATGTAATTCTTCGAACTTTTGGATGCAAATATTGTCCCAATTATTTTCCTTTTACTACTTATTTTCTAGTGTTTGGTCATAATGAAAGGTTCATTTAATTTTGTTCATTTTGTTATTTTGAACAACAAGTTGACTAATTTAAAGTTCTTAGATTTTGACATAGGTAAAGTATTATTTGAATAACAGATATTAAATCTTTAACACATCCCACACGATAACATTATTAACCTTTAAAAATTACGATCTGAATTATTTAACTTCCAGTTTTTTTTTTTCATTTTAGATTAATTTTACGCCTCGGGAAATTTACTCTTAACATTAATGATTCAACAACAAGTGCAAGAAAAGCAATAATCGTATATCAAAGAGTTGTGCTCCCCTGAAAATATTTTATTAATTCATACTTTTATTTGTGTAGAGTTTATTACCGAGATATAGCAGGTTAAAAAAAAGATCAGAAATAATAACTGATTTGCCATTTTACGTACAAATTTCATTTTCAGTTTTTTGCCAATGACTTAAGATACATAGCATTATTAAAAGAATGCAATGGAGGTCACTGAACTGAACACGTAGAGATTTGGTTGACTTATTCCATTTTTATCTGTCTGATTCACTCATTGAAAAAACTCTGTATTAATTGATTTTTTTTTTGCTGTAAAAAGAATTATTTCGTTAAAAGAAACAGCGAAAATGTAATTAACTTTTAAAGCTCTGATAGTTAAGTTAATCCTTTGTATTAGATTCTACTCATTCTTTCGTGTAAGAGGGATTTATCTTTTACACAATGGTTGCCACAAAAACCAAAGAAAATAATAAACAGTATAACTGTGGTTTGAAATGTAGCATCTGATACCGATTATTCTTTGGGGATAATGAGAGGGAATGGAAAAGAAAAAAATATTCTTGTTGATTTGAAAAGGATAAATAAATAAAAATACATTAAAGATTTAAACTTTATCAGAGTTTGTTTCTAAATTTCTTTACGTCGCTGAAGAATGTCATTATTCTTTTAGACAACACCTATTAGAATATATGCATGCCGAAAAATCCTGTATTTTTTGCGACTAAAAATTAGAACGCAAATTTTGAAAAACATTACTATCTAACTCGCCTACTTCTGTGTATCTTGAATTTATGGTATTATTTAAGTACTGGCATGCGATGTAATGTTTATCAATGGAATATATATATATGTGTGTGTGTGTGTGTGTGTGTATGTGTTGTTTTCTTTATGAGTATCGGCCGATAATCTAGGGATCTTCAACAAAACAAGCGGACATCCTTCTTCAGAGTTCTAGACATTTAATTAAAAGAGAAAATTGAAACATCAAACTGTTTACAGGTATTAATGATACCTCAGCTTCGTAATAGTTGTATAAATATAACCGTCTTTAGGGAAATAATGGCGTCATTAATTCAACAGAAAGTTTTCATATCATCGTCGCCCTCTCCCCCCCCCCCCTCTCCCTCTGTCACCTGATTATGGCCGAATGGTTGAGGCACTGATATTAGACCCAAAGCCTATGGGTTCGAATCCCAATATTGGCCAGGGTGCTTTCAGCCGTACGGAATAGGCTTGAATAGGCTCCGGTCTAATTAGCCTTTGTTCAGCAAAAGTCGACCGCTGCGCTCCCTGCCAACCTCTCTGCCTGTCTGATTGACGCTTACACATGTGGTGTCAACACCCTGTTCAACATTCATGATTCATTGTACAGGAATCACGGGAGGTAAATCCATCTTTTGGATGATTTGGGGGAATAAATTATAAAATGTATGATACACATATTTGATATTTTAAAATTCACACACACACACGCACGCACACACGCACACGCACACACACACACGCACACACACACACACACACACATATATATATATATATATATAGATATTATTTATTTTAAAAATATCAAATATGTGTACATTGTACTTTATTCAAATATTCCACGTAACGTACATAAGAGTACACATGTTCATTTGCGTGACTATGAGCATGAATAGTAACGTTTAACAACATATCCTTATTACATAGATATGTGTAATATTTAACGGTATCTGTATTAACAAACTATATGTAAAAACTTTATGTTGGTTCATGATGTAAAATATTGTTCCTTTCAGGATTGCGTTCAACTGAATCTTAGCCAGCTTTGCCAGATGATCAAACAGTTCGACCATTGATAAGACAGGTATGTATGAAATTAATTGAGACAGCAATTCAAGCACAGTGTACTCAAAGCTCTTCAGCAGGACATATTCATCTCAAATATGACTCACTAGTCACTACATGGTTAACTCTACTAATGTCCTGAAGTTGTATATAAATTACTGTATAAAACTGATTCCATACGGAGGAGACAAACTTTGATAATGGTAACAACACGTCTAGAACCGTATAGAAACACGTCTAAAAGGAGAATTACCTTTATTATTAATGGTGACGGCCCTCGCATCTCTCATGCATTTATTGTCAGTTTTATTCTTCAATGACCTTCATAGAAACTAAGAGCCGTGTCTGCTTTTCTTAACATGTTATACAGATACTCTATAAAGTTTTATTGCTATGTAATGTAATGAAAGGATTCCCACGTAATGTTAAAACTCAAGTTTTAGAAACGCTTAATAGATAAAATTTAAAAATACTTATTTAACATTTATAAGCAATTTAAAGATCCTTTATCGCTTACTGGACATTTTTTAGTATATTGCATTAATTAAAGATTGTTTAGCAATTAAAATATTGAAATAAAGGTATAAAAATGTTAAATTTGTAAACACACTTTTATTAGGCTTTTTCATTGTCAACCGATGATGAATGATCATTCAGTTTAATTAAAAATTTCATCTTTTAAGTGTTTTTAAAGATAAATATATTAATATTTCATGCATTAGTGGGAGAGATTCCCTTAAAGAATCTTATGTGAAAAGTCAAATTTTCTGATATCAGTGAAAGATTCATTAAATAAAATACGTTTTATCCCCTTAATTTGATATACAATAGGGAGTATTCGAGCGTTATAAAAGAAAACGGCCATACTCTGTGTAAAAATATCATTGTAATTAAAAGAATAACGTTCAAACAGTTTATTCCAACTATGTCCTTGACATTTTTCCTGAATTAGAGATTGTTTTGTATAGAATGCTCTTTTTCAGACCCTGTCTGCATTTAGTCTGCGTTTAGACTTTGGTTAAATAACAGTTTTCATGTAAGCAGAGGTTCAAAGAAAAGAATTATCTTGACGTATTTCCTTTCGCACAAGGTAAATAAAACATACGACTAGCATTTTAAGTATATTTTGACAAACACTGTTGGTGGAATGGATGATAAAAATAAATGTTTTATCTTTAGCATGCTTCTGCAGCACGTTGTTTGGAATTAGTTTAACCTCCAATATGCTTATAATCATTTACTGTTATCACATCTTTTTCTTCATAAATTAAAACCCACATGGATAATTTTTGTTCTCAGCGAAAGATAATCTAAGAGGTATGGATTCGGGTTTCTTGAATAATACTTGCGCCCTGAAAGCAGAATGTAGACACTAATTATGTATCAAAGGCCATTTAAAAAATGAATAGAATAAATGCAAGTTAAATGTGCATTTCCTAATCTAAAACTGTATAGTTCGTTTATAACTGCACTCAAACTTTCCGAATAACTGATCCGAAGCTGAATTTCCCACAACATGTTCAATCCGTATAAAATAGAATTATGTCATGATATGCTGTCTTGTTTAGTAGTCCCGATAAGGATATTGTTATTTTCCTGTAAGAACTTTTAAGAGGTTAAGGGGACAAGGGACCTTCAATATTGATTTATTTTCAGTTTTCAATATTATACTATATATATCACTTGAGTATAATTAATATTTTAATATTATTTTTTACTACATTTAAGTCCCTTAGAATTAATTCCCAAATAAGTATTTTGTAGAATAAGACTTGTTTTTCAAAAAATTCATCAAAAATGCTAGAATTTTTCAAAATGCTCCATGTGCATTCCTTTTCTTCTGATTTCTTCCAAATTTCTCCCAATTGCTAATAGAAGTATTTGTTATAAAACTGTGCATCATGCTTTGAAACTACAAATATTTTCAAATTTATAGACCATGAAATAATGTTAAAAAATATTAGAATAAATAAATAAATTATTTAAGACATTAGATCTGTAGCAAAATAAATTCAATGCACAATTATATTTAATTATATATCTGGTAAACTTATTAGAAAATTTAGGGTTTTAAAATAATATGGAATGCGCATGGAGCATTTTGAAAAATGTTATCATTTTTGGAAACAAAATTTGAAAAACAGGCAATATTCTGCCAAAAAATCCTCATGTTGAATTCTAAGGATCTTTATTATAGTAAAAAAGAATATTAATTATTCTCATTCTGTATACAGAGTTTAAAATTGAAAATTTGTAAAAAATTAAGGTTGAAGGTCCCTTGTCCCCTTAACGGTCTGTTTATATCCATTTCTCGCTTAGAATCACATGTAAGCATACTCTCCTACAGAGGAGTGAGAAAACAAAATGAATTGCTTCAATGGTGCTATGTGTTACAAAAAAATAAAAAGATGTCCTTTATTCAAAATCAATGTAACTTAAGTAAAATGTGGTGGGCATAGATATTAGTTAAATTAAATTCTTCATCGGAATCTATGCAAGCAAACCCCAGGATTTAACCCTCAAACCGGGCCACCGGTCATTATGACCGACAGCGGTGGAACTAAGGGGTGGGGCAGGAGTGGGGAGAGGTGTGAACGCTTGGCTGGTTTTGACATCCTCAGTCAGTTCCTGGACATCGGGGAGAGCACATCAGGGTTTTACAAATGCTCGCCATTTGCCAGTAAATTGCAATTTTGTAAAAGTACGGCGGTCAAAATGACTGGTAGGTCTGTTATTGCCACTGAGCAATAACAGGCCTACCGGTCCTGATAGGGATTTCAGTGTTCTGTGCGATTTTTAAAGTATCCTGTAAAGCCTTGACATCACTCTTCTCTACCACTGGCAGGCTAATTTTTCGAGCAATTATGTCTGAGAAACATTGTGCAATTCTTTTAAGAGCCCTACGATTTGATGATGCAGATACCAGATCAAAATAAATTAAATGAATTGAATAAATAAGTGTAGATGATTTTCCCCCTCACTATTCAACACTAATATAAATCAAACAACCCTGTGCGCGATATCAACAGAGAGTTCCATCGTAATAACGCAAAAATAACAGCTTTTTAGGCTTGGGGGTCAATTTGACCGATAGTCCTGATAGTGGCAACAGATTCATGGGCCGGTTTGAGGGTTAAAAATGTTTTTGAATCGAAAGATTGACTTTATGTTTGCTAAATAGACTAAGAAACTGAATACTTCTGTTGAAATTGTGTTAAAAAATGGGTACTAGTTGCCAAGGATGAAGTTTAAATATCTAAAACCGAGTTATGTTTTCAAAATCACCAAATTCCCAAAATTCAGAATTTGCTTTCATGGAGTTAAATGATTTAAGACATTAAAAGTGAGCACAATTCATAAAAATAATTAATTTCCGGAATAAAGATAATTGCATTTAAACCAGATGAGGAAACCAATACAACACTAATATTGAGATATCTAACATTTCAGAGAAGACGCTGCCTTAAATTTCTTGCGTTCATTAAAAAATTGGTAGGATGACAAATGACTGTACTAGCGACAGATTTAAGATTTGGTTCATACCGTGGTATACATTACAGAGTTTAATTAAAACTTTAGGGAGCTTAATAACACCTCAATATTTTATAGCGTTTAATTTAATGTAAATACATACATGAATTCAAAGTTTCTGTTTACTTTTAATTTATGGGTAATAGGTTTCTTCTGTTCTACGTGGTTATTGTTGCCGTATCCATATAAGAGCAACAAAAATCTAGATACGTCCTAAAGCATAGAGCATCGCCAAGGCGATGTCAGGGGATTTATGAGAGTAAAGTAGCTCTATATTTCAAGATCCATTTTTCAAAGGTCTGTAATGATGGATGCACATTTGAATGCATGATCTGGAGGGAACTGTGTGTCTGGACAGTTTTTGCAAATACTGTAGGATTTGGTAGCGGTTAGGGTGGATTTTTATTCATTTGAAACGTTTACACCTAAGTATGGTTACTATTGAGATAATTATTCTGTGGCAGTTAAATTATATTATAAGTGTTTTATTGCCAAAATAATTGCTTGGGGGGGGATCGTATGCCATATTAAAGGTACTTTTCCTATACCAAACTGACACATCCGATTTGTTCATTGTATACATATGCTAGTTTCTATAACACCATAATTGTCTGGCGATTTTTTATGCTATTATATACCTACCTATGTGTTGTATAATGTGTATAAGTTTCATTAAATTATACTCGTAACGTATTGATTAATCTCTATTTTTGTGACTTTTCCTAAATTTTTGATAACCAGTGTACGTGGAGAGTCTACGCATGGGAACTGCATTTACATTTGTCAAGGTGAGAATTAGTGTTATTGGTGTTATTGAAGGTGAGATTTGGTGTTAAAGTCTGTTGATTCCTTTAATGAGAAGGCACAAATGTTTGTAATGAAACAGGAAAATACAGTTATTGAAATCCACAATAAAAATTAAAAGCATTTTTTAACTAGTTCATTGCTAATAAATATAGTTCATCATTAGGACAGAGAGTGTAAGATGCCATAGCCACAACGGATAATTCAGAAGTGCGCAGACTATGCAACTATATGGCATAAGAAAAAAAAATTGCAGACATTCTGGGACTCGACAGTAGAAGCGGAGGCATAAAAGGGCTTCGTCTGGCAGATTAGCACTTAACGTCCTCTTGATACTCGCATAAAAGGGCGTACTGGTTATGATAAGGGGACAAAACTCTCAATAAAGACCATTTTATCTCCTGGCTTAATACATGGTACATACGGAGCTTTCAGAATAAACTAAAGCAAACCATATGTTTTAACGATGATAACATTAACAGATACAATACTTTTTATGTTGTAGTGTCTAAGCAAACTCTAAAGAAGTTTTCTCTTTATTTGTCATTTTTAATAAGGATAATCGAAAATTCTTTACAAGGTATATCTTTCTAATGAAAAGAGAACAAAGGAATTCAGATAAAAATTTCCAGGATACTTTGTAATGTATTCCTTTGTCGTCTTTTCATTAAACTTGATTCTAAAAGGAGAATTCTGAAAATGTTTTAAATGAAGCAATTTATACTCTGAGTTTTTTAAAATACCTTTTAGAGCAGTTCAAAACTAGTTTAAAAATAATATTAGAAAACTTGACGGCCCATTAATTTCAAAAACTTTCGTTATGTACATTAGATAATGGTCTTTGAGATAAAACAAAATGTAAACAAGCTTTGAATTTCGAAATTAGATTTTTTAATACAAAATTAAAATTTATTAAGTATTTTTTTCATATGTGCAATGATATTTACATAAAGATACGTTCAAGGAAAGAAAATACTGTAAAATATACAAAAATTAAATTGAATTTTATGTTCCACACCACTAAAAAATCGAAAAACATCTTAATCCGTAATTACAGACCATTCCTGGAAATTCACATGCAAATTTAAATAAATAAGTTTTTTAAAGTTTCTGAGAGTAATAATATTTACCTTTCAAACTCCGTATCTGAATCAGAGTTGCTCTAAAACTTTGTTATCTGTACTAATTCCTCAGTTTCAGACAGCGGACAGTCTACTTCATTTTTTATCCCGTGAAACGTAATATATTTTCTCAGATACACATTTTAATATCACCCTTTCCTGATTTCCCCTAATCATTACTTTTAATTATTTTTTTCACGTCATAATCGTGTCATCTTAGTTTTGTTTTTCTGCCTTTTGTACCAATCTGCTAGTTCCGTTTTCGGAGGACCTCTTTCATGTGTTCACTTCTACCGTGAAATTCTGAAAAATTCTGCTGCTTCTCTAAATTATATTAATCATCAGTTATACAGAGGCTGTTCGAACATTTTTTAGACGATTTTGGTAAGCGGTAATAAAAAATCGTTTGCTGCAAAAGAAATAATTGCAATTGTACAATGTTTTTAAAAGTCAAAATTATCGTCTGCGGATTGAAAGTTTTGTTTTTATTCAAAATGGCGTTTTTAACAAAGCAGTGGTTCGAAGGCTACATTTATGCTCTTTCTGAAGAGAAATATGCATACTCCGTTATCCAAAAACGATGTGAGAGTCATGGTTTTGTGATATCTAAAGCGTCGATAGGTAATATCGTCAACAAGAAAGGAAAAAAACGTCAAATTGGAGCCTCAAGTGGGACAAAAATTCCAAACAAGTATCCAAGGAAAAAAACGGATATCTTCGACTATTGCAAAGGTACGTTGCTTAATGTTAAAAGAAAATCCCCTAGTCAAAGGACAGTTGAAAAATAATTAAAATGCTCGGTGTCCACTGTAAACAAAATTATAAACGTTGATTTAAATCTTAAGAAAGCGAAAAAACGCAATGTGCATCGTCTTCTTCCAAATCATATCGCTGAACGCAGGACACGCTGCAGAATTCTATATGATAAACACTTATCCAAAGAAAAATGGAAAACAATTGTCACAATAGATGAATCATGGGTGTATTTAAATGATTGCAACAAAAGAAGAGCCATTTATTATCATAAAAGGGGAGAAAAAAATTTAAGTACATGGTTCAAAGAATCGAAAGAAAGTTTTTCTAAGGGATTCATGATTGTTGCTGGTTTTTCTTATAGTGGCAAGTTAAAAATAAAGAGAGTGGAAAAAAATGTCAAGATTAACTCCAAATACTATCAGGAACATATTTTATTACCAATTTTTCTGAATGAATTACCATCGCTTTACCCACAGTGCCATCAATCTGTGAGACTCCATCAGGACAAAGCTAGCAGTCACACATCAAAATCCACTGTAAGTTTACTAAAAGAAATGGAACAAAAAACTGGTATCAAGGTCATACCCTTCACTGATATCCCTACTAAATCTCCCGATGTATCACCTATGGATTTTTGTGCTCTCGGACTTTTAAAATCTGCATTATCCAAACGTTGTCCCAAAACCCTTACAGGACTCTGGAAAGCTGTTCAGGAGGAATGGGATAGAATACCTCTTCTGACACTTCAAAAGGCATTATTATTCTGGAAATTGCGGTGTCGAAAGATAGTTCAGAATAAGGGATGTCAAATAGAACATTTAAAACACATGAATTTTATGTAATTTAGTTTTGTGAATACAATATACATCGTCTAAAAAATGTGTGAACAGCCTCTGTATTAATAATCAATTATCAGTTTATAATCTTCCCATTTCTGAAATTTTCATACAGTCAATAACTGCGTGATGAAGATTTATACTTACTAATCCGAAACTAGTTGTTATTGTTAACTTTTGTACAGAATTCTAAAGCCCCTATGAGACCTGAAGTCCCCCTCGGCGTCGGGTACAATGGGTACACGGTACTGGTGTTCAGCAGCCGGAAGCATAAATAAAAAATCGGTAAATTTAAAAACACACTTTTATTCAACACAAAAATCACGGCGTAAATAACCTTAACGAACACACCGAGTGCATCGGCTGAGCTACCTGTCATTCTTCTGGCACACTGCATTTATGCTGGAAACCTCCAGGTGGTTTTGCATATCAGGCGAATCTCAAAGTATGGACACGGGATGAGAATGAAGTCTATTACTCGAATTGACTATTACGTCATAAGTAGAATAACGGCGTCACTCGTCAACTGGTCGTAGTTGGTATTACGTCCATGATATGCAAAAATATTGTTGGTCATTGAAACATGGGCACCACAGTACTCCCCCTGCAGTGAGAAAACGTGGGTTCACCACTAAAATATATTCTATATAAAATATCTAAAATATATTCGCATTACTACGTAGTGTTATTATTTTGATATACAGAGGGATGAGGAAGAGTGGATCAGAATGCAATACTTATCGCGCATGCTCCTGTCTCACAGGCCCAAGAATATTTTTCTGTTTCTGGGAGCAGTATTGCTTCTATGAAAATACTGTTGTGCGAAGCATATTTCCGTGGTCTGATAGGGACGACAGAAGTAGTGATTTCCAGTTTTACGATTTCCATTAGTTTCGTGTAAGTAATTACACTCTGAAGGCTTTTTTTCTTTAATATTCGTTTGATTGATATATATATATATATTAGTTATTTATTTATTTATTAAAGCTTAAAATAATTGCCAAGTTACTTTGACTACACACTATCGCTTTGAATTTTGATCACTCCTCCCATATATTATTACGGTTAGTCTAATTATATATTTTAATTATGAGTGAGTATCTGAAGTGGTTTATACGGTCCTTTAAGTGTTCTTTTCTAATATGAGTGAAGTGCTCTATAAACTTAGTAATGTAGCCAGAAATTTATTAATCAACAATTAATGCACAATCAATCAGCAGTATAGTCAGTAATCAGTTAGTCACTTAATCCTGCATAACTAGATGATTATATGAGAGTTTTCGGTAATAATTTATATATATATATATATATATATATATATATATAGATATAAAAAAGAATCCAAAGTATTATTGCATATGGTTAAAATTTGTAAAATATTTTTCTTTAATGCAGCTTTGGAAATACTAAATTGTTTTCTTCTGAAAAATAACGACTGTTTATATTTTATGCATCTTAACTTATATTATCATACTTTATCATTTTAAACATTCAAATTTATATTGTAAGAGAACTTTGCATGATAGATCTATAGATATTTTTCGAAGAAAACAGTCCTCTCTTTCCAAACTAATTAAATAAAATAAGGATGCTTATACAGTAATATGCATTTAACATTCAAATATTTGGTTCTGGAAGAAAAAGTGGACAAGATTCATAAACAAAATAACAAGATAAAAGTAGATGATTAAAAAAATTATATAATATTTCAAGTTAGAATGAAAACTTCTTCTAAAGGACAAAGTTTATCCGTGGCAAAGGAACAACATCCGGTAACAAAACGGAGATAAAGAAAACATTACGATAGGAAATACAATCGATTTTGACTAAAGAGTTTACAGTTTGAGAAGCTTAAAAAGATGTATTGAAAGCAAAAGGAATTTCTTTCGCCTGAAAATTTCGGAAGCGGTCGATGAACGGTTCCTCTGATGTACAAATTAAGTTAAACACTTTTAGCAGAATCGATCACGCAGATAAAAACGTAAAAGGCTTGAGTGTTTTCTGGCAGGGAATGTATTATGCTTACTTTCAATGCTTTTATTTCGAAAATTGTTTGACATCCCGTCTCTTCCGATTTGAGTGAGAAAGACACGTTTATAGGGTCACTAATCTGAATTTTACATGTGAAAGGAGGTTGGAGTCGAATTTGCTTTAGTAACAAAAAGCTATCATTTATGATATAACACATGCTAACAAGCAATTAGAGATGAAATTCAGCGTTACTTTTCTTTTGAATTAAATCACCATAGGTAAACTTGTAGATAATGATATGCTCTGACTACAAACAAGTTAAAGCAAAAATGTAAAAACTACGGAGTAAAATGTATAGTTCCCAAAAGCCACATTATTTTCAGAAAAACATTCCGCCATTAAATCACGTATTCTAAGGTCGCGAAAATGCTGAAATTTTGCAAGAAAGTTTAAATTACGTTTCACACACTCTGGAAAAAGTAAATGATTAAAATCTTTTGATTAGAGTGTTAATATTTTATTTTCTTACCTAAAATATTAATTAACTGGTATATTCAACTCAAATTTCGCATTTAATGAGAGCCATGGAAACATTTATAATGTTGCAGTTAAACAAACTGATGTTTCATTCTTACATACTTATTTTCTAATGAAATAGTAAATGTCGATAATTATGAACTGTTGCTGACACGTAACGTTTTAGAATATCGTTATTATCTATTTTAATCAGCTGTGTTAGAACTTTTTAATCCCACACTCGTCTATTTTTCGCTAATAATACTGTAAGAGTCAGTACAATGAACACTTTCGAACGATAGCTTGCCAAGATAGCTTATTTTGGAGAACATCATCCACGATGTTTAGAGACGTGAGTTGGATCTCCGGCTGTCATAGACGGTCTTTAGTTGCAATAAAACTTAACTTTTAAAAAAGAACACTGTCATGGACCGACAGGCAATCGTGTGATAAAAAAAGTGAAAAAGAAATAAATCAATTTCATCCATAATTCAAAAAAAATTAAATAAAAGAAAACAAAAATATATCCAGGATCCATACGTTTTTGTTGATGTCAAAAAGAAAGTCAGATATATCCAAAGAAAATTGGAATTACTATTTCTTCATTCCACCGATACAGTTCAATTGCTTAGAATACGGAACTCGGGATTAGGGGATGACACTTTTACCATCACAAGTGGTAAGACGTTGTCACTAGCTTGATCACAATTACCTGAATATTCTTGCAATTGTGATTAAGCTAAATTTTCCAATATTATGTATATATACAACAGGGTGTAAGAAAAATTTTCCTCATGTTTGTGGTTGAAATTTGGTCGTATCCGAGTGCATGCATTGTTATATTCCTAGAGGCTAACAGAACGTTGATGAAGCATATGTTGTGGGAATGTAGTATTTACATATTGTGACTTAATGAAATTGAAAATTATTTCATTAACTTTGATATCATAATGGTATTTGTTACATTAATAATATTTCCTTCGGAACAGAAACAACTCTTTAAACCGCCTGAAACAGACAGTTTGGGCAGATTGCTAAAAAATGAGTCTGGTAAAAAACACCCAGTATGAGATGTGATAAACTTTACAACTAATTGGGAAAAATATAAGAGACTTTTCTGAAACACACTCTTAATCTGTTTAAATAATGATTTGATTCTATCTATCTATCTATCTATCTATATATATATATATATATATGTATATATATATATATATATATATATATATATATATATATATATATATATATATATATATATATAATAATTTTATAATTGGTTATGCTTTCATGTCAGAAAATATCGCACCAGCTGTAACCTCCCAAAGTAACGTTCAATTCAACCTGCTTTTGATACATATGATTATTTAGGAGTAGTTTTATTGAAAAAATTAACTATTGTGTTACAGTCACTCACATATATAAATGAACAATGGTACCTTATTGGAACCAAATTATTTTGTTTTATTCCTACAAACTATTTTAGTTTTTTATGAAAAAGGATGGATATAAAAGGAAAATCCTTTTTATTCTGTTTTAAAGAATAATTAAAATAATAGAAAATTATCAAAGTGGAAAATATAATAATTATGATGGTTTTTTAACATATTCTCAAATTCTCTCGAATAAATTATTGTTTGTTCTTAAATCATAGAACAATTAAATATCCGTAATAAAAATATATTGTACTATTGTAAAATGTATTGTTTAATAATTCAAGTAAAATTTCTTAAATCCTTTTTAATTTCAGTCTAGAATACCATACTTAATACGACACAATCAAACTACATTTGATTCATTCAGAAAATATATTAAAACACAATAATTTTGTTCCCAACACTAAAAAAAATAATCTTTCGCATAATGAATTTCAAATCAAATCTTGACTTCAAAGGTTATCCTTTTATGTTAATTTTTTTTCAACTTTAAAACTATATACATTATATTAAAAAATAACAATTCAGGAACATGTAGTATTAAAACAAGAATATCCACTTATAAACATTTCAAATTTGAATAGTTACAGCAGCAATTTGCTATAGTATTTACTGCTTAATGTTTTATTCCGCTTTGTAACTAACATTTCAAAGTCTTTATTTTTTATTATGAAAGAAGTCATCTGGAAACTGATAAAGTCAATATCCTTAACTCTGTTAAACGTAAATACGAGGACTATATATAACTATATGAATGGACCACATTAGGATTTGGGTTGTATTTAACAGTGACCATTCTTTACGAGACTGAATCTGCTCTTATATCGTGTCCCTTCCCAACCTGCAACTCCTAAAGTAATCCTGTTTTTTACCATGCCCAATCGCAATCAGCTAACTGCAATCAGCTAATCGCAATCAGCTCACTAACTTCACTAACTATTACATGGATTTATTATTATTTATTATGTCTCGGAATTTCTAAGAGTTACAGAATGGGGCATATTACTCGTTCATTGTGGTATACATATAGGTTTTTGTTGTATTGGAATGGAAACCCGAGGTGCACAATTTCCTGCATTTGAATAAATATTTATAGATTGTTTTAAGATGCATTCTTATATCTAGTTTAGACATTTTGTTTGTATAGTTACAACCTGATTTTCGGGTTGGCCTCATTTTAATTCTTTTCTTAATATTCATTTTTAAGTGCAGGGGAAGTTCAAGTGTCAATCCATATTGTAGACAAACATAAAGATCATTTTTAATCACCAGTTATTCAAAAGTATCTCACGTATTTTGTCTATGAATGAGTGTATGGTCCAGTTGACTTACTAGTAGTTTGATTAGACAACACAGCATACTAGTACATAAACGGTTCTTTAACAGTTTCCCATTTTGATTTAAATTTATAGGATGGTTATGGTAATTCTCGGCCAGAATCTAAGATTCCAACATCATAAAAGTTTGCCATAACGCTTATAGCTTGAATTCTAATCCTACGTGTTTCAAATTTTTACTCGTGGTCATAAAGTTTATTCCTTTTGTGACTTGGAGCATATATGTTCTTCTTTTCTGTTACATTTAATTGCTTTGGATATTTTCGGTAGATTTTTATAATCCTGAACTTTGTAAGGTATACACAAGATTCGATTCACAAGAATCGAACTTTTGAATGAATAAAAGAAGCTGCTTCAGATATGCTAATTTCGGCATACGCGCTTAGTATAAATACCACGCAGCGTCATTAATGAAAAGGGGAGGTTGTTAAGGTTGAAAAGGTGTTATCCTGCGCTAGTGCTTAGCGGGCCAGAAGTTAAAAATATATTGTTCTTGAGAGCTGTGTTTATACATTCCGTACAAGTAGTACGTATGCTTATTGCTGTAAAAGCCAATTATATGTGCAACGAATTCAATAAACATTGTTTCATGTATAAACTGTGTTTGCATCAAAATACAAATAGAGTGCCACTTCAAATTATATACACCCAAGTCTCGGTAGAAGTGAGCTTAGAAACTCTATACTGGCGCCCGAAAATATATATACCCTGGTAGTTAGCGTTACATTTGTAACGAACAACATAATTGAAATTAAAAACTGTGTACTGTGTACTTATACTGATAAAATTGTTGCAAGTACTTATATACTATTTAAAAAATGAGTGTTGTAGAACAAAATCCTGCTGGAAATTTTCCTCGGGTAATTATGGTTCAGCAAATTGCGCCATTCGAAGCCACCTTCAATGGCGGCCCCTCAAGCCAATTCCTAAAGAAAATTGAGCATTACTTTCAGCAACAATGCACCCCAGAGGGGGATAAACTTAAAATTGCTCTAGCCGCTTTAAGAAGTAGTGCATATCAGTGGTACACGTGTATGAAAAGCAGTAATCTGATTTTTGACTATTCGTCATTCAAGCAACAGTTTCTTAGCGTTTTTCCAAAGACCTTTAATCAAAGTGAAATTGAAGCGGAAATTTATTCGCTAAAGCAACGTGAAGGTCAGTCTGCGTTAGATTTTGCTACAGAAAAGATTTCCAAGTGTGAGGAATATTTAGAAGGGGTAACGGAAGCGGTAATCTTAAAAATAGTTATCCAACGTTTGAAGCCAAGTGTTCAAGATTTTTTAGATAATCAAACAATTACAAGCAAGGTTACCCTCCTTCAAGCTTTAGCTAAATATGACAATAGGCATTTCTTCGCTACGCCTCACCGTCATTCAGGTACGAGAAGTTTTATACAGCCGCGCCAAAATTTTTCGCGAGTTTCAAACCAGCAGCGTAAGCAGTACCGCAGGCAAAATAATAGAAGCGCACGGCGTTATAATGAAATTAGTGCACTTAAAGAAAATAATATACAAGCACCTTACTTGCACTGGCAAGTTGATTCACATGATATGGTTCAACCTGTTGAAACTGTTTGGTCAAATGTATTATTTTGTCCGAGCAGTAATCATTATTTTGAGAATAGTGAAAGTCAGGGTATTTTTGTGGCTTATAAAGAAAGTGAGTCTAGCTGGAATAATGCGGTAATTCCAGTACAAATTTCTGAAAATAGGGCCGATACTAATGCTAGTGGTTTAGAAAATAAATCATCGGACACTTCTATTAATGCTATACCTGATATTATTAATGCTATACCTGATATTATTGATGCTATACCTGATATTTTAGATGATATTCACACATCTGTTAATGAAGGAAATTTAGTAGATGACGAAGTATGCGTTACGGAAGTTAGTGAATACTTATTAGTTGACGACAATAAAAATTCTTTAAACGATAGTAGGAACTTGCTACGTGATGATATTATTTCAAGTTTCCAGCCGAATGGGGATTGTGTAGGCCAGGTTGATAATATGGTTTTAAATAAAGTACATGAAAACCATACTGAAAGTCAGGATGAAAAGTTGACACAGAGTTATACTGTAAGTAGTTTAGCTGATGCTTCGGAAGTTATAGACGCAGGTTGCATTAAAACGCACCAGTACGAAAAGCTTAATCTTCCTAAAACTGAAGCAGTGTTAAAGAATTTAAATGATAACGATTCTGATATCGCAAGTTTCAAAGAGACTTTTTCGTCAAAAGAGGATAAAACTAAAATTAAGGGGGATAAAAAACGTGAAAAAGCGCCTTCAGGTTCCAGCATTAAAACTGCAAATACTGAAGTAATTAAGGCGGTAAACAAGAAGTCGCATAAGCACTAATACCAAAAACAGAGTCAGTTTGTTGAAAAACATGACACAAGTAGAGAGATAAAGCCAGTAACTAAACACGTTGGTGCGGCGTATAAATTTGACAAAATAGAATCTGCATTAAAATCTAATACCGATACAAGCAAAAGTACGAAGAAAGGTAAAGTGTGCACTACAAAAACTCCATCAAAGTATGAATGCGTCGCTGATAAGGTACACAAGGTTATCAAAAGGAAGAATGACAATTTTAAAGTTCCTTTGCATAAGTACAGGAAACGGAAGATTTCTGCCGCCCAGCAAGGTTGGCCTCCTCCCAAGAGACCTCCTGTCCATCGTCAAGCCGGACCAGCGCCTCAGGACCAACGTCCTGCTGCACGAAGGATACCCACACGGTCAACGAACCCCTTTACTAGGACTGCGACCATCAAGAGAGGTTCCACGGATTGGACAGACTGGTGCAAGGAAGTTGCTGCATTCATGAGGAACAAGTCTTGTATCAACTTTCTTATTCTAACTCCCACCCTTTAATAAAACCGAACCAAATTGGTTTGCAGTTCCCCCAGTGTATATACTGTAAACATTTTGAGGGGAAGTGGTGAGGCACTGAAAAAAAAAACGGCATACTGTTGTTTCATAAATTTTTGAAGGGGACATGTAGTGACTAGGGAAAAAAATACATACTGCACAATATACCAATTAACCACTAATGTACTAACTTCACAAAAAAATAACACATGTACATTATAAATTGGGGGAGATCAGATACAGTCAAGAAATGTCATGCTGTGCAATTGTGTTGTCACTTTTAATTAAAATAGATATTTTAGGGCGCAGTTGGCAGCCCAGTATCCGCAACTCTGCAAATCCACTGTTTGATGGTGTCACCTGGACCCCTCGGGGTTAGTTTTGTAAAATGGTAGTGGCGTTTTTCCTCCACACAACGTGTGGAAGGTTTTTTGGCTTTGCCACCCATTATGTAAAAAGTCAGACCAGCACGCGTTTTCAATTAGTTAACTGAAGCCGTTCAGACCTCAGTTACCTAATTTTTTTTTTCGAGGGAGGCCAGTGTAAGGTATACACAAGATTCGATTCACAAGAATCGAACTTTTGAATGAATTAAAGAAGCTGCTTCAGATATGCTAATTTCGGCATACGCGCTTAGTATAAATACCACGCAGCGTCATTAATGAAAAGGGGAGGTTGTTAAGGTTGAAAAGGTGTTATCCTTCGCTAGTGCTTAGCGGGCCAGAAGTTTACATGGCAGTACTGCTGGTTTGACTTACTGTTCGTGAGTATAAAAATATATTGTTCTTGAGAGCTGTGTTTATACATTCCGTACAAGTAGTACGTATGCTTATTGCTGTAAAAGTCAATTATATGTGCAACGAATTCAATAAACATTGTTTCATGTATAAACTGTGTTTGCATCAAAATACAAATAGAGTGCCACTTCAAATTATATACACCCAAGTCTGGGTAGAAGTGAGCATAGAATCTCTATAACTTGCCTGTCCGTATTTTGATTTAAAATGTTTCCCAATTCATGAAGTTAGTTATTAAAGCTTTAAAACGTATGAGTAGTGTGTACAAAGAGGAGGTAGCAACATTTGCATATGTCAGATTTTTTAAAACCTATGAACTTCACGTGCTATGTTTCTGCCTCCTATAAATACATATAAATCTGAAAGAAACTTGAAAAATATCAATAATTAAAACATTCTGTTGGTGAAGTATTTGACAACCTTAAAATAATCAGTGTAAATAACTGGAATTTAATCTCAGTTTGAGATTTTCAAAAGCAAAATTAAATTTCTTCGCCGGAAGTGGAATAGGAGAAAGCTTACACTGTAAGCCAAGTTAGGTAAAAGAGCAAAATTGTCCAACTAATGGTAGGTTTCTACTGAAAAGCAAACAAGTCATTTGTTCAAACGGCTCATAATTTAGGCCGCGGTATATAAAATGCTTCTCTTAAGTTCTCCTGACATCTTAATGCTTCCAATACATCAAGTAAAGTTTTTAACAATCGCTCGTAATATTTATTTATGATTGACTTGAGTTTTAGATATGTTCAAGAATAATCTTTTTTTTAGTACTGGCGAAGAGTTTTGACACCATGAAATAGTCATTTTTTCTTTTCAAATTATGACAATTAAATAGTGACATTCCTCTAGAAAAAAAAACCTGGCCGAAAACCCTTGGGGGACATATCTTGTTCAAATGCCTCAAAATTGATTAAAAAATATATTTTTTCCCGCACTGGATGGAATTACATTTCAGTACTTCAAAACATACCTATTCGTATTCTTGAAAATTCTGCAATGCTACTGATTGACGCAATGGAATTTCTGTATTGCTGCTCATTGTTGTGAGAAATAAATGATTTAACCCGCATATTATGACTATACATAAATGAATGATGAATTGTGCTTGTTTCAGCAAATTAGAAGGGGGGAGAGTTGAGCTAAAAGTAGAACCGCGCGGAGAGGGAACAAGGGGTTGCCACTTGCCCTCAGGACTTACCCCAAGAGGAGCCAGCCACATGAATTGCAGCAAAATTCTATTCATCTCGAAATTAGGGGAGAGAGGAGGCGGTTGAAGAACCCAAATGAGAGACTGCCCCCGGGCACTTATTACCTTTGGTTCACCCGCGTGTAAAATCTAAGGCAGGTATTTCATTGGAAGCCATTTTACCTAAAAAAGCATTAATAAAACATGTATTTTTCAGCCTTCATTACGAGTCGGTTTATTTCTTGCATAGATATGGATATTCGATATAAAAAGGAGTAACGTATGCTTTAGGCTAATAGTAAAACAATAATTAAATAGCGAGAAAATACTCAGAAATAAATTTATTTCAAAATAAATGCGGCTTTAAATGAATCATCAGTTTAGAAGATTTATGAATTTATTTGTGCAGGATTAAATTAAATCTTTGGCTGCTGTTTATTGCCACTTTCTGGCACTAATAATGTAAGTAAAATTTCAATTTTTGTTATGCTTTTTTTAAATTCTTATGAAATTAAGCGGGGATTAAAATTTTAAACTCAAGATTCAAAAGTAAATTCATAGAAAATCAGAAGGTATTGCATTTATATTGTTCGTACTTCTTTATTAAAATTCGGATGGCAACATTCACCGACTTATGTAACTTCGAAAAGTAAATATTTTGTTTTTGAAAAGAAATGTATGGAATATGAATAATATTCTTAATTTCTAATGCACTCTGCTATGCGGACTGTTGAAAAATTCAATAAAAATATGGCATACCTGTTATTAATAAATTTTAATTTAACTACTTTAATTATCCCTTCAATGAAAAAATAGCAATGCATTAATTTGCCCCCCTCTTTATTATTTTAAGTCACGATTATACTTAATTTATTTTACTAACAATCAATTTGAAGTTAAAATTCAGTTGCCCTCATTATTTTTATCAAAATGTATCTTTTGGAAGTCCTTTGATCTATTTATATATATTTTTTTTTTGATTTTCTGTAAATTTTTCATTTATTGGTTATGTTGAATTTTTTTTTTAAAAGCAGTTGTTTAATAGGGAAACAAGGTTTCTCTCGATGTTTTGATTTATAAACGTAAAATCTGATGCTTTAAGTGCATAAATTCGGCAAAATATCAATGCTTTACTATTTATCGCCTGAAAAGACGGATTCTAATGCACATCTGTGTTTAAAGTTTGCATGTAGTCTGCTGTTGGAAAAAATATAAGTTAGAAAATAATTACAGTTAGAAAAAAATAGAATTTTGATATCAGTATTGTGGTAGAAAATTCGTCGATTTGCGGAATTTCCATGGAAATGTTGAGTAAGAATTTGTAGATGAGACTGAAAGAAAGAGTTAAAGTTTGATTCTTCTGATATAAATTTAAATAAGATGACTTGTTCACAGAAATCTTGTAATGAAGGGATTTGTGATATAAAAGATTGAAGATATAAAATGTTTATAATATTGAGATATATTTATAAATAATGGCCAAAGAATGCATATACAATATCCTTATTTCAAAACTGTCCGGTTTATTTGTTCTAAGGATAACTTGCGAATTGATTCCAGTTATGTCCAAAAACCTAAAAAACAATGAGATTGTCCATCTTCGTGATATGCGAGATACCGCGTAATAGCTGCACATTTTACCGACTTCATCAACTCCTGCTTTTGTCGTATTGTAATCCAGTATAACCGCTGGTTTACCACCGTTAAACCACGACTAACAATGAATGGAAAGGATTACAAGGGTCAGAAAATCAGACCTGCATTTGAAAGGGTATAGCTACAAATAGAAACTGCTTAGAACATTCAAACCGTACATGTAAATACAAACCATTCAAAATTACGAAAATGTTGCACTTAAATATAACAGTATGTTATGTTAGAAACATAACATATGTTAGAAAATAATTACAGTTAGAAAATAATAGTAAAGATAATTTCGATATCAGTATTGTGGTAGAAAATTCGTCAATTTGGGGAATTTCCATGAATATGTTGAGTAAGAATTTGTAGATAAAACTAAAAGAAAGCGTTAAAGTTTGATTTTTCTGATAGAAATTTAAATAAGATGACATGTTTACAATAATGTTGTATTAAAGGGATTTGTGAGTACTGAGAGTTTAAAAAAGTACAATAAAGGATTTAGTAAAAAGGAAAAAAGACTACAACTTTGTTAAATATAACAGTATAACACAAAAGGCGTCACTAATTTTAAGAAATGTTTGAAATATTGAAGAAAAAAAGTACTAAGAAAACAAAAATACTGCAATAAATAGTTTAACACATACTTGTCGAAGAGGAATTGATATTTGTCATAGAAATAACAGCGTATTAAAAGCAAGTTTTAGTGTGAACATTGAGTCATAGAAAAAGACAAACATTATTGATTTTTAAGAATATGTAAAATACAATTAATTATACGTAGCATTGCATTTTGAAAGGAGAACAGGTCACTTAATTATTTTATGCAGATCATCATTGTTTTCAAACGCAAGATGAAAAATTAACTGAAATTTGCAAAGAAAGCAGTTTTTAAAACTAATGAGCTGTCATGATGCCAGCATGAAATTGTCGTCAGACCAGAAACTGGATTGAATACCATGTTTATGTCAAAAGTGTACTTCCCAAGAGGTATTACTGATTGTTGTCTTGAAAATCCACCAGGCATGTAATAAACTACTTAAACCAAACCCAAGGGATTAATTTATAATCCAACAGGGTTGATGAATATTTATAAGAATATCGAAAATCGTGAACATTAAAGAATAAAGTGTTTTGAAAGCATAATAATTCACGTATTTCTCCTTGTCAGATTCTTTTGTTATGTAAATAATTGTAGATTTAATCAACTAATATTTTTTTATGAAAAATTAACTGACAAAACTTATCAGATATAAACTACAGTATTCTTTATAAATGTTGTGTTCAAGGTATTGAGTTTATATAATTTCTTTAGAAGCGTAAGCATGTTCTGATTATAAATTTTAGTATTCTGTACTTCTGAATAAACATAAAAATAAGACTTTTGATTTTACGAAAAATTATACTTCTAATATCATATAAGGTTAGATAATTTCATGTTGTTACAAATGAACAAATATTTATGAGTTAATATAATATGCAATTAACAGTTATGACGGGAAATTCCAACACTGATTTTTTTAAAGAAAGGGGACATTTTCCCAGTTACTTTTGGTTAACTCTTTCGGCATGGTGGGTCAAAAACTGTCCCAACTAATTAAAAAAATATTCCCTTTAAATTCTATTCACTTGAGCTATATTTTAATTATAGAATAAATTAGTTTTAGTTATAATTTTAGCTTGTAAATGCCAGCACATAACAGGGTTCTTCATTTCTGTATGAAAATTGGCTAAAATAATCAATAAAATGTGTCCTCAATACTATTCATTATTTGAAGAATTTCAGAAGCATTTATATATGCAAGACGTTATAGATTATAATTTTCATTATTGGGGATTACTTTCTGAACAAGAATTTATTAATGATCACCTTAATACCCCCAAAAATGTTTAGAACTTTATTTTTGATGTATTTTTACTAATACGTATGTTCAATACATTTTCTGTGCTTCAAGTAACAATTTCAGTGGTACTTTATACTTACAAGTAGTAACTCAAATATTTTGAAGTAAGGAAAGTTTTCGCTTAGCATTTTTTTATGATGCAAAAAATCCCGTACTTTTTCAAATTAAAATTACAGTGGGATGCGTTTAAGAACATCAAACTTTTTTTTCTTGCAAACAAAATAAAAATAATTGCTGGGGGAAATTAATATTTAAAAAAATTATATTTCGAAAACTCCCACATCGCATTTAAAGACATCTTTGTACATGGAAATCGAAAATAGAAGCAAATAGAAAAATACCTATAAGGAAACTCCCTTAGGATAGGAATTGAAGATTTATGAGGTCAGCTGGGATTCCGCCTTAATATATCTACTTGCATGCTGATTGATTGAGTATGATATTGCATTTCAGTAAGTTATCCATTTGATGTATATGATTTATACACGGGAGATAAAATATTGTATTTCTATATTTCAATTTATGGAATAAACTATATAATTAAAAAATGAATATTTTTTGATTAATGTAAAGAACTTAACAATATTAAATGAAAGACATTAACCACTCTTGCAAAGTGTGCTTTTTACAGCGTCTTTACCGGTAGCTCGAGTCAAGATGTCTTGTATTTTATCATTTGTCAGCGGAACAGCATTTTTCTCTGAACTCACTTTACATTCGCAGCGCAAGCATTTGCATACGGCTAAACATGTTTTGAACTTTCAAGCGTAAAATTTTGATGCCTTTCAGAAGTTCTGTTACAATAACTTCACGTCTCAAATAACAAAATTTCAGTATTAATGATTCTAATATGACTTATCTGAAGACATATATTCAAACAGTATGCCTATTTATATCAGGATGCATTTGTCTTAATTTAAGGAGATTCAGGAAATTTGAAATTTGATATAGATGTTTTCAGAACCGTAAACTTTTTCCTTTTGATTATTTACACACACACACACACACACAAACATATATATACATACATATATATATATATATATATATATATACATATATATATACATATATATATATATATATATATACATATATATATACATATATATATATATACATATATATATATATATATATATACATATATATATATATATATATATATACATATATATATATATGTATATATATATATATATATATATATATACATATATATATATATATATATATGTATATATATATATATATATATATATATATATATATATATATATATATATATATATATATATATATATACATATATATATATATATATATATATATACATATATATATATATATATATATATACATATATATATATATATATATATATATATACATATATATATATATATATATATATATATATACATATATACACACATATATATATATATATATATATATATATATATATATATATATATATATATATATATATATATATATATATATATATAAATAACAGTTCCTTAACTGACTGACTCACTGACATACAACGCACAGACCAAACTGCTGGATCTAAAGGCCTGAAATTTTCCATGGCGATTCTTCTTATAGTGTAGGGGTGCACTAAGAACGATTTTTTGAAAATTCTTAGATTTTTTTAAATTAAATTTTTAAGCTGTTAATATTATGAAGGTTATAAAATTTATATCACAAGAAAGACCATAAATATTCCTTTAAAATGAAATCTTTTTCGAATCTTTACCTCCATTTTCTGATTTTTGGGGAATTTTTAAAGATTAATGTTTAGAATTTAATTTATTAAATGCTTATCAGGTGATTTCTTTTTCTGGTACTTTAAATAAATTTATCGTCACGTGCATAACTAAATAGACAATTTTTTTTTCCTTGCTACTGCGGCAGACGATTGGACATTATCGAAAAAAATATTAAAATACAGTAAAATATATGATCCTCAAACTGTACTACATTAACTGTACTGTTACTCTTTAGTATGTTCTATTAGATTTAATTTGAATATTATTTTCTACATTATTTTGTCTATAAAAATATCCCTTACGATTTTTTTAGTGTATTTTTTTTGTTTTCTTTTACATCAATTGTATACATTGACCGTTGTACTCATATTATATATATATATATATATATATATATTTGCCATTAATTACATACATTGACAGTTGTATTTAATTTGAATGTACTCCGTAGCGAAGTGCGGGTTTTCAGCGAATATATATATATCTATATACAGTTATTTCCGCTTATAAGAATCACGTTTGTTATTACTGATTTTCATTTTTATAAGCGGTTGATTCTTATAGCCGAAATTTAGGTTTTTGGACAGGCACACTCATACCTATATATACATATATTAGAAAATTTACCATAAAATACTCTTTATTACGTTAATTATCTTTTATTAAAATTATTTTTTATAATTTATAAAATACAACCTAATTTCTAGACCTTTAAGTAGATACACACGATTATAGTAAGAGAAGAAAAAAATCTAATATTTAGTACAACATACCTGCTTAACAGTTTAACATTTCAACTACAGGAAGAGTGCAAGAAAAAGTTTTCTATGGTAGCTTCACGTAAGGAAGTTTTAAGGAGGCTGTTTATACCTCTTTCAATACCAATAGTTTCAGACCAAGATTCACCTTCTAGCTTACGTTTCACGGTTTGATAACGGGCTGAATCTAATAATGTCACGTTTGCTTAAGTGATAGTGGACACTTTGCCAAAGATTTATGTGTTTCAGGGTCCAGGAAGCCGCAATCAGGATGCGGGAGGTGGGAAAAAAGAGTCTCTGTCTTTGTTTGCCAGTGGAGAAAAGTGAAACTGAGTCCGGACGTGTAGGATGCCCCTGGTTCAAGCTAATAGGACAGTGTTTAGCTAAAGCGTTTAAGGGGAAACTACTATGTTATGTCTAACAAAGAAAGGGATGCATTTTACGACTGTATTCCATCTCATCTTATCACTCTTTCTTTTAAAAAAATAAAGAAAGAACATCGTGCCTTTTGAGGGTTTAAGTGGCTTTTTTTAAAAATGGAAGGAAACCGAAGAATGTAAACTGATTTTTAAAACCAGTTTATTGATTCTTTAAAGCAAAAATTTTAACATGGAAATAATAAATTTGTTTTTGTTTTTGCGATATTGATTCTTATAAACGGTTGATTCTTATAACCACTGACCACTATAAGTGGTGGTTACTGTATATATATATATATATATATATATATATATATATATATATATATATATATATATATATATATATATATATATATATATATATATATATATATATTGCAAAACTTTCCTTAAATTTACTTGCAAATGTATATGTAAATTTAAATTTAGATGTAGTTAGAAAGCAGGGATATTTCTTGTTGAAACAATGTTTAAACAGAGAAATAAGAGATCAATTCCAAGTATACGAGTCAAATTAAAGAAAATATATCTTACTCACATTACGTCTAGTTTTTATGTAGCATGAATCTTTTTCAAATGGATTGGATTGTTTTAAACCTACAAAGATTAGTTTTAAGTTTTCCCTTTGAAGTTTGATGACTCTGGATTATTTAACTATTATTGCTATACATTATGGTGTCCAAAAGTTAAATGCCATCAATATGTCTGGAAATATTTCTTATAGCAATTTTCTCTATTGCGCAATCCATTGTATGTCCATTGTAAAAAACAACATAAAAGTACGATAGAAAAGATAAGTTATAAAAACCGTTTTATCGCTTTTATTTGAGGGGTATTAAATAGAAATAACCAAAAGCAATTTTTGATTTTCATCTCCGAAATCGGTGAGGATTTATGATTAATAACCGTATGGTACATTACTGTGGTAAGAATATTTCCCGCAGCTTCTTATGCTTTGATCAGGTTTCCTAACAGCTATTTGTGCTAAAAATTCAACTCCTTTAGAAGAACTATTTTAATACTTGTAATGACCCTATGAGGAGGCTAAGACAGCACAATTCATTCCGCCAGTACACATTGCACTATCTCTATAAGATTAAACCTTAAACACTTTGCTTGTCGCTCTTTGTGCTAAATATCTCAATACTCTGGATCAATGGCACTCTTGAAAAATCATTCACAATATTTCAACATCACGTATCTGTGCCTCAGAGGATTAGAAATACTTCTGTTGAAAGGGGGAATTCTACTCGCGTATCCAGCCTATTCGAGCGTTCGCTTTCAGTACCAAAATCTATGGGTTCGAGTCCCACTATTGGCATGGGCGTTTGTAGCCGTTCGGAATCGGCTTTAAGCAGTAGGTCTCGGTCAAATTAGCCCTTGTGTAGCAAAAAATGACCGTAGTGCTTCAAACCAAACCACCATATTCGTATTATGAGTCCAACTGCAGCAAACAGCTTCTGCTCCTTGATATCGGTGGGATTGTAATGAGATCTCTTTTTTCTTCACTGTGATATTGAATAAGAACCAGTCTCAAATGACTTTCGACTCATCAGTGAATAGAGCATTGCTCCCAGTTTCAGAGTTCAGCTCGAGGATCCAGATTAAAATGGGCGCTTTTGTTCGCAGTGTTAAACGAGTCACAGACTGATGAATGGATGCAGACCATTTGTCGTAAGCTCTGAGACAGAACTTGTCAGAAAGTCCTTCTTTTCAGGGCACTTTTAGCGATGGAGAATGTTGCTACAGAGCAGAATACCACTTGACACAGAATGATGTATGAGTTCGTGACTTTAATGTAGGTTATCGCTTCTACTGGAAGTTGTTTTTTTCCTTTTGGGTGATATAATATTGTTTGATATCAGTTCGTTGATCCTGAAATCTTAGACTATGACAAACCTGTGTTTATGCTATCAATGCCTCCGGTTGTCCTGCCTAGGAACGAACGGTGAGTGTGTCGTGTTCATTCCTTATTAATTGACATCCCACATTAAAAGTGGCAGCAAACCCTCTCCTGAATAATGCACAAATTATAAAACACACTCAGAGTTTTGCAAGATTAATGTTTTAAACTCTAATGCGTTTCTATAACTTACTTCTAACGATATTATATGAATGTTCATTGTCTGATAAATCTGGTTAATCGTTTTAATGCTCTACTTACTTTAAATGTCTGAATAGAAGTTACTCTCTATAGTAGTTAACTGAATAGTAGTTAACTGAATAGTGGTTACCCTCTTCTTTTATGTCAATAAAGATATACGAACTAAAATTTCCACAGCATATTTTGTTTCATGCACGATTTTATTTTGTGAATTATAAATTCAAACAATCATGTTTTTGAAAAAAAAATTTCCGTACTTGGTCCATGTCGTCTCAATCTGGTGATTATTTTATTGTTAACAAATGAGAGTATAATATTATCACAAGAATTTTTCTATTTAATCCTTAATTGTTGGTTTAAGCATTGAAATAAAATTGGTTATCACGTCCTTTACTCAGATTTTTTTCTTCTAAATATATGGTGATGAACAGGATGTTTAGTTTTCAAATTTCCAACATAAGTTTGTTTCAATTAATATCTGAAAGTACGAAAACTTTAGGTTTTATGAAGCCAAAAATAGATAAAATGTGCCCGAGGGAACAATATTTAGCTTTAAAGAGCCATGTAAAGTTTTCTTAAGGAGAATATATTGATTTCCAGAAAGTTTTTCATCCATTGTAAAATTACTGATTTGTTTTCAAGGATTGCATTGTTTAGTTATGAAAGAATGAATAAGATATATCCTAATACTAAATATTCTTGTATAATAAACCTTAATGTTTGGTTAATTTTTTTTGAGATGAGTTAAAAATTGCTTTTTATGTACATCTAAAGGAAACTATTGTTAAAAGAATATATATAATAAATATAAGCAACAAGAAATCGGTTTTTTTAGTGAAACCTTTTAGTTTACCCCAACTTTAAACTAAGCGGAAAATAAAATAATTATTTTACAAAGAAACATTTTAATAATACTGTACTTGTTTCTAAAATAAAAACACTTTTACCAGTAAAAAAAATTCTAATATCAATTTCAACGACTTTCAACTTTCGTCATCATTTTTGATATTCTTTTAATCTGTGATACTTGTATCATCTGTTACGTAAAAAAATTCTGAGTTAAAATGTAATAAATTTTCTTGGAATTTAATAATTGTTCTTGTAATATTTCTTACTAAAAATAAAATTTATAGAAACTTCAAAGATATTTGTCTCAGATCTGTAAAATGTTTGTAAAGTGCAAGTATTACAAAGCACTCAATAATTCACATTAGTTAACAGGGAGACATTAAAAAAATAAAGTATATCAAATATCTAAAAAGCATCTTTACGTTAATATTGTAATGAGAATGATAGAATTTTATTCGTAATTTTCTCACAGAATTTGTGAAGACAACTAATTTGAACATATATTTCCGTTAAAATTTTATCATACCCACTTAACATTAAATATAACCAGAATGACAATAATCTATTAAAGTGTGCGAATAAAAACTGGAATGTTCTTAAAAAGAAAATTACCTAGTTAAGATTTGTTTTTGTCCACAGTTTTATACCCCTATAAATGTCAATATTTACAGACATATATTTAATGTACACAGTTTTAAACCACTATAAATGTCAATATTTACAGTATTGTATAGCACCACTAAATACGTAAACGTCTAGCAAAAATGTCATTTCACCAATAATTTATATTTGAAAATACGATCAAGGGTATATCACTACATTTTAAAAACCTTTAACTTTAAATCCTATTTTTTGCCGCTTGGGCTTTTAAAGCTGTAGTTTTGGTTGAAGAGGGAAATGCGGCGTTCAGTTTCATTAGCGAGTTGGGTTTCTATGTATAGGTTGAATTTATTTAGATCAGTTTATGATTACTAATTTTTATTCTTTATCGCTGTATAATCCCATTCAACCAGGTTTCATATTTTATGTTTACTGTTTCAAATATTTAACCTAAGATAATTATCAAACCTATACCATGTATGCTGAAAATAAACTAGATTATTGATATTTATATATCGAGAAATATCCTGTATCAGTTTCATGAAATTTCAATATTTATATTTTAGAAGACATATATCTATTTAGAATAAAATTCCATTAATCTTGCTTAAGAATCTGAAGTTCATTGAAAGGAAACTGCAATTAAACATTGTCATGCTTTGATTGAAAATGAAATGGCATTAATCATTACAAAATTACATTTAAAAAATGAAATATTAATAGTAAAGTGGCATATCATATAGTTTGTAATTAAATGATAATTTTCTTCTGCCTAAGGCACAGATGAAGAACCTTTATGTAAGCCTAATTTGTTTTTCGGTGAAATGTAAGAGAGCATTTGCAAATTTTGCATTAAGAAACTGGAAAACTAAATTCAGAGGTTTTTCATAGTTTATCTTGTCCACTGAAAGATTTTTTATCTTGAAAGAAATTTCACTTTATGAAAACAAAGACCGTTTTCTTTAATTTAGCTTTATGCATTTATTCCTAAAGAAAATTTTTAGTGGATTTGATAAATCAGTTAATATTTACATGGTTATAAACAGAAAAAAAATATTGTCGCAAATGGATAAGTCTTCTTGTTAAACAATCAGTTAACGGTATCAATCTTACAGTCTCAGTTTAACAAAACCGACCTTTTGTGTAAAATCCAAAAGCATCCGATATGATTTTAATATCTCTAATTTTACGGTCTAGACCACTTTCTGTATTATTAATTTACGTTTAGTTCTATGATACATAAAGGATTACAAATTTTATGCAGTGTTATATAGATGTTATATTAATATGCTGAACATATTTTTGATTTCTTTACTATTCAAATATTCATCTATTTTATTCATCAAGATATGTTGGTACTTATTGCGTTGCAGATGTATACGTCCGTAAACGTTTATTATATAAACTGAAAGTAAACTATAACTCATGTTATGACAAGTATTCGGAAACACCCTCTTACTTCGCTCGATTTTAGTTTTCTTGTTCACTTAAAGTTGTTCAGTGAATTTTAAAAGAGCGAAAATATGAATTTTCTTTAACGGAGGAAAATATAATACGCGGATACCACGTGAATGTTAATGCCGTTGCATACAAATTACATTCTTAAATTTTCAACAAGAATTGCTTGTGGTTTGGTGTATTAGCAATAATTAAATTCGAGATACGGTAAATTAAAACTGAAATTTCCTAGTCGATGATTTGTAACTTAGATTAATAAACTGAAAACAATAGTATTCACACTGGATTAGGATTAAAAATCTGTAGAGAGTAAAATTGAAATCCTAAAATTTTACTCCTTCTTGCACAAAACGTGCTGGTTGAAAATGCTTGTCTTTCTCATTGTGCACCATAATTATGTGCTAGTACCCCTATTAAAGAATGGGGAAGCTAAGCGTAAACTGTACTGTAAAGGCGAATCGATGCTTACTGATGTTTTTCAATATGATACTGGACTTATGATGACTGGAAGTGTGAGGTAATAGTGATTTGTTTTTCCGTTCGAAGAACTTGTTTCTCAGTACAAACATTACAGTTATAAAACATAGCATATACAATAAAAGAAATGTTAATGCTGATGACGTAAATGCAGCTTGAAAGTTTTCATTTAGCCAAGAACATAGTAGATCTCAACAAATACCCTTGGAAAAAACTGATGTTTCAGAAAATGTGGAAAATGAATAGTCTGCAATATCTATTCATATGTAAAATATATTTTTACTGACAGTTTTGAAAATTTTCAATAAAGTTTTTGATGTTACGCGTTATTGAAGAATCTAAGACCCATTGGTGTAATCCATTATTATCTTTTCTCTTCGTATTCTCATCCAAAATTTGCTTTACTCGATAGCATTAAACAACTTTATTTTGACATCGATGTTTGAAAGCGGTCATGAATTGCGTTTACAATACATGTACGCATCAGTAAAACTCATATTATATCGTAATTAAAATATTTACTGAGCATTCAGCAATTGAATCTATTATTGAAAACAAAATAAGTGTAAGGAGATTATTCAGAAATTAAAATGCATTTAAGAGATTTTTTTTTCAGTTGGCGAGTAGATATTCATTTACAGTCTACTTGCCTCTTCGTAATGACTAAAAGCACTTAACTTATTTCCATCAATCCATTAATGACGCTTCTATACGACCTTAAGTACAACCAAACTACGTTTGATTGATTGGATAACTGCTATCTGTTCCTTTGTACTGAAATTTATCCGAAGAAAGTTCGTGTTTCTCTATACTTAAAAAAAGACTACATTAAATCAATTAATATAACCAGAAACTCCTTCCCCAATACTTTGTACTTATTGTGGAACAGTTTTAATCAATTAACGTTAACCGCATATAGCACTTTTTGAAAATCGGGACATTTACCCAATGGTAACTTAATGATTTTCCTTAAAACACAAGTAAAATAACTGTATATGAAAATTTCATTTAATTCACATTTTGTCTTTTTTAAAATTGCAACGTTCATATGTTACTTAGATTGATCCATGTAATAGTGTTTGTTCAGCAGTAAACTTTTCAAAACCGAATCTGATTGAAATTTAAAACCATGAACTATGGGAATTTCATTATATTCATTAAAATTCATATAAATTACTTCCGTACTAAAATTGAGTTAGTTTTGCATTTTGTCTCGTTTCTGTAATTTATACATATGAATATTAAACTTAGATTACTATTAAATGTATTAGGATCCATTGTTTAGTAAGGATTCTAAACGGGAATTAAATTGAAATACACCGAAATACACTGCAGTTATAATTTCCATATTTGACAGTTTCAATGGCATAAACTTATATAATATATATATTAAACCCCAAAAGGGATCATTTTAATCCGAGAGGTAAAAGATATAGCTTAACCCTACAGCGGGTGGACCAATTTTTCGAACACCAGCAGGCGCGCGTGGCACAACGTGCAATGTCTCTTTCAACCTTAATTATGCCTTTTGTAATAAACTTTTTTTTTCAAATTGAAAGTAATAAATCTGCGTTTTATGACAAGATATAAAATGTTAATAATATTGAGATATATTTATAATTAAAGGTAAAATAATGCAGATACAATCACCTAAATTGAAAAATGTCCTGTTTATTGGATCTAAGGACAACTTGCGTATTGATTGCTATTATGTCACAAAACCTAAAAAACAATGAGAGAGTCCATCTTCGAGATATGCGGAATACCGTGTAATAGCTGCACATGTGATCGACTTCATCAACCTCTGCTTTTGCCATATTGTAATCCAGTATAATCGCTGTTTTACCACGGTTAAATCTCGACAAAGAATGAATGGAAAGGAATACAAGGGTCAGAAAATCAGGCCTGCATTAGAAAAGGTGTAGCTATAAATAGAAACTGCTCATAAAATTTAAACCTTACATGTAAAAACAAACCATTCAAAATTACGAAAATGTTGAACTCTATACACGTGCGCGCCCGCTGAAGGGTTAAGGGTGTAATTTTAGGATAAAATTTAAAGATAGCAAAAAATATTAATAATTACATTTAATTTTTGAAAGAATATTTCCTTTATGTTTAACTAAATACTTTGAGACTTTTATAAGATGAGTCAAACTTAGGAGAATAAATCAAAGTAAGAAATAGAATGTTTTTGCATTGTTCTACTGAAGTGTGCAAATGAAGATCTTCACAGTTTTTTGAAATGTTACTCTCACAATGCATAACAGCTTAAATGAATACACGGAGGTCACATCACCAAGCTGGATATAATAAGGAAGTCACATTGCCAAGTGAATTTTAACTTCAAACATATACTCTGAGAGGCCAACTTATTATGATCATCTGACAAATTTAATCAAATAAGTTATGACGTCATGCTGTTGCTCCTAGTGGGTGAGGTTAGGATAATAGAGACTTGTGGATGATTGTAAAAACAGGTGAAGTTTTTTGCTCAGGAAAGGATTGGGTGAAAAACGCGATTTAGCGGACTATAAATGCTGAATGATAGTGGGTGAAGCAGTGGAGCAAATAAAGGCGAAACGACTTCGCTTAAGAGTGTTTGAAAGCAGCTAGTGTTTGCAAGGAATAGGCTAATAAACAAAATACCTGGTCTCAATGTAAGACGTGTGTTCGTCACCGTCTACTAGATTCTCGATCTGAAAACAGAGTTTTCACTCTGGTCATATCCAATAAAAGTGCAAGAGTACGTCGAATTGCAGCTAGTAATAAACAGTGACCAATTCCGATGGCCTCTCAATGCACTGTTGCCTCATATTACACAATATTGGTTTTGGATGCCGAAGGCATGTTTGACAGCTTTTGTTGTCTGTAGATCAATTGTCTTTGCTGTTACAACAGTAAGCGTCTCTAGTTTGCACAGGACCACAAGGATTGGATAGTAAATGAATGGAAAATGGCAATGTAGTCCCATGACTCCTGTTTTCAAGTTCATCATACTGGTTGCACGGTGCGAATGTATGAAGAAATCAGCATGAAAGTATGCGCATTAAGGGCATTTCGCAGTACTTCAATCTGATGGAGATAATGTAATGGTTTGGGAAATACATTACTAGCCTTTTGAAAGCACTTTAATTTGTGTGAAAGAATGTCTTAATGCGAAAAGTTATATTAGTATTGTCTAAGTAAATCCAGTTTTATTAATTGTTTACCGCCACTGGACACTTTCAGCATGATAATTTTCCATGCCATACGGTTCACATGGCCTACAGATGGTCTGAAGAGCAAGTCAGACACTTTCCTTTGCTAAGTTGCTTTCTACAATCTCAGCCAATAGCAGCACTTGTCTGATAAAGACTAAAGGGTTTACGGACAGATTGATCTCAAACCTATGAAATCTTAGAGAACTGGAAAGCGTAGTACTTTGGTATATGGTCTCATATTTCTCAAGCCACCTTCCAACATCTGATATAGTCCATGCCAAAAAGAATCACAGCATCATTGAGAGCAAAAGGTAGCCCAAATAGGTACTTAGTGGTTGATCATTATAAATTGTTTACTTAGTGTATAAAGATCCCTTAAAAACAATTCATTGATTCGTTGCTCTAACTGAGTTTATTGAATTGGCGATTTCTGGCCAAACTCAACCACTGTTGGTGATATTTAAATCACTACGGCTTCTGATGAGCTTCCTAGAACATTACCCTTGCTGCAGTAGAATAGCGACGTATTTTTCCCACTCAGTTATTCGGCTCAAAGCCATTCTATGCGATGTTTGTGTCGCCTTTCAGAGATACCATACTATGTTTTCCTTTTGTTTCGGCACATACTTAGTTGATGTCTGTGTTAGACACAGAAATTTGAGCAATATGGCTATTGGAAAGTGACGTAAATAAAAAAAGGTTCAGAAAAATAAATCAGTGATGTAATACCTACAAATTAATGTGATAATTATACACTACCATATTTTCAGAATTTTTGGAGGATGCTTTCTCAAATTGCTATTTTGTGTTCTTAGGTATTTAATATTTTTTAGGTATTATAAATTGCATATTTTTACTAATTATCATACTAAGTATGAATATTATAATACAAGTTTAATATTTTGTAAATCTAATGTTTTGTTTACCCTAATATGAGAACTATGTATCATAATGGGATTTCAAATCATTTTATCATTTATTCTGATTGATCTGACAAAGGTCCATACTTCGTACAATACTATAGAACATTTTCCTTGAATATTACAACTTTGTCATCAAGAAATCACTCACATTTCTATTTAATCTGTAAGTACAGTCGCAATTTTCACAATTCCCATTCCGAAGTCTTAGTAATTTACTTCATTAAAATAATTGTTTCCCATATAATTCCATCACAACATTCTAATTGCAATAATGAGTAATAATAAGTTACAATAATGTTCTAAACTAATCTTCAACGCCATTAATATTTCAGTTAATTTAGTAAAATCCGGTAAGATAATTCCACTATTTATCAATTTAATTAACTGACAAATTTTGAGATAACTGTAAATTGCCTCATATTTGAGCGTCCGACATTTATCGCATTAGAAATGAAGGAAATGAAATTCATTTTGATTGAATATATTATGGAAACAGAGTTTGCCCAATTCAAGTTGAACGTTTCCTGCTCTTCGATGATGCAACGAAGAAATTGATTCATTTGAAGATCGGGAAAATGTACTTGTTATAAATGATACACAATAAAACTAAACTTTATTCGTTTAAAATTGTTTCAGACTATTGATTGCATAACAAAGATAATTTTGGATTTTACAGACTTTTTCATTCTTAGTCTCGATAATAACTTCAGTCTATAAAAAATGTTTTATAGTAGTTTGAAACATACACTAAAGTACTAAAAATAATACAAAGCAAAAGTAAAATGCGCAATTGAAAAGGATTTTTCAATTATTGTTTGTCTTTCAATGAAATGCAAACATTGAGAATTAATAAGTCTTTTTTTTATAAAATTTATTAAAAAATGCACATAAATTTTTTTTTAAATATAACAATTTAATGATCTATAAATATTTTCATTTTGAGCTAAAACAAGGTGAAAATCAAATTTGTAAAATAAAGGATACTTAATGCGGGCTTGTGGCGGCCCAGTGGTACAGCGCGCTGGTTTTCGGTGCTGAGGGTGCTCAGATCGAGTCCCAGCGTTGCGCCACGAAAAATGCCTCCGTTCGTATCGTCCCTTCATAGGGGGTAATGCTGTCCGCCTATATGGTGCCCCCACAATAAAATGGACAGTAAAATTGCGGCGTAGTAAGGGCCAATGTTTGAATACAAGTGCCTCCGCATTGGGAAAAAAAAAAAAAAAAAAAAAAAAAAAAAAAAAAAAAAGGATACTTAATGCAATCGATGCTAGTATTCCTTAAATTATTTATCCTAAAATTTTTCTTATTCTTTAAGTTTTGATTTAGAAATATTTTCACGTTTCCCTCATAAGGTCTTTTCCTGTCACTATGTTGTGATCACTGACTGTGACATTGTGTTTCTTCAGCCTATCCCAAAATATGGGAAACTATAATTTTTTTAAAATTTATTTTTGCTGTAATTATTTAACTGCACAATTCATACTTTTTGAAGAAAGTAATTGGAACATAGGGAAAAATTTCTTCTCTCGTTGTAATTTAATTATAGTAAAAAGTGAATATTTATTTTAATAACTGCAACGACAAATTTTTATACACACACACACATATGTATATATATATATATATATATATATATATATATATATATATATATATATATATATATATATAATAAGTCATCCCCAATCACTAACTACAGAGTAATATGTCATTAAATAAATGTTTTTGACCATCGTAATTTTTCTTCCTAAAGAGAGGTGCTGGAATGCTGTTCCGGCACGTTCTGTCTCAAATCGAGCACTGCCTGCACACACACACACACACATATATATATATATATATATATATATATATATATATGTGTGTGTGTGTGTGTGTGTGTGTGTGTGTGTGTGTGTGGGTGGGTGTGGATGTATGTTTTATTTCAACAAAGTTTTAAAGCACAGAGATATATTTTTTTTCAAATTATTGCTTTATATCTTAATAATATATAAATACAAATATTTGTGGACAGTTTTCCTTTTTACTATTGTAGTCAAAGTTCCTTCCTGTAATGAAATTCCTACCGGCCTCCTTAGAATAACTAAATTTTGCTATATGAAGAGAAATTGAATTTATTGATTTTTTTGTTCTTTTCATGATGTTGAGACAGTTTTCATATATTCAGTCAAAATTATCGTGTTGGAGAAGATTGTTTAATAAAGAAATAAAATATAAGTAAAATTTACTTGTGTAACTGCTAAATATATCATAAGCTTTTATTTATGTCTACTATGTTAGTTTTCTGCACATATGTTCCTTGAATAAATTTCGTTAGGTGCGTTAGATTTGTTAATTTCTACGTCAGAGACACGCCCTTTATTAATTAGCATTGTTGGCATTGCTGATGAAGAGGATAATAGATTTATTCTTCATTCTTAATATGTTTTTTCTTTATTGTTAAATACTTCAATTTCATCATCTACTTCAAGTTTTAATTGATTTATTGATTTTTGAGTTTATCACTTTAATAAGGATAAGATGAAGTAGTGGTGTTGCTACTGATAGGATGATATATTTACAATAAATAAATTATTGTTTCATTAAAAGAGTGAAAAATATATCTTACACTTCAAAAATTCAAGATTATTTTGTTATTTTAATTATACTATTAATAAAAGTGTTAGGGTGATTATTTTTATAAAGCTCTTCTTTTAAATATTTCATGTGTTTATGTAATATATCACCATAGCATTATCTGTTTACTCACGTAAGTGGGTTTAAATTTGGATTTGTAAATATTAATAATGTAGTCTTGAAATTTAGAAACTACCATATTGTGATTAGATCATTTATTGTGCAAATTAATTTTTAACTTTACCTTATCCTTTATATGTTTTTATATTTAAATGTAAAATATTCACTGAGGGAATTTTGAGTGCATTGAATAATTGGACTAGAGAGCTAGATATATTAAAAAATTGCAATAATATTTGTTACCATACTATGTGCTCATCAATATTTAGTTACTATCGATATTATTTTTTATTAAGCTACGTCGCTCGTATAAAGAAATTTATGTAACATATACTTAATGTATATTTTAATCAACCCATATGCACATGCGAATTCACATACGAATGTAAAAGGCACTCGGATATATCCTATTAAATTGCTTTACAGTACTAAATTAAACATTTCTGAAGGATAGTTACTATTAATTTTTATTAAGCTACTTCGATCATTTAAAGAAATGTATGTAACATATACTTAATATATATTTTACACAACCCACATGTGTATTCACATACGAATGCAAATGGCACTCGGATATATTCAATGAAATTGCTTTACAGTACTAAATTATACATTTATGAAGGATTGGAATGCATTTCCTGAAGATCACATTTCTGATTAAATGCCGTGTAAATAAATAAGCGCTCAAATTTATTATACACGTGGAGCATCCCTTTTCCTTGAATTCATGCGCTATCGATATATCTTTTATGCCTTTATTTTATGCTCCTATGTGACGAGAACTTTTATAGCTTGTAAGGAATAAATAATAGAGAAGAATAAATTCTGGTGTGTGTACAGTATAAAAGCTAGGCAGAAAGTAATTCAATTTTAGACGGAACTCCCTTTTACGTATTATTATTGCATGTAATTTTTCACGCTCAGTATTAGAAACATTTTAATGCTGTTAATTGTGATATCGGAATGGAAACTTTCGTAAACAGCTATTCTCTCAGATCAATACCTGGAAATCTAACTTAACGAGCTATCTCCTTCCTAGTTTAAATATATAGCTTTTCTACCCTGCATTAATGATTTCCTATTCAGAAATAAGCTTCACCAATTACTTACTTGTCTTGAAGAATTTTGCCAAAACTTTCTAAACATATATTTTAAATCAGAGTAGTCAATGTTCGTATGAAAACTGCTAAAAGACAGAATGATAATGTTCCATATATTTACTTATTTTTTTGAAATTACATGAGAAGTAAGATTTTAATTCGAAAGTGTTTTTATCTATAAATAAGAAAACAAAACAATACCTCAAAAAATGATAAAAAATTATCTAAAATTCATTATACATGAATTAATGTGTTAAACGGTACAATCTCTTCAATTACATTTAGTGCACATATATATATATATATATATATATATATATATATATATACAGCGGTGTCTCGACTAACGAGTTTTTCGAGATACGAGCATTCTCTCGGTAGATTTTTTGCTTCGAGTTACGCGCTAAAATTCGGGTTCCGAGCAAGCTTCAGATATCCCACCGCTAGTTTGAGCAAATGCCGTGTTACGTGCTCATTAAATGAGAACACTAGAAGCATATAATATTTACAACCTTTATGTACAATTATTATACAATTGTATAATATTATTCTGAGACTACTATCCAGTCTTAAACCGAGAGATTGTATTATGAGTAAAAGTTCTTCGGATTCTCAGAAAGAAAATCTGGACA
>OU015495.1:73535020-73825020 GCA_907164885.2 Dolomedes plantarius
TGCACAACAGCAGAAAGTAACATGTCTGCAGGAATCTCCCGTACATTCCTTGATATGTTATCCTTCAACGTAGCCAGGTCCTGGACCACTCCTTGATAGACCTTGGACTTAAGGTAACCCCATAGCCAGAAGTCGCATGGGGTAAGATCAGGCGACCGAGGTGGCCATGCAGTTGGAAAATAGCGGCTAATGACTCTTTCTGTTGTGAATTTCTGTCGTAGCAGCTGTTGCACCCGTACAGCAATCTTGCTCCATCTTGCATGGAAATGATTTCCCGCAGGCATTGTCATTGCTGAAGTGCCGGAATGACAAAGTTGTTCAACATGTGGCGATATTTCTCTCCGGTAACAGAACAGGTTTCTGGTCCTGTCGGGGTAATGTTCTCATAGAAGAATGGACCTACGATAAATTCCGCTGTGAACATACACCAAACAGTTACCTTTGGTGAATGTTAGGGAATTTCTGTGACTGCATGTGGTGATTTGTCATCCCAAATTCGGCAGTTCTGGGTATTCACAGTTCCATGCAGGTAAAAGTGGGCCTCGTCTCCCCATAAGATTTTCCACGGCCAAGCATCATCCACCTCCATTCTGGCAAGAAAGGTGAGAGCAAAAGTCAATCGCTTATCATGGTAGGGGTACAGTAACTCCTGTATACGGCTGATTTTGTACGGATAGAAGTTGATAATCTTTCGTAAGACCTTCCATACCGTACTGTAAGGCATATCCATATTCCGAGCTAATCCACGAGCGCTAGAGGTGGCAGCAATATTGTCTGGTCCTCTGTCGACAATCGCCGTGGCAACTGCTTCGACTGTATCCTGTGGTACAGGTTTTCGTCCTCTGCCTGACTGAACCTTCAGAGAACCTGTTTTCTCAAACGTCGCAACCATTGCTTTTCGCCCATTAACTGACACAGGACCGTTACCTTTACGCATTTTTTTGTGCGTTCTAAAAGCACGAAGAGCGGCTAACGCGTTGCACTGGTTGAGGTAAAAGAATTTGACCAGTAACGCACGCTCGACTAAAGATGGAGACATTGCACATAAACTTTCAATCCGATTGATTCGAACGTAACACATTGTCTTTTAAAACCCAAGCAGCTGGCACTGTGCCAATGGATGTAACGTGAAATTTGAATAAAGAACTTCTTCTTCTGCTCAGCGTACGTGATATTGCAGATCACGAGACTTTATGGGTGTTTATGTAGATTTTACGCTTTTTTAAAAGTGTTGCCATATTGCACTTGAACTAAATAAGAAAATGTGCATAATAAAAGGTAATTTTATTCCGTATTAATTTGCATTTGTTAACACTCTATTTTCTATTACACAGCGCCAAATATTCCCCTAGCGGTGACTTTTGGAACTAATTTATTTTTTCGCGGAATCCTTCGTCCCCCGTCTTGTTTAATCTTCCTACCAAATGTGGGGTCATTCTCGGAAATAGATCGCGCTACAGAACACTGTGAGCACTGTCAGTTTAATTATGGCCACCCGGTATATATATATATATATATATATATATATATATATATATATATGTTTCGCAATTATATACATAAATATTTAGTCCTAGTCGTTGTTAAAATTAAGTAATGTCTTAACTGTCATTAATATACATTATTCATTTAATTTCAACCCTAAGACATTTACAGTTATGCTCCGCAATCATACACTCAGACAACGCGCGTCTCCCACAATTTATTTATTACAAATGTCTTAAAATTTTAAGTACTTACTAGAATATATTTGAAACAAGTTTGTAATTTCAGATTTAAGTAATAAAATTTTAATAACAGGGAATATCACTTGTAATCTATGAAAGATGAATAAGTGAACTCATTTGACTTCAAAGCTTTGGTCAGACATCTGATATCATATGTTTTATCTAAAACTACATTGTAAGCCTGAAAGTTTAATTCATACAAAATATCGAATATTCTGAACTATTCAATATCATTAACTTTTAACCACTTCAGCGGGCGCGCTCGTGTACAAAATGCAACATTTTCGTAATTTTGAATGGCTTGTTTTTACATGTAAGGTGTGAATGTTCTAAGCAATTTCTATTTATAGCTACACGCTTTCTTATGTAGGTATGATTTTCTGACCCTTATATTCCTTTCCATTCCTTGTTAGACGTGATTTAACCATGGTAAACCAGCAATTATACGGTATTACAATACGACAAAAGCAAAAGTTAATGGAGTCGATCAAATGTGCAACTATTACACTGTATCCCGCATATCATGAAAATGGACAATCTCATTGTTTTCTTTTGGGTTTTTGACATAATAGGAATCCATTCGCAAGTTGTCCTTAGATCCAATAAACCGGGAAGGTATGAAATTAGGCGATTATATCTGCATTCTTTGGCCTTTAATTTTAAATATTTCTTAATATTATCAACATTTTTTATCTTGCCATAAAACGAAGAATTTCATTTTCAGCTTGATTAAAAAAAAGTTTATTGCAAAAGAAATAATGAAGGTTGAAACAGACTTTGCACTTTGAGCATTGCGCGACTGTTGGTGTTCTAAAAATTGGCGCGCACTCTGTAGGGTTAAATATTCAATTTATTACTTCAAGAAGATTTTGATGAAATACGATTGTTATCTCTATTTACACAATTACTAGATGTAATATAATTTTACAGCTACAAAAAAATTATTGTAATGATAATAAAAAAATTAGAAATTTGAATTTCTCAAGGCTTTAATTATTTTCTTTGGAAGGAAAACTAAACAAAGTAGCTTGTATGTCTTGAAACTTCACAGTTCAATATCTCGTTCAGCTATCAGAAACTGTTTCGGTTATAAATAGATCCTTTATTTTAAATCTCGAGATATTTTGGTGCATCGAAATTCTCTACTGTGCTGATAAGGAACTGCTGTCTTTGCACTTTTTCGATTGTTGTTTTTCTTTCTTTGAATACTTCAGTTTTTTCTCCAATCATGATGTACAGATAAAGACAATAGCGTTAGTGCAATGGAAGATTTTCGCGCATATATACACGTGCATCTTAGTATTTTATATTTCCTTTCTCCACGAGCCTTTATCTAGCATAGGAATATGATCAGAAATATTTTTTTCCAAAGTCCGTACATAAATGTTTTATTGCTCACCGGCAAAACCCATTTTGAAATAGAACTTCTAAAACTGAAAAATATTTCACAATGTAACAGATTTATTGCTTCAATTTCGAATAGAGCCTAGCTGAATGCATTTTGTGTTGTCGGCCTTCTTACCGTCCATATATCTTTAAAAACAGAGAGTAATATCGTGATTGCTTGTAGAACAGAACCCTAGCCTCTTCACTCAAAATATTGTTCGTCTAATATACTAAACAATGCACTTTCTTCATCTGTAACTGTATATACATATTGCTTAATCCAAGCGCTCAGAATGTAAGGTACATATTTCAAGTATTACATGATACTTAGCTACTATATATATATATATATATATATATATATATATATATGTGTGTATTTATACCGGTATATGACACTCCATTTAATTTGTACAATTACAGTTATGTATGGAAAATAAATACGTCAGTTAATTGCGTGTAAAGCAGCTATAAAAATCCCTATTCAAATTTCAAACATCTAAAACGCTTTCATCTTCAGAATCCAATAAAAGTGCAATTGTTACTATAACATTTTTTTCACCGACTCGAGAAGAAACAAAATTCGTTTAGACCTTTGAATTTGTTTTTAAACAGTTTTACTGAGCATATATTAAGAGTTTTTACTGAATAAGTAGGTTATCATTATCTCCCGTTGACACATATTTATGCTGGTAGGGGACATAAAATAACGCCCGAAAATAAAAAAAACAGTTTTCTATATATTTGCAGAATACAGCTTCTATGTCTATATACTTATATACTTTTGTTATTCACATTAACGTTTGAATAAAGTCAAATGGAGTGGACTGCAACCTATTATTGTTCGCTAGAATGGAATTGGGTGAGGAACTTAGGGATTATAACTTGGCATTGTCAGACTGATGACACCATTCTCAGCTAATAGCAGCACAGCTGCAATACCACATAATTATCTAGGAACAGATTTTAAGAGAAAACGACAATGTCCTAGAAGAGGACAAAAACGCTTCTTGCAAGAGTAAAATATTTGAGAGTTAGTGTGTTGTAACAAGAAAATTATGCTTTGTATATCTGTGAATGTCTTCCCACCGGTTGAGAAAAAAACCTTATTTGAACTGACTTAGCTCTGGGAACCATACAGGTTTGATTGAAATACCAGGGTTGCCTATAAATAATACTCCCGTCTATGAACATCCCCTCATCAAATAACTTAACAATCAGTAGAAGAAAGGAATATTCAATAAATCCATGCCTATACTAGTTGCTGTAAGGAGACAAATGCGTGTTTCCCATGAGACGAATTTAATGCACCAAATAGGATGTTTTTTTACGATCAATAAAAGTCCTCTTGTTTTGAAATTATGTGGGAAGTATCAAAATGTATAAATTTTATGTTCCCTTGTTGAAACAGTAAAAACTATGTCTATCGTTTTTAGATAAGTGGTGAAAATTTTGATAAACTTTTATCCTACAAAGCACTACCACAAAATAGAACTACAGTGGAACCTCGCATAACGAGCCTTGTTGCAAATTGAAATTATATATATTTGTTTTTGGTGTACTGGTAGCGCTACTTGGCTTCTTCGCAGTTTTGCGCGAAGCGTGTTTATTTCAGTTGGTACTCTTGAACGCAATAAAGCCTGACGTTTGAATTCTTGGTGATTTAATATTTCTTGAATTTCTTCAAGCTTAATTCGTTCTAGAATCTTACGTGAAATGCGAAACATTTGTTAAGCGAAATAATTTTTCCCATGTAAATTAATGTAAAATACGATAATGTTTTCCATGCCAAAATAAACTCAAAATTTTTTACATGTAATGTTTATTATTTAAAGAAAATTATTCATACATAAATTGTTAAGGAGCAAAATTATCCATATGTAATTTATTATTTATGAATTTAAAATGTGTCGCCGCATTATCATTGAATAAATTTATAACGCGCATAGCCACCGTCTTTTTAGGGCGATGATTTTCAGCGTACGATGCAACAGTTTCCCATGCTTTCATCATTTCTTTTATTGCACCAGAAGATTTTTGCTTTGCTGTTTCTTCGTCCTTCTCAACTGACAAACTCTGCTCGACAACTTCTTGCTTTAAAATACACTGCAATTCTATAAGCTGTCCGGTGGTCAGTTCTTGGTTGTGCTCTTCCACAAGCTCATCAATGTCATTGTTATACATCTCCAGTCCCAAGATATTGACTTCTCGAACCATCCATGACTACCCTTAAATACTCCTTTTTCGGCCGTTTATGATCATGGCGTGTTCTTAACGAGGTCTGCGAAAATAACTTTCCCATTCTGACAAATGATGTTTCGTAATTTGGTTTTCGTTATCCATATGAGAAGTAACCTTTCAATATCGTCAAGAAAATGTAACCGTTGCGTAGATATTCTTGTAACTCTCTTTGAAGCATCTATCTCCTTAATCTTGTCCTTGTTCTTGGGGATAATGCAAATCATTGATGTAGACTGTAGACCGATTGTATGTGCGTGCTAGATTAGCCACGTTCACAACTCGTTCTCGCTTTTCCACGATTTCACGTTTCATTTCTACAGTTATTTCTTTTCTCTTATAGCCGTCTTCTTGTTGTTTATTCATCGGACATTTTTACATTTTTGCAAGGGTTATTTAACTTTACAGAAAAAAATCCCAAACAATGCCTAAACACAAGTTTGGAAAATATGTAATCACAAACGGCTCTAATGTGATAGCGCAACGAATCCTAAACACAGACTGATGTCAGACTAACGTAGCACTGGCGATGAAAGTTCCAGTGCACGTGCACAGGCGACTAACGTGAAGAGGGGACTTCTTTCTTCGTCACTCGTTATGCGAAATGTCGCTCGTTAAGGGAGCCATTTTTTTACAATCTATTTTGCTCGGTATGCGAAATACCCCTTATGAGAGGTGCTAGTTAAGTGAGGTTCCAATGTACCTACATTCATCGAGCAAATGCACAGAACGGATGGTGAGGAGTCCTATCTTCCACTATTGCATGAATCGCAAGGCTTCAGTTAGATTGAGCATATGTGGAGTATCTTATATCCTCTGAGCTCGTCTCCCACCTCCGAGAAAGAAAAATGAACTATGAAATTACCTAGATTCATTATGACGAATAATGTAAAATTACGTCTTTGAAACTATACGCCCTAACGTTGTATACAAAATTATATGCCTGATCTACGCTATATTACATAAACATTTTGTACATGCTTCTGCATACAAGTAAACATGTTTTGTCTCGAGTTTTCTTTAAGGTGAAAAAAAAAGTTTCCCTTTTTTTTCGTACAGAAAAACTAATTAAATATACTATGAGGCATATATGCTAAAAAAAGTATATATCTGTCCGAAAAGATTATTTTGCATTGATTTAGCAAGGGTATTAAATAGTTTATGTATCTCTCAATAACTCTTAAACATATACACAAATACAGATATAGATGTTTCTGGGGCGAAAGCTACCTATGATATACAGTCAACCCTCCCATAACGTGATTAAATTGAACCATGTATTATGGAAACCACGGTACGTGGAACTCATAAGTACATATGTACATATAAATCAGGTTGATTCGTTCTACGTAATATAAACTGCATCTTTAGAACACCGTATTATGATGAATACGGTTATGAAATATAATTCATTCTATAGGGATACTGTTTAAGATAAGAGAGTTCTTATATAGAGAAACAACGAACAGTGGCGTAGCGTCCAACAATGCAATGCATGAAGTGCATGCCTTGAATAAATATTATGAATATAATTATTAATAAATATTACAGTCAACTCTCCTATTACTCTATTAATTCGTACCACGTCATATGAAACTCAGAATTAGTGTAAATCGGATTAATTCGTACCGCGTTTCAAGGATACCGCTTTATAGGAGGACCTTCGCAATTTCTGTTCCTCGTAATATGGAAACCGCGTTCTGACAATACAGATTTATAGTAGTGTTTACTGTATTGCTAACTCTAGTTACTCGAGAGCTACGCAATAACCTCAGTATGAAATCTACTCAGAAATATATTAGCTTAATAATGCGATGAAATCGCAGTTAGAGTCTACTTCTTTATAAAGTCTTATATACTCTTAAAATTTTCATGTAGCTCTGACCTTTCCGTCATTAATCATTATAGTTATTAAACAGTTATTATTTAACCTTTTCCTTACGGGGTGAGATAGCATGTATCCCAAGAATACGGTCCCAAGAATTAATATATATATATATATATATATATATATATACCGGGTGGCCATAATTAAACTGACAGTGCTCACAGTGTTCTGTAGCGCGATCTATTTGCGAGAATGACGCCACATTTTGTAGGAAGATTAAACAAGACGGGGGATGAAGGATTTCGCGAAAAAATAAATTAATTCCAAAAGTCACCACTAGGGGAATATTTGGCACTGTGTAATAGAAAATAGAGTGTTAACAAATGCAAATTAATATGGAATAAAATTACCTTTTATTATGCACATTTTCTTATTTAGTTCAAGTGCAATATGGCAACACTTTTAAAAAAGCGTAAAATCTACATAACCACCGATAAAGTCTCGTGATCTGCAATATCACGTACGCTGAGCAGAAGAAGAAGTTCTTATTTAAATTTCACGTTACATCCACTGGCACAGTGCCAGCTGCTTGGGTTTTAAAAGGCAATGTGTTACGTTTCGAATCAATCGGATTGAAAGTTTATGTGCAATGTCTCCTTCTTTAGTCGAGCGTGCGTTACTGGTCAAATTCTTTTACCTCAACCAGTGCAACGCGTCAGCCGCACTTCGTGCTTTTAGAACGCGCAAAAAATGCTTAAAGTTAACGGTCCTGTGTCAGTTAATGGGCTAAAAGCAATGGTTGCGACGTTTGACAAAACAGGTTCTCTGAAGGTACAGTCAGGCAGAGGACGAAAACCTGTACCACAGGATACAATCGAAGCAGTTGCCACGGCGATTGTCGACAGAGGACCAGACAATATTGCTGCCACCTCTAGCGCTCGTGGATTAGCTCGGAATATGGATATGCCTTACAGTACGGTAAGGAAAATCTTACGAAAGATTATCAACTTCTATCCGTACAAGATCAGCCGTGTACAGGAGTTACTGTACCCCGACCATGATAAGCGATTGACTTTTGCTCTCACCTTTCTTGCCAGAATGGAGGTGGATGATGCTTGGCCGTGGAAAATCTTATGGGGAGACGAGGCCCACTTTTACCTGTATGGAACTGTGAATACCCAGAACTGCCGAATTTGGGATGACAAATCACCACATGCAGTCACAAAAATTCCCTTACATTCACCAAAGGTAACTGTTTGGTGTGGGTTCACAGCGGAATTTATCGTAGGTCCATTCTTCTATGAGAACATTACCCCGACAGGACCGGAAACCTGTTCTGTTACCGGAGAGAAATATCGCCACATGTTGAACATCTTTGTCATTCCGGCACTTCAGCAAAGACAATGCCTGGGGGAAATCATTTTCATGCAATATGGAGCCCCTCCACACGTTGCTGTACGGGTGCAACAGCTGCTACGACAGAAATTCACAACAGAAAGAGTCATTAGCCGCTACTTTCCAACTGCATGGCCACCTCGGTCGCCTGATCTTACCCCATGCGACTTCTGGCTATGGGGTTACCTTAAGTCCAAGGTCTATCAAGGAGTGGTCCAGGACCTGGCTACGTTGAAGGATAACATATCACGGACTGTACGGGAGATTCCTGCAGATATGTTACTTTCTGCTGTTGTGCATACTGTGCACAGAATGCAATATGTGGTCCACAACAATGGCAGCTACATTGAACCCCATTTGAATGCAAAATAAAAGGTAATTTCCGTATTGATTTGCATTTGTTAACACTCTATTTTCTATTACACAGCGTCAAAAATTCCCCTAGCGGTGACTTTTGGAACTAATTTATTTTTTCGTGGAATCCTTCGTCCCCCGTCTTGTTTAATCTTTCTACAAAAGAAAATTCAAAGTTAGACAACAGAAGTATAATAAAGTAGGGCACAGTAGAATAAACAACACGTGTTTATGCTAATGCCAAACTGACATTAACAGTAACGACGCACCTCTCCATCTGTCGAACACTGTGACGTATTGTTAGAATATCTTACACTCTGCTGTAGTGTAATATGCAGTGATCTGCTCTCGTACCATCCATTTCGTCCCGAGATTTAGTTATGTTAAAACAGACCTTATATAATAAACTGTGTAATGACACGTAATACGTAATATCTATTTTATCACACGTTAGTATGTAATTTAGGTTTATTTTAAGAATGATCTCGCTTAATCCGAAAAGGGTCTGGTCCCAATAATTTCGGATTATCGGGACTCCACTGTGTATATATAAATATATATATATATACACAACCCCCTTTAATAGCCGTTATTAAAATTAGGATATGAAATATCCATGAGAAAAAAAGAGGGAATCGGAAAAATGGGCCCCGTAAGCTAAAGGTTACCTTTTGAGAATGCAAGTAAGTGGTCAAACGTCATGTGCGAAAAGTTTCATCAATATTGCTTTTTAATTATTATTTTTAATGATAAGCAAAATAAAATACAACTGTAAAAAAGAATAAGACAAAAGAGAAAGATGGAAAAAAAATTGCCGAGGAATCCTCTCGCCTCCCATTAATGCCTACACCGATAATTAGCATGGAGAGCCTGTCAGTTGCGCAAATGCAAGACACCCGTGTCTTAAAGCGAATGTGATTAAAATGTACCCTTTGCAATTCTTTACGATTATCAATATCGTAAATATCCGCATTATCTTTCTCACAGAAAATTAATGTTTTTAAAAGTGAGATGAAGTGACAGAACCATGACTACCCAAAATTGCAACTTGTATATTCTTATTTATGACCATAGGCGTAGCGTGATTCTAACTTGGGAGGGGGGGGCATGAATTGAATTCTGTTACTGCCCTCCGCAGCGCATTGACTGCCGGACGGTCCTTAAAATATGAAATATTAAGGTGTTTTTTTTCAATTGAATAACAATAGAATTGATGTTTGAGTAGTATTCAAAAGTTATACGATGAGAAAAATAACATAATCGGCTAAAGACATAATCGGAATCTTCAGTTTCACAGTTTGAAAAAGCGGGAAAAAACAGCTTTCTTCAAATTTTTCTACAATTTTCCGATTTTAACTGAACATCTATTAACGTTTTAATTTATTTCAAGTTCAGTTGGGGGGGGGCACGTATCCCCCGTGTTCCCCCTCCAGTTCTACACCTATGTTTATGACTGAAATAACATTTACTGAAACGTTTTACACACTTGTGAAAAACAAATGGTGAAATTCATCACCAAGCTCGCACTAAAAATCTTCAGTTCATCAAGAAAGACGATTATCACGCTTTTCATTACTCTTAACATATGAGGCAAACTCTTTTCTAACGAAATAAATTGTTAGAACTTCTTTAGAAACAATTTAACCGTGAATTAACCTTCTATTAAGCTCTATAAACTTACTAAACCTCTTTATATATTACGAGCTGCACAATTTGCAGGTGCTTAAACTCTCCTCTTTACTCTATTTCACTTGATTTATTGCCTAAGCGTTGAGAGATATTTAATATTCTTCTGGCCTGTTTATGTATTAAGGATGCTTGATTTACATACTCACGAGGTGAGGCGCATTATATTGCGTGATAAATTTTCTGTTACATACAAAGGAGGATCGCCTATAAAAGCTTTAGTCTTTTAAGGAGTCATTTAGCTGTATTGGTCGCGCCTCTGCAATTACGACACGCGAATAAAAACAAGAATTCCCAGCAAAATGCCATTAAAACGTTGGCGAAAGAAGAATACAGCTGGTTTCGTTACTTGTCATTTGCGGTATCATTAAGGATGAGGAGCAAGCGGTTATAGTTATTTATAGCAGGCCCAAAGATAATGAAGTGGAGAATTTTCTAAGTCGATACATTGTTATGTAAAACTTTACCGAGCTTTTTTCGCGCTTTTCCGACAACAATGACAGTGAATGCACCATTTATGAACTTTTAAACGAAAATTTCTTAAGAATAAGGGAAACAAAAGGAATTTATTAATGCTACGTTGCAGACTAATATTATTTGATGATAAAGCTTATATAATAATTTTACGTTATCTTTTAATCATACCATATCTGTGAGTATTAGTGAATTACATTGACACCAGTAATTTTTTTTCAGCTTCGAATCTTAATGTATGCTGATAAGGAACGCACATTATTTTCTCAGAGTTTTAAATTTTGATAAAAGACGATCATATCAGTTTACAAATAGTTTTCATATATTTACACAGCAATCATTGATTTGCGTCCATCTTTAAGGCTCATCAGATGGGAAAAAAACACAATACTAGACATGTTTGAGGCATTTAAGAAATCCATTTATCTATATATAAAAAAAAGAGTTCCGAGACTGACCGACAGATAACGCACAGGCCAAACCGTTGGACCTAAAGGGCTGAAATTTTGCATGACGATTCTTTTTATAGTGTAAGGGTGCATTTATAAAGATTTTTGAAAAATTCTACTTAGATTTTTTAAAATAAAATTTTTAAGCTGTTTTTGTAACTTTTTTTACGTTTGCATATAAAATAATAATCTAATAAAAATATTAAATATAAATAATTATTTTTAAAGATTACTTTTTTAGAATTTATTTTATTAAATGCTGATTACGGGGTTTCTTTTATTTTTGTGATACTTTAAATTAATTTTGCGTCACGTGCATAACAACGAAATAAATTAACAAAAAATATTAAAATACGGCAAAAGATAAAATTTAACTACTAGACTCATTGAGAGGGATGTTTTTTAAGAATTTAATTCAAATTAGTATGTTTTATGGTTATTAAACATAGAAATTAATTGCATACATTGACCGTTGTATTTAATTGGAATATTTCCCTCTACATTATTTTGTCTATAAAAATATCCGTTACGATTTTTTTATAAATATTTTTTTTGTTTTTTTTTTGGCATTAATTGCATACATTGACCGCTGTATTTAATTTGAATGTACTCCGTAGCAAAGCACGGTTATTCAAGTAATCGCTTATATTTGTATTTGTATGTGCCAAACAGACCATAAATAAAACTTCTACCCCAACTAAGAAACTAAATTAGCGTTCACATTTGGTTGTAACTCGAGTTATTTCATTAACATAACAACATTACAAAACTTTTAAGAAAAGTATGTTCCTGAAGAATAACGATATAGAAAAAAGTGTTGGACATGAAGTGTGGGAAAACACACGTGTTTCCCAAAGAATGCGTTTAATATGGTCAACAGGGTTTCACGACAGAATAGGGTACCCCAGCCAAATTGGCGATAAAGTGCTAATGTTTGTATGTATGTTTGTTTATATGTATGTATGTTTGTGTGTTTGTATATATGTATACATGTATGCTTGTATGTATGTATATATGTATGTATGTATATGTATATCTGTATAAATGTATGTTTCTATGTATGCATTATGTATGAATGTATGTATGTATCGCAATAGCGCCAAGAAGTGTGTCAAGGGGCACCGTATTCTGATGTAATAACGGTCAACAGTTATTAGACAGTCTTTAAGGGATTAAATTATTTCATATTTCACATAGTTAAAGTGCGTATGGAATGCAATGTATGATTCCATTACTTTCTAACTATAGGTACTCTTCTTGAGTCATTCGATATTATCCTTTGAGAAAAGTTTTTTTTTTTTTTTTGGGGGGGGGAGAATTCTAGATATTTGCTTTAAATGCATGATATGAAATTTTGCCAACAAAAGTTATTAAAACAATATTCATCAAATTTCAGAGGTGCAGGCATGTCATACATTCATCGTCTGAGGGCCTTTTTCGGTCACAGTGGAATTTCATATACTTTGGTAGTAAGTAACCTTAAACAGAGGTTCAGAATCAAAAATATACATCTCCATCGCACAGGTTGCCTTGGACCTAGGTTTTGCACCTATTATGTGCTCTTCATTAAGGCATGACCGAGGCGTACACAAAAGGGTAAGGAATCCGTAATGCGGAATTTCTCTAAATTTTTACTGGTAACTGAGAGAGTGCAGTCAACCAGCCTACTTCGAAAATAACGGTATTACATCAGAATAGGGTACACTTCACACACTTCTTGGCGCGATTGCGATACATGCATACATACATACATAATGCATATATATAAACATACATATATACATACCTACAAACATACATAAAACATACATATATACATACCTACAAACATACATAAAACATACATATATACATACCTACAAACATACATAAAACATACATATATACATACATACATATATACTTACCTACAAACATACTGTTGTGATGATAATTAATAGTTTTATAAATAACTAACGTTTATTTTAATCTCGGGTTTTCAGATAATTAAGTTTTAGTAAAGTAAACAATTAAATGTTAGTAACGGTTGTGCTTTATTATAAATTTATTAAGCCTCTGCTGAATATACTTGGTGGTTAAACTTGTGGTGATCAAATATTCATTTATTTCAAAAAGAAAATATATGTCGAACTATGTCATCGCATTTGGAGAAGCATGCGCAAGTTTTTCGAAATGTTTTGACATTATGAAGAATCAAATTGAAGGTTATCATCACATGTTATACCTTATTGTTAAAATATTGATAAATTAATAAGCCTTATTTTGAAATAATTGTAAGGTGGCTGGTATGTATTTTTGGCTGGTGAATTTTTGGGTTTTTTTATTTAATGAATGAATGCAAAATTAAACTGTTTCTTTTTCTTTTAAAGTTAGTCCTTCCTTTTGAGATAAACCCCCTTTTGTCAGTTGATTGTAAACCGAGACATCCGGTGGCGACTGGTCACGGACACCCTTCCCGTTTGGGACGTTTAGAATGTTGATGAACATAGCAGCATACGAAAGCGCTCCCTGCGCGGTTGAATACAAGGATTCGCAGATGGCAGCGTTTTAAAGGAGGAAATAAGTAACCAACAATGATTATGTGAAATAGAAGAAAAAAATCAACGATGAGCTGAAGAAAAGATTTCTTCGGCCATTGCAGAATTTCAACTTTTTCCTATTCCGAGATTGACGGCGCGCGTTGGGACTTTTTACTTCCACACGGAGTCCAAAGTGAAAAAACGTAGCGTCGACTCGGGGGCGGAGGGTGGGAAAGAATTTCGGAGGAGAGAGGCGAGCAAGAAGCTAGGATATGACCCCAGACCCATGATGGAGAGATGATGGCTGAACGAAGAGGTCCGGCGACGTTCATGTCTTGGCGTCATGCACGCTTTAGAAAATAGCGTTAAGGCTTCCCTCATGACCGTAAAATTATATTTTTTTTAGAGTGCTGCAGCATTTTAATTGGGTAATATGACTTTAATTTTCTTTTTTTGTTTATTGAATTTTTCTTTAGTTCTTCTTTTGATTTCTTTTTAATTTTTATCACTTTTCATTTAAACGGGTTTTTTTCTCACCAGCCACTATTTTTTAGCAATTGATTTTATTGTGACTTCTCTGAAATTGTTAAAAAGAAAATAATAATTAATGTTATGAAGCCGCTATTACTTTATATCTTGTAATTGTTGATTGGTGTTGAGTTATTGTAGAACCTGACTAGTCTTCAGTGAAATAAAATTGTTAATTTTAGTCTGTAACGTTGTGTTATGCCGGTCTTTGCTTTTGAGTTAATTTTCTAATTTTCAGCTTTAGGTTTTTTTTTATTTCAGCAGAGTTGATTTCTTTGAGTTTTCTTTTAGGAGAAGTAATTTTATTTTTAGGTGTCCTCCAATGAAAGAGAGGTATTCTAATTTAATTGCCTCTCTTTCATTGGAGGACACCTAATTCTAATTTAATTGCATTTTTCTTTTGGCTCATATACCACCACTGTGGTGCAACAGTAAGTCGAACCTAGTGTAAACTTTAATTATATTATTACGGGTTATTGCATTTAATAAAAACACAACTCAACTTATTTCCATATAACTTAAATGTACTAACCACAATTTGTAATGATAAGATTAAAAAGGTATATGAACTTTAATTGCATCTGCACTAAAGGTTAAATATATATGAAGTAATTGATTGTTAAGATTTAATCCTAAATTTAATTAGTAATATTTAAATAGATTTAACTAACCCCAACAAAAATTATACGTACCCAACAATACATAAAACATACATACAAACATACATACATACATACATACAAACATTGGCACTTCATCGTCAATTTGGCGGGGCACCCTATTCTCTAGTGAAAGGGGGCCAAAATGACCATACCAAAATGACCATCATCTATCATGAACTATGGTTCAAACTTTAAAGTGCAAGAAGATAACAAAATGCATAAAGCCTGACATAGGGGCAGGTCTTAAAGGAAAATATGACATCTCCTGCACGCAGCTAGCTTTGAACATAGGTTCGGATACTCAATAAGGTAAAACTAGAAAGGCTGCCTGTAATTTGGATATGTATATTTTTGCTTTAAGCACCGTCCCTTTGGCAGGCTTATTACATTTTGTTATAGATTCTGAATATTATAAAAAAGACATTATAAAAACTTTACTTAAAATTTCTCACAAATTTAGATTGCATTACGCAATTTAATCTTCCCTGTTTAATTCATTGTCTTATTATTATTTTCAACAATATACTTGATCCAAAATAATATTAAAATTGCACTAAGGTCCCATAAAGTAAACAATATAATAATGAAATACATTTCAACAATGCAAAATAAATTGTTTATATCTTCTTTTATCTCAGCAACCATTACAACCTTTACCAAACCATTTTCAATATCAATTTTGTAACCTATAAAGCTTTCACCATTGTTACTCCCGCCTTCTACTTTCAATGGTGTTTTTAAATTTATTTTGTGTAAAAGAAATCCGTCTACCATATCAAAAGAAAAGCTATTTCTCTCCTGGAAAAGATAACACCATTCTCTTTTAAAATTTATAGATACTGAAAAATAAAATAATACATATCCTTTAAGAAACTGTGAATACTTTACTTGTCATAGAATTTTATTCGCAGGAAAACGAATGTCACCTCTCAAGCCTTAAACATTTTTACACACAATGACATTTTAATAAAAAAAGCGTATTTTGAAAATAGTTTTTATTTTGATATTTTCTTTCCAATTTCTTTCCAAAAGTCCATTCCTATTTGTGATTTTTTTTTCAGAAATTCTTCGCGTGAAGAAATCAAAAAAGTGTGTTGTAAAAGATAGAGAGAATTTTTTAAGTGTACTATACTCCAAGAAAGCGTACTTACAGCAGAAATTTTTTTTACAAACTCGGAAGGTACACGTTTAGATGATATTCGCCCATTCCCACTTCTATTTTGTATCTTTATCATGGTAGCACCGTTTGGGAGAACCGACATTGCTTTCCCTGAAGGGATATTACAAGAATGTTCAATAAATAGCCAGGATTAAAACTCGAGACCACCCCGCTGACACTCGTAACATTACCGACATACAGTACGATGTTGTTAGAAGAAAAATATATTTATTTCTGAAAATTATTTGTTGCCATATATCAGTTTTGGAGAAAGAACTATCTAGAAAAAACAATTAATTAGTATATTTTAAGCATACGAGGATATTAGCCTTTTTAGTTTTACCTTGTCTATCATGAGTACACATATACCTCGCTATACGGCAGCTCTTTATATGGCCTTTCGTTATAACGGCCATTTTTAACTATGGCACTTTTTCGATTTACGGCCCACAATGTTTCGTTATACGGCCTCAACTGCGGAAAGTGATGATGACAGCATATTATAGCTAAGTGATGCTTCATGTTAAGTTCGCCATCACATTAAAACAGCTTTTAAACATTTTTATTTTATGTTTTTTATTATATGTATACATATGTGCATATGATTTCTTTTGTTTTTTTATGTTTATTTTTTGACTTTCTGCTTATTATTACATTGTTTTGTACTTTTATTTTTATGTAAGCATTTTTATAGGAAATAAAAAGAATAAAATGCTTTATGAACTAAAACTATATTATTTATAAAAAAGCGGAACAGATCCAATTAAATTTGTATGGGTGTGTACAAAATAATTGATTCCTTATACGGCTTTTCGCTTTACGGCCAACTTTTCCGGAACGTATCCACGCCGTAAAGCGAGGCATGGGTGCACTTTGCTTTCCAACTAGCAAACGTTTGGTAACAAATAAAAATTTATCTTTGCGTACTACTTTTACACACACATAATGATAAATTATGTCTTTTTTTAAATGCAGACGCATAATTGCTCAACATTCGTGTGGTTGGCATTTCAACTTCTCAAAAATACAATGTTTTGACGAATGGAATTAATCTAAGATTACTTAACATCGCTTGGATAGCCTATTGATTAGGACGATAGTCAAAATCTAGAGGTATGAAGTGAAAATTCTGTAGGAGCATTCTGCAGGCAGTTTATTGAGTATCGACCGACCTTTGAAACATTGATTATGGTATTGATATTAGGAAGCAGAGAAGTTGATAAATTAGATACATTGGATAATAGTCTTAAGGCACAAGTCTTGATTACCGATCTCGAAAATTGCAACATGAGGAATTTGTGATTTGGAAATTTTTACACTGAATTGCTTTGAGGTTTATAAATTTATAAATGATTATGCATCTAGTATATAATATATGCAGAACTATTAATTAGCTGTGTACATTGTGAAATGTGTCACTATTATCAGTTTCTCGATTTTCAGTTAATCTAGGTTTAGCTCGGTCCATCACAATGCAAAATATACACTACGTTTAAATTTACTAGAAACATTTCTCAGTTAATACAAAATTAATCTAATGTATTTAAATACGGAATTAATATAGACTTAGACTAAATCATAACAGATATAAAGGCAACAGAAGAGTGATTGCATTGATATCTTGATATTATTATTTTATTTCATCTCGAATTACCCAATTAATAAAAACTGGAATGTATGATTCATAGTCAACGTATTTGACATACGTGGTGCAACATAAGATAATTCTTCGAAAGGATAATTATACACAGACCTATACCTTAACTTTCAGTTACCTTTCGATCATAAGACGTGGAAGTGATTGATGACATGCTGTTCCCTAATATATGGCGACTAGTATCGTAGAAGTTGTTCTTCAAAATAATACGCTTTCTCGCAAAAATTGTATTGTAAAAGTTTGGGAGATTTTTTTCCCAGATTTTAACACAAGCTGGAATAAGCTTTAAAGAAGTTGGTAATTTTCTTTTATTTTGTTCAATTTATTTGAGTTGTTAAGAAACATAACAAGGACTATTATTCAATGAATTGTAATTAAAACAAATAGCATAGGTAAAGTTTAAAAAAAGATAAGTTTAGCACATTTAATGAAAATCAAGCTTTTACTATATACTAACACAGAATTGGATATGAAATTATCTACCCTAAATTAAAAACTTTGTTTAAAAAAAAATTCCACAAGTATTTTAAATCCGAGTTTAACAAAGAAATAACACTCTCTTTGTTGGAAATAGCACAGATTAAAAACAACTGTTTAATCATTAAATAAACATTACATTTAAAAGATTACTTTCATATGCATTGGAAAAGCTAGGGAAAGAAATCAAATTAAAAATATGCATCTTACAACTTTTCTTCAAACTTTTTTTCATAAAAATTTATTACATTTTAGAGTTAAAAATTTTTTTATTAAAATACACTGTATTCTAAACAGAAGTAGTCTTTGGATAAATCCTTGATAAGTTTTCAATACAGGAAGAGTGTGATCTAAATATCCCAAAAATTAAATTTTTTAAAAATTTTTGCTGTACTTTTGACAGAAGCGTAGTGCACTTGTCGCATGTAAACGTAGTATCTATTGATAAAATTTAATCTTAAAATATGACTCATTTATTAGTTTTAAAAGCAACAATATTCTTGAAAAAATTTCGTCTGAAGAAAATAAAAAATGATTATGCATGACCCTGTGAAATTTTCATTCTTATACCCAATAAAGTAATATTAAAAGATTTTAAATTATAAAATTTTTCACAAATTTGAGGTCTCACTATATATATATATATATATATATATATATATATATAATGTGAGTGAAAAATACTGAGAGATATAGGTGTTTTCATTTTCAATTTATTAACATCATAGTAAGTTGTAAAACTTGAAAGTCCTTTTTCAAACACTCTTAATCAATCTATGCGCCTAATCTATTCAAAAGCAAGGATATGTCTAACAATTTTAGGATGTAAAGGGACTACTGCTTCAAAAATTTGTCACGGAAGCAATCTTGAAATTTGAGAACAGTCAATGATAGCTTAAGGTAGAGAGAAATTTGATGACCCGTCTACATTCATTTGAAGCAGTTTCAGCTAAAAGCTAATACTATTTGAGTTTTATGACGCTTAAAGACAGCACGGTACCATGAAAATAATACGCTTCTTGAGAAAATGGAGTATGATTTTTATGGTTCATTGAAATTAATTCGACGAGATATCTTGCAAAACTTTAGTGAAATATTAAAGAAATGACTGTATTAAGATTTGTAATTATTCAGGAAAAAAGGAGTATATGCTTAAATTAAGAAAATGAGATTATATTTAATATAAATTAGAAATTCCCAATAATACATATATAAATGGATGGAAAACTGTTAATTTAGCAATGTATGAGATCGAACAATGCACAAGTTAGAAAGAACATGACCCGCATATTTTTCTCCCTTAGTGTAACTGCTTTTCAAGGTTTAGTTTATATTTCTTATTTTAAGTCTTGTCTTTCATTAATAACTTTTAACTGAACGCTTTTTAGATACTTAGAGGTGTTCTGTGCATATTTTTGGAGTTTCATTGTTTACTTTTCCCTTCTGTTTGTGTATATACACTCTGTCACAAAAAAATATATGCACCCAGAAGGAAACGAGCTACTATTACGAAACTTAACATGCTTGTAGTGTATGAGGAGATTAGCAAATGATTACAAATTCAGGAGAACAGACCATTTTATTAAGAAGATATCACATGAAAAAGGTTACAAATCGGTAAGTAGTATATCCACCCCTGGCGGCTATACAAGCCGAAACACGGTGTGGCATCGATTGAATGAGGTCCCCTATGACATCCTGCGGAAGATCATGCCATAATATTTGCAACTGGGCAGTTAAATAACCAGTATTCTGGGACGGCTGCAGTTGCCTCCCAAGCACGTCCCAGACGTGCTCTATTGGCGAGAGGTCTGGTGACTTGGCAGGCCATGGGAGTACGTCATATCCTTGAACACATGGTTGGAAGAGTCGCGCAGTATGTGGGCGAGCGTTGTCTTGCTGACAAATGGCACCTGGGCGACTTGATAGCATAGGCAGTACAACTGGCGTTAAAATCTCGTCCACGTAACTGCGTGCCGTTAAAGTGCGTTGATGGATGACTAGAGGTGACCGTGTATCCCAACACATCGCTCCCTACACTGTCACACCTTGTGTAATCACCGTATGCCTCTCGACAACAAATGCCGGATCGGACCGGTGGCCTGGCCACCTCCACACGCGTATGCGCTGGTCATCAGCACTGAGACTGAATCGGGATTCATTGCTGAAAATCACACGCCTCCAGTCGGTCACACTCCAGTTTGCCTGAGGTCAGCAAAAATCCAATATACACTGCCTGTGATGTCGAATGGTCAGTGTTAGGCATCTTAATGGACGTCGGCTCCTTATACCTGTGTGGGCCCCTTATACCTGTGTCGGCCAGTCGTCTCCGAATGATTTCCCTTGATACCACCGGATGTCTGGAAGGTGGTAAATGGCGTCGAACCGATTCTAGCGACGTTGTTGGTGCGGACGCGGCCGCTCTTATGATTGCGCGATCCTTGCGCGCATTTGTGTTCCTGGGACGTCCTGATCCTCCGCGACGGTAGACTATCCCTTCCGTGATCCATTGTTACCAACACCGAGCAACTACCATATCGCTCCGACCGAATTGACGACCGAACGCCTCTTCGACCAACCTGCTTCTCTGAGGCCTACTATACGCCCCATCTCAAAGTCTGACAATTGGTCGTACTGTCGCCGGTTATGTCTCAGAGGCATCTCTAGTCACAATACCGTCCATCCAAGTCGACAGATTTGTTTGAATAACTCTATGGCACGAGCAATCATGCTTTAAATTCTCCCAGCTGCTCATCTCATATGCACATTGAGCGGTTGTCTCATTGGCGTCGAAATTTTAATCAATTTCGTATTTGTTACAAGACTACATTCCTGCCAAGTTTCGTGATTGCAGCTCGATTTCCTCTGGGTGCATATATTTTATTGTGACAGAGTGTATATATATATATATATATATATATATATATATATATATATATATATATATATATATATATATACAGTCGAACCTCCATATATCGAAGTAGCAAATTGCCGGAAAAAAATTCGATATATAGAAATTTCGATATATAGAATTGAGCTTAGTTTTATCATAATTCTCCTAAAAATTAAAGCTAATTTTCGTATACGAAATTCCATTTCCTATTTATATGCGAATCCCATTAAATGAAACTTAATAACGAAAAAAGAATGAATATGAAAGATTTATTTATTGAGTACGACATACCTTTAAAAAAAACAATGATCCAGACAGTGGTTACAATGATCACAGTTACATTCTTTTAAAAAAAAACTACGAATATCTTGCTGAACAGCCAGTGTTGCGGAAAGTTCAAAGAAATTTTCGTATTTATTCAGTCCACTAAAAACTTCATCAGGGACATTTCCCGCGAATTGAAGTCCACGACGTATTGTTTCAAACGCCAAAAATTGGGAGGTTTTATTCTAAAGTGGAATAAAATCTCCCAATTTTTCTTGAAAAAAATTTCGATATACAGAGATTTTTTCGATGTATAGAAACAATTTTTCTATGTAATGAACATGGAGATTTGCTAAGAGTTCGATATATAGAAAATTTCGATATATGGAGGTTCGACTGTATATATATATATACACACACAATTTTAATGAATTTAATGCACTCGGTTTTATTTAAATATTGGTATTTTATCTGCTTAGTATTTTAATAAAAATATTTATAAATTAATAATTGAATAATTATTATTATTTATTAAACTATTTAAATTCATTTTAAATTTATTCTTTAAATTTATTTGTGTTTTTTTCTTTTTATTTAGTAATTTACTGGTATTTTGCTGGTATGTTTTGTATGTAATTAATTTTTGTTATTCAGTATTCTGACGAGCATAAGATTTCTCGTACTCATCGATTAAAATCTTATTTCTCAACTATATTTAACACCAGACGAAAATTATAAGCTGTCTTGCATGAATAATGCTTTTAAGTTATACAGTATTGCCCACGATTGCTACATGAATCATTTTAGCTCAGTACGCCCTTAGTTGTAGTTCAATTTATCACAGCGTACTTACTCCCCTTATTTGCTATCACTTCACAGTATATAAGAAATTTAGCTCACATAAATTGGCAGACAAAATCAATATATGTTCATTTTTTCGTTGCTTTAATGGTCCTTTGTTTGCTTTATGCCTTATTTTTTTTTCCTTTTCTTTTATAATGCGGAGTCAATAGCGATATAGCGATATTTCTTATGCAAAATTTCCATTGATGTCTTACGTAAAATTTCCACTGTTTCATATATTTCTGTATGTCTACTGAAGACAATATAAGAGCGAATTTAATATATTTGAACTCATATGCTCGTCAAAAGTTTAGATCTCTCGGGAAAAAAATTAATTTAACACACGCGTTATATTTTATCGATTTTAAATTAGGGACTGGATAAAAGCACCACAAACTGCTAAAAAATATAAAGGGTAAATATAAGATAATAAACTTTCCATTGAAATCCTCCTATGATATACTACAGAGGTAAAAGATACGACCAAAAAATTCGCTCGGCCGTTTACAGAGGCAATTTTGTAACTGAAATAGAATACACTTTACCTCAAAAACGCATTTATAAAATTATTTAAATTTAGCAATTATTTAAATTATTTCAGACAGCACTGGATATGTTTGATCTCCCCAAAGTATAGTACAATTCGATAAAAATATTTAAAAGAGAATTGATTTGCTGAAGAAGCGATAAAATTTAGGATCGCTTTATAAGAAAATACCAGAGCTAAACAATAAAAAAATATAGGTTTATTATTCCTGAAAATTACGCAATATATTTATCGTAATAAATATATTTTACAAAGAAATCGAAAAAATATTACATTTTATTTATATTTTTCTGATTCACAAATTTTTGCAGATAAATTAAACCACAATATTTGAAAGATATAAGCAAAATTTTCTTTGCATATAGTGTTTAACTCTGTAGGATTCAAACTGTTTAAAAGTGTATGCAAAAGAATCTGTTACACGATCATTCGTGTATTCTAAACAGTGAGTATTTATTCAGAGGAATAGAATAATTCTCTAACTAAATTTGTTATCAGTATTTTCCTAGTAGGGTCACGAACCCAAGAATTTATAAATATTAAATTTATACTTTATAATGATTATATAATATTAAAAGCTGTAAGTAACCCCATCAAATGGAGAATTTTATGCAGAAGTTTCTTTTGTATTTTGTCGTCCATTGCGTTTCCTTTCTCACAGTGCAACTTAATGTTGGTAAATGATATGTTACCGTAAAATTGATTCCATTTATGAAAAATAAAATGCAGGTATTTGCCTGTAATGCAGATTCCTTTTCAAAACTTGAGTGCAGCAACGTGTGAACTGATAGATTATTTTTTCTAGTATGAGGGTGTTCCGAAAATGAACTAGAATTTTATATTTCTGATAACAAACTGATGAGCAAAACAAGTGAAAGTTATTAAATTATACAGTAACCATGCGTGAGTAAATCCTTTATGCGTGAATGATGTCGTAAATCCTTCCACACATCAAAGTCTTACAACTTTAAAGGGAACTAGGGTGAGTTAATGAAAGAGAGTTAGGAAATGACGAGGTGGCAAATTATAGCATTAAACTGAAGAATTTAAGAATTTGTTAAGTGTAGATAATAAAGAATTTAATCCAAGGGTCTCAATTTGTCGCATATTTGGTAATTTTATCTGTAAAAGAGATTTTGGCACTTAATTAATTTCTTTATTTATCGACATAAAAGCTTAATTTTAGTTTCAAAGTTTTAGCTTCTCGTTAATGATCTTAAAAATGTATTCCTCCGTCTTGATAATTGCAGAAAGGATTGTTCTATCTCCTTTAAAATTAATTTTCCTATACATATATATTACACTAAGCAAATAACCATACATAAATTTTAAAATTGCATACTTTGTGTTAGCGATATTCAGCAATCAGTGATATAATAATGTATAAATATATCCGCATAACATCCGAATTTAATTTACAGATTTTACTTTGACGTGTATGAAATTTTATTTCAGATGACCGCTTCGGGAAAAAAATTAAATAAATCTGCCGTTTGGAATTTAAAATTCTGCAGATTTATTATGACATGGAAAAATAAATCTGCTTTAATAGGAGTCGGAAGGGAAAATATTCCTGCTTCTCATAGTGCTTTGATAAAATACTAACATCATAAATCTAAAATATAAATAAATGCCTCGTAATCTGAAACATGGCTTTATATTTTCTCCTTTTTATAAAGAATGCATTGTGTGTGTATGTATGTTTGTTTTTTCATTTTGCATAATTCTCTCCTCAACTAAAAACTTCCAGAGAAATATATATTGAAAGCAAATAAATAAAGAAGGTTGTTCGCACTTTATGGAAACGATTTTGATAGTTAAATTTTATGTTTAAATGCCACATTTTGTGTGGCGATTTGCTTCTGTCTGATAGCCATAGTTCTTGACAAAAGGTCTAGCTCGAATTTTCCATGAAAGTAAAATTTTGTACTGTCATGTCAATTTTACCCCATTCCTCTTGGACCGTTTTCCAAAGTCGGTTCAATGTTCTTGGACGCCGTTTTCCCAAGGATCATTTAAATAAACCAAAAGAGCAAAAGTCATTGGAGACGCGTCAGGTGATTTTGCAGGTATTTCATTAAATAGGATACACTTTATTCCTGTTTTTGATTCTTTCTTTGCTAAAAAAGAGGCAGTAAATTAGACGTGCGACTACAGACTTTGTCCATATGAAGCTCAGTTTTATCAATGCCTAATCCATAAAAGGGTGGAATTTCTACTTCAAAAATTGGTTCTAAAATTTTCTGATGATAGTAGAGTGAATTAATTTTGGCTTTACTTGAGACTTTTTTGATTTTTAACTTGCCGTTGTAACAAAATCCTGCAACTATCATATATACCTTCGGTAACTTTTCTGTACACTGTCGAAGCCATTTCGAACGGTCATTCCCGTCAGTTGTGCAATAAAAAATTGATCTTTTTCTTATTACAGTCACTTAAATACACCCATGCCTCATCGAGTGTTACTACAAATTTCCATTTTTCAGCAGCGAGGTGTTTTTCATATAATTTTCTACAATTTGTTTTTCTTTCAGCAATATGCTTTGGCAAAAGCAGATGAACTTTAGGATTAAACAACTTTTTAACTTCAAATCTTTGTGATTGATTTTATTTACAGTGCTAGAAGACATTCCTAGTTTCTATGAAATAGATCTTTGAGTCGGCGGATTTTCTTTTAGGATCAGAGACTTCACATTCTTGATATTTACATGAGTTCGAACAGTCTTAGGATGAGGTTTCGCGGTAATGTTTTCATTTTTACTTTCAATTAGACCCTTTTTTTCCTTTCAAATTTAATATATTATAAATCCCTTTTTTTGAAACGCCATATCCACGATTGTCACACCGCTTTATAATTTGTTGATACGAATATTTCTCCTCGGAAAGCGCAGTTACAGAACCTTCGAGTCATCTATCAATTTTTGGAGCTATTTTCAAAATATATCTTTTATTTTACATTCCAATCAAAAGAAAACAGTAGCAGAAGATTATTCTGAAATTGCCAACTTTTTATCTCAAAATCCAAACGACAAAAATAAATTACAAAATCGTTTCCATAAAGTGCGAAGGACCTTCTGTACAAAGACTGCATTCGGTATTAGTATGCATACAATTTAGGTTTATAGTTACTAAGTGAAAAGGCGCTACAGTATTTTTTGTTGAAACTGCTTTTATAAACTCTTTAAGAATTTTTGGGACTACCAAACGGTGCACTGTTTTTGCAGTTAAAAAACCACTCCAATATCCCCCCCCCCAAAAAAAAAATAATAATAAATAAATAAATAAATAAATAAAATTTAAAAATGAGCTGAACCAAAACTTAATGAACCAAACTTAATAGAAAAACTAAATGAACCAAACTAAATGAACCGAAACTAAACTAAATGAACCAAAATTTATTAGAAAAAATTTCAAGACAAACGCTATTAATATATTTCCACTACTCAATACATCAGTTTATCTTAGTTTCATTAAACTACTATTAATAAATAGCTCTGGAATAAAAAATATGGGAAAATAGAACTTATTTCATTTTTAAAAGAGTAAAATATTTACAATTCAAATCTATCATTTTATCATGGAGATTTTTTCGTGTTGGTATTAAATTGTTACAAAAGTACTAGAACAAATTATTCCGAGTTCCTTCTGAGAATATGAGTAATTAATATGAACTAATACCAAAAGTTTCTACTAATACGCTACTAAAACAATTTCAAAAATACAAGAAATTAGAAGATTTACTCTGCTTAGACTTATAAATGTTAAAATTTTAATCTCTGATTAGATTATTAAACTATAGTTTTATACGTAATAGCCAGCAAGGTTTTGGCTGCGGCCCATTAACTTTATGACGGCCCATTAACTTTTCGAAAACATGTCTAGAACACTGATGTCTTCATGGAAAACAATGACATCTATGACAGTCGGTGAATAAGCCAGTTTCTGATGTACATTATTAAATTCATTTCAGTATTTAATAATGCTAAGTTCACCTACTGTATATTTTCCTGGTTTCTAGAATCTCTATATGTGTTTCAGTTTTCTTTGATGATGTATATGTGATTATCTGACAGAGTGCTGAAATTCAGCATATCATTTTTTTTCTGTTCCGATCCACTGAGCAGAAGTTTTCCGACTCTAGCATTCAGTTTATTTAATCTTGTTTACTATTGTTTAGACAAAAATGCTTTCCTCCCAAAAAATTACAATTTTCATTGTGGACATAAACTTTTTATCATACAGTGCGCTTTACCAAATATTTCTAGGGGTCCAGGGTTGCCAAAATTGGTCGGCAGATCTGTACTGTCCGTTCTTCGTCCAGACCTATATGAAACATACACCGAACAGGGGAAATATATCTTCGTCTGAGTTTGCAGGAATTGCTACGCAGCGCTGGTGTTCGGTGATTCATGGGCCGATACGCGAAAGCGGAGGGGGCCGAGGTGGTTAATTGACTTACCTAATATTTCTACCCTTAGGGTCACCTTTGTTTTCCTATTCTAGGCTTAGAATGTCCTTAGTTTTACTAATTACGTTTCAATGGTTTCTGACAAAATTTCACTTGAAATATCTGCAGCAAATGTTCTCAAGAAGTCAATAAGTTTTCACTTGTGACCGGTAGATTCTATCAGCAATATGGGATCCAAATTCCTAGAATATGGATTCTGTAAATGTTATTTATGCTTTTATTACTAGTTTCATTGTTTAACTTATACGCGTACAGCAAATGTTATAAGAGAATTAATAGAAAGTATATATTCATGAATAGAAATTCCTTATTTCTACGGACATATCACGAAAGGTTTGGTGAATATTTTAAAAAATATGTTGAAGACTTTCATTTACTAATTTATAATTTATTTCTTTTGATATGAGGACGATACATTCTCTGAAAAAAATATACACATGTAAAATAGCTTTTTGAAAATAGGACAACATTTTATAACAGCTTCCACGCATGAAGTACTGTATGATTCACATCCACATAAAATGAAACACGACGAGTTACAACATACATGTTTTAAGCGTTCTAGGAGACATAATTTCCAGTATTATTTCCTTTTTCCTTCTCGTCAAGCATATCGCCAATAAATTATTTTTACAACAAAGGAGAAATTTGATTTCATAATTGAGTATATCCTAAATGTGCCACAAATTTATTCCAATTTTCTGATGGTATACAGATGCATGGGATAATTTCAATTTCGTAAGGTAGATATAACAAAAAGCATACTTGATTAGTACGCTAAACTTAAGTTCTAAATTTAGAACAATTCCACTGTTTTCGACTGTTATATATCTTTTAAAACGAGTTGTGAATAGCTTGCATTTAATTTAATTTTTTTGCAATTTATTTTTTATTAGGATTTCCTATATTTTTAACTTTTTCCTGTTTTTCGTATCTTATATGATTATATTATTATGTTATATTTTCTTAGTATTCAGGGTTTTAATTTAAATCTAATAATAATCTTTTCTCTTCAGATTTTCACTATGACGGGAAGCTATGCTGCAGAGGGACTATGAATATCCTTGAAATGAACTGTTTACTTCTAAAGAAAGCCTGACTGTATTTGTATTTTGCCTTTTAATCACCCATGAAGAACAAAGTGTTTATGCTGTCAGACGTTATGTCGATTCATATCGCAAACGGCTTTCACATGAGCAACTATGCTGCCCTGGCGGTTCTGATGCAGAATTTTACTTTGGACTGGCAAAATACGACTCACAATGGATCCGCCGCTTACGGGGAAGAAGAATACTACGATGGCCAAACTGATATTTTTACCAGTTTACCTGGACTAAAGGCAATATTTTATGCGATTTACATCTGTATATTTGCCATTGGGATATGTGGAAATGTATTAGTGTGCTATGTAGTATTTCGAAACAAATCGATGCAAACTGTAACAAATTATTTTATCACTAACCTAGCACTTTCAGACATTTTGTTATGTACATTTGCAGTTCCATTTACACCACTCTACATGTTCATGAGACAGTGGGTATTTGGCAGAGTGCTTTGTCATCTCGTTCCATATGCCCAAGGTGTAAGTGTTTATATATCCGCATTTACATTGATGTCAATTGCTATTGATAGGTTTTTTGTTATCATATATCCTTTCAAACCACGGCTTCAAGTTAAATACTGCTATATCATTATATTTTCTGTCTGGGTGCTAGCTGGTTTACTTACCCTGCCATACGGAATTTTCATGGATCTTATCCCGACAGAAAGTGGATTGTACTGTGATGAAGTTTGGCCGTACGAATCGAGTAGAAAAGCCTTTGGATTCTCAACATCCATACTTCAGTTTGTAGTTCCATTCATCATAATTACTTTCTGCTACATGAAAGTCTGCATCAAACTGAAGAACAGGGCAAAATCCAAACCTGGAGCAAAATCGGTAAAAAAAGAAGAGATGGAAAGGGAACGAACCCGGAGGACCAACCGAATGCTCATTACCATGGTGGTCATTTTTGGCGCGTCCTGGTTGCCGATAAATATTTACAATCTCATTATAGACTTCTACATCCCAGCTGCTTCGTGGTCATTCCTCAATGTCATATTTTTTATCTCGCATGCCGCTGCAATGAGCTCTACTTGCTACAACCCTTTCTTATATGCTTGGTTGAATGAAAATTTCAGAAAAGAATTCATGATTGTTTTGCCGTGTTTCCAGTCCACAAATACTGGCCAGAATCCCATTCAGAAGAGAGGAGTTAGTGGAAAGGCCGACAAGTCTTGCAATGGTCATGAAAATGTGACCCTTCTACCCATGAAGGAAATGCCCGGTAAAGAAAAGAAGTTGCAAAAGGATCGGATTGCTGCCACTAAAAACAACACGTCAGTCACGGAAACGGTTAGAATAAACGTCACCAGCAATGATTTGGATCCAATCTGATGAAATGGTTCTAATCTGAGAGTGGGAAGTTTAATTTACTCCTCTGTTTTCAGAGGTAGCTTGTGTGAGAGGCACTACAAATTATGAATACAAGTATATTGAATAAAACTTACAATTAATTTCATAAGAAGGAACAATTCTTGTAGACCACTTAATTTTCAATGCTCAACATTGGTACTACAAGCAGAAGTGTAGATGTGATAAAAGACATCACCCTGAGGACTATGATTTGTTACATTTTTATGGAAACTGTATATTGCCATTGCATGGAGCTTCTGATATAACAGTTAGAGAAAGAAGATTATTCTAGAACAGAAACTTTAGCTTGCATAGCATGGGATTCTGAAATAATTTCATAATGCATACCTTTTGCGTATATCAGTGATAAATATTTTGCTTTCGATGAGATGAGCTTTTAAGAGATGAAATCATATAGCAATACCCTACATATGAAAATTACACTCCCATATTATTTTATAATGATAGAAAAATATGTAAAAAGGTATATATATTTTCAAAATAATTTTGTTTTCCTAGGGTCTATTTTATATCCGTTAGACTCTGCGTTGAAACGCTATTGAAATATAATAATTCCACTTTTAAAATGAAGCTTTAATTTCTTTAAACTGTGAAAACGGTAAATTTGAAAAAGAGAACAAAAGTTTGAGAGAATTTAAAGAAATGACTATGTGTTGAAAAACACTTACTCATTTTCATTCCATCAATTTGCAGAATATTTAACATATTTCATATACGTTCCTACAATATATTACTGTATTGATATGAAATGTTTAGTCCCGTTCGAAATAAGGACACAAAATCTTTATGTTTTGCCATAAATTTATTAATTAATGAACAGTAATTATATGTGCAATATGAGTTAGTTGTGAAATAGTATTTGGAAAAACATATTCATAAATATTTTATTTTCAAAAATGGATTACAACATATTATCAAATATAAATGGAAGTAATGTTTCCTGAAAGAGCGAGCTTAACTGCACTTAACTTATCAGAGTTTCTTTTCGCGGATATTTTATCAAAAATTCTTCATTAGAAAACAATATTAAATATGTAAACTTAACTAGGGTATTATAATAATATCAATAAATGAAAAGAAATTTTAGAAACAAAATCTAAATCACAGGAATAAAACTCGACGGCAAAAAGCGAAAAAAGTTCATGTAAAACTTACGAAAATAATATTAACGAGGTCTAGAATTATCCTAGTATAATACGTAAGAGTAACATCGAAATTACTCTTAAAATATTTGAAGTGTAAATTTGTTTACGGAAAAGTAACTTAATCTTACAAATCGATACTAATGTCTCCTTTGCAGTATCTGTAAGTTTTTACTGCAGACTAATTCAACAAAATACCGTAAAATTAGTCTAGCTTTAAAAACAATGGGGCTCCTTTTACTACATGGAGACATGCGTTTTAAAGAAGTGAATTGTTCAAGAAATTTCGAGCAGCATAAAGAGCTAGTTACACATAACCATTACGTGGTATTTAAATGAGGAAACACAAATGTTTCGTGCTCTTGTTTTTAATACTCTTACTCGGTAAATGGTTGGTTTTAAATGGTTTTATGGCGTAAATGTAAGTGTAATTGTTCTACTTTTGTTCGTGTTCAATATTGTTTTAAGAAGTGAGGATGTTTTTTTACTAATTTATTGTTATTTCATTCTTAAGAAAATGTTATTGTGTACATATATATGAGTGTATAATTATGCATGTAAGTATGTATGCCCCTAAAGTACATTGTGTAACTTTGTATTGTATATAATTATTTATTGACTTCCCTATATGGATCTATATAAAAATTCGGATATATATATATATATATATATATATATTATATATATATATATTATCTATATATATATTATATTAACACCGACGTATTTATCATCTGTGCGCGTGTAAGTTATTTAAAAATTCTAATGTGTTTATAGTATCTTATGTTTTGCACATTTTTCAGAATTAAAAAGTAGCACTTGTGAAACAAATGGTATCTAGCTAGTTATTTATGGTACTGTAGAACAAAATACATAATTAAAGCTTTATTTCTCGAATTCGTTGCTCTCCTTTGAATGTTATTTCAATGAATTTAATATAATTCATTTTCTTTTCTTATAATAAGAATGGCACGACATATTTTAATAACAAAATTGGAAATTTATGTAATTTGAAAAAAATAACTTTCATTTTTGCTCTCTTTTAAAAATTTCAAATTGTTGAATTATTTATGAATTGTAATTTAACGATAATGCTTGTTTTTCATGCAATAAAATAAAGGAAGATGTTAAATATTATTTTCACTCTTAAGGCTGTTCTGTACTAACCCTACTGGATTTGCTCACCTCGATTTTAACGTATGGAGAAAATGTGTCCAAGGATTGACGACTTGGATTTAAAGATTTTCCTTAAAAAATTGTAGAGAAAGAAATTTTAAACCTGGGGATATATTTCGTCTTTTTCTAATGTATGTAATATTTTAAATTTTAAATTCTTTCGAGAAAAAAATTTGGTATGGTGTATTTTAAACGCTTATAAATTCCTTTGGATGAAATTTATAAAATAAATCCTGTTGCAAGGTGCAGAAAAGTTCACGTTATCTGAAAACATCATTTTATTGGATTATCTGCAAGTTATGCAGCTGTAAATAGTAGACAAATTTTCTCCTCATGTTACCATTGAGCGAGTACAATAGGGTTAATACACAGAAGTCTAGAGGTATCAATTATTTTTATTATTATTATGCAAAAAATTTAAAAAGTAAAAATGCAGATGGAATGGTTTTGTTTTTGATGAAATATTTAATGGTAAAAAAAAATTCAAAATAAAACTCCCTTTTTAGGGGTAACACACTACCTGAATAAATTATTGGTCTATCCAAATGAAATAATATTAAATATTTATTTTTCACAAATTAAACTTACTTAAGAATCTCCTTGAGTCCTATTGGATATATCCGATAGAATTATCTATTTGCACGTAATCAAAATTACATGGTAAAATAGCCAACATAGGATCATGATGTATGCATTTCTTTAAGAATATTCTTACCCTGATACAGATTTAGTACTAGTTCAATACCCGTGCTTCGCTACGGAGTACATTTTAGGATGATAATTACAATGAAAAAAATAATGAAATTCTTTTTACAGGATTTCCTTATAAACAATTTTTTTTTGTTTCTTCATTGGGCTTAACTAATATTACCAGGCTTGTCCGCGAACTTACGCGTCAACAAGCTACGTAAAACTGACCGCAGGAGAAACAATTTTCTCTTAAATATACACCAGCGTATTTTAAATTTTGGCCTTGAGATTTGTTTATCGTCCTGGCCAAGCATACTTTGAGGAGAAATTGGAGATTTATATATAGATTTAATTTAATATCCATAAAACATACTAATTTGAATTATTACATTCTTAAAAAACTTCCATATCAATTAGTCTGGTGGTTAAATTTTATCTTTTACTGCATTTTATTTTTTTTTTTGTCAATGTTTTCGTTGTTATGTACGTGACGCAAAATTAATTTGAAGTATCACAAAAAGAAAAGAAATCTCGTGATCAGCATTTAATAAATGAAATTCTAAAAATTAATCTTTAAAAATTCACCAAAAATCAGAAAATGGGGGTAAAGATTCGAAAAAATTTCATTTTAAAGGAATTTTTATGATCTTTCTCGGGATATAAATTTTATAACCCTCAGATTAATATTTTAAATGCAAGCTGATTTTTTTTTTTACAAAAACAGCTTAAACATTTAATTTTAAAAAATCTATGAAGAATTTTCTTTTAAAAACCTTGAACCCCTACACTATAAAAAGAATCACCATGCATTTTAGCCCCTTAGTCCAGCAGTTTGGTCTCTGCGCTATCTGTCAGTCAGTCACGGAACTGTTTTATATACCACATGTAAACAGTTACTATAGATAACACAGTTACCCAAAATGAATAGCACTAAATTATCCGAATAATCTTGAAAACTATGAATTCCCTCCTTTAATTTATCACCTTTACGCAATATAGTCATAGTCTACCACAATCAGGGACTCACAGCGCTGTTCAGTGTTTTTCACACATCTATGATCTCTTTAACACACTCCTGACCGGCAATTTTATTTAAATATAAAGTCGCCGGGGCATTTCCTGAATTTGAAATAAAGTATATGGCTAATTTATTTTCTAAAATCTGTTTTCTTTATATGGAAGTCTGTGATCACAGTTTGATTTAAACTGTGGATGTGAAAATGGGAACAATGTTGAATTGATCACAATTTCCTCCAATATGACTTTCCTTTATCCAAAATTGTCTTCCACATTTGCGTGTAAATGCACGAGTTTCCTCGATTCCGGTCATCAATGGGTTAATAAAGGTCTAACCAAACCACATACAAATAAATCTGTCAATTCAGTGTCTGAAGTAAAATAGGGTGGTAAGAAGTAAAACAAAAATAGTTCAAGGGTTATTAATGAGAGGTATAGTGATTTTATATGTGTACATTGCATAAGATGTTGTGTATGTTCTGACAATGTTAACAATTTGAAAATAGAATAACTTCACTCTTTATCAACTTACTTGACATGCAGAAAAACCAGAAAAATGTTACTTTGTAAAAGTTTCTCACTCGAGCACTGGAGATGGGAAACTGAAAGACTGAATCAGTTCTGTAAAACTGGAGCAACGTTGAACTTATATGAATCCCACGATGATGAAATTTTCAGTTCAGCTACCGTAAATGATGGATCGATTTCTGCCACGTGGAGACCGGTTCATTAGCTGAACACTGTTTACTGGAACTGCATCAAATTTGCAGATAAATCTGAACCACATACCAAGCACGAAACGCAGTAGGTAATTAGCAAGAAGCACTCTGTTGACACTGTATCATTGGGACTTGGAAAATAAAGATTATGTGCCTTTTAGCACTCTAGATGAAGAATGAAACTGGATTACGCATGCTGAAGACAAGGAAATTGGCACCACACAAAAATCTCTTGAAAATACCGGTTATTCTGTTCCTTCGAAGATTTATAAAATAATATCACCAGCATTACACCTCCAGCCAGCCCGTATCGTGGAAAATGTCCGAAGACAAAATTCGAGGAGACACGCTCCAATCTTACAAACAGCATTCATCTCGCCTAAAATCGTACTCTCTTTTATGGAGGGGAAGCAAACGCTTTCTACCCAAAACCTGCTCACACAAGCCTAGGTTAATGTGCCTACTCTGATAAAGAGATCCCATTTCCTTTTAGTCTAAACACAAAATAAAGTCTGTAGGAGGGGATAAATAATAGATAATAAACACTAGCTGTATCAAAGTACTAAATTAAAAGAGAAATTAATTAAACTGCGATTACACTGTTATTATCTTTAGGAAACATCGGCGTATAAATACATGTAAGCTATTGCACACGTGGGAAGTAGTTATTTTGGCAGTTAAGTTGAGAAATCGAATCGCGATGCGAAATTCGAATGAGGGAATCGATTCTATAATTGGAAAATGTAAATATATTTAGCTATTGTAGATATTAACAGTATAATCGCTTTAAGCATACAATATGTATCTGTAAAATAGTTATATTTTAAATTAATATTAATACAGCTAGCAATTAATTGTTTAAAGATGAAATTAATGAAGTTAAGTTAATAGCGGTTATAATTAAGTTTTTAAATTTTGGAGTAATTAATTTTACATAGTGGCATTATGCCACAGTGTCTATTCACAAATATTGGTAATAATATAAATTAATAAAAAAAGAAAAAAACTGGATGCCTTAAATATACATTATTTTATATATTGTACATTTAAGTATATTAAAATTTAAATACATTAATTATTTATATTGAAATCATTTTTGAATACTTGTGATAATAATGTGCAAATGAAATTAACAATAAAAGTAAATGAGTTAATTTTTTTAAAGTGTTTAAAAAAGTTTTGACATGGCTAGCGTTCTTTGAATTGCCAAAATCAATAAGCTTTTATGCCAATATATTCAATCTTTATTCAGACATTGTAGAGTGATTGGTGTTCTTGAGAGTTTCATTTTGTCGGAAAAGTACAGGGTGCAGTAGAATGCACTCACACATTTCTGAAGGGGACTGGTAAGAGAGTGGTTGGGCAGGGCGGCGTGGAAGAAGGCTATATAATTCGGATTAATTTTCTAGTTGTCAGTAGACACCATGAGTTGGTCCGGTGAACGTCGCAGTTTCGTTATCGAGGCGTTCTTTAAAAGCAACAATTCCTCAACCGCGGCACAGAGGGCGTTTAGCACGTGCATCGGGCGCTATGCAACTGATGTCGTTCCTAACCAGAAAATAATACTGAGATGAGTTTCAAACTTGAATCAAGAAGGTCTCCATTACCAAGGAAACCAAGTGTTCATCCTCGGAACATCGGAACACTCGAAAATGTGCAACGAGTCCGTAAGTTCGCTATTCGTGAGGAGGTTGTCGCCATTCCCTCAGTGATGACCTGTGATGTGATGGGAAATTTTAGAGAGCAGCTTCGGCAGTGAAAAGCAAATAACGGTCGCCCTCTGATCTATGTTGTTTTCAAAACCAATAATTTAAAATGTCTACATAATATACAACACACAGATTTCACAACTAGAAAAATTTTTTTTTAAATCCAATGACTCTCAGTTATTGATTGAATTTTAATTAAGTCTAATGAAGGCTGGGTTTAATTAAGGTAATCCTAAAAAAAAGTATTTATTTATAATTTATCAGCTGACAATTTACACAATACACAAAGGACGTGCAAAGAAAAAGGGCAAGAAATGTTCATAACTGAAAAAAAATTTCATCACTTTACATCAATAAAAGTGCATAAAATATCCATTTAATGATAATGAAAGAAACTAATTAAAAATAATTGAATCAGTTGATGTTAAGTATAGTGAAAAACTTGAGTTACTTTTTATAACTAGAAAATTACAAAATAAAAATAATTTACAAAATTTTTTATTTATGATAAAATAGAATTTCTTAACTGGGCATCACTTGACAATTTTATATAAGTCATGCTTGGTAAATTATTAAATTAAAAGAAAAAGCTTTACGTGGATTCTTCTGTATGTAATAAATTAAACGCTCACTATGATATATAAACTAGATATTTAAAGTAACTCTGGCAACCTAGTTAAGGAAAACTAATATGATATGAAATTGTTTTCATGACAATGATTCATAGCATAGAATGGTTTGAATATGAAAGTAATTTGGAGTTGGAAGAGTTAATTTAGGAAAGAATTAAATGCCAAATATATACATATAATTTGTAAGTTTCTTTTCGGACTGTAAAGTGACTCTATATCGAATTCAGTTAATAAAGTCTTTCTCATATTGACTATAGAGTGTTCGAAAGAAAAATAAATAAATGAATTACATTAGTTATTCTTAATTAATATACTATAATAATTAATTGATAATTAGACTACATTATTCCCGTTATTTTCACAAGATATGTAGTTCTTTACTCAGTGAAATGTATGTGTTTAAACACATTTAATGTGAAATATTTACAATGCTAAAATTTAAAACCTTCGTATCATACCACTTTTTCAAAGCCTGTCATATGACATGAAAATTTTCTTTCAGGTGTCTTAGAAAAATTTTAAAGTAAGTTTATATCATTAACACATTTTTGTTAAAACTTTATTTTGAAATTCGTTTCTAATATTTATATGTATGATGATATAAGTAAAGGTATTAAAGGGAAGTATAATTATCCTTTTAGTTGTGGTAAGGAAAATTTAATTAATTAAAATATTTTATAAAAATTAAGGATTCACCAAAAAAATCGAAATTGTGTAAAGTAACATATTAAAACATATTTTATTGAATTTGAAACTAATATCGGCAACTTAAACATTACTCCAAACATAAAATGCGATATTATATAAATTTCCCCTTTTCCCACTTTTTGTCTTTTCGGTTCAATTTATAAAGCACCGCAATTCGAGGTAATACAAAAAACAAGGAATTTTATGCAAGATTTTAACGTTTACTACTTATTTTATATTTATAGGGTAATTGTCATGATATTCATAAAAAAATGATACACCGATTTCAATGAAATTAGAAACGTTTAAAAATTTGTTCTTAAATTTTATTATAAATCTCTCATAATTATTATGCGAATAAATATATTACATTACCGTTAGATGGGGTTACTTTGTGATGGAATTTATGTTTTTTCCTGTGCCAGCCGATCAGTTATAATAGCAGCCCAAAACGAACAGTTGAAAAACATTGGTGAATCCTTTTCTTACGTAGTAACGTATTGCGCTAACGCGGATTTTTAATTGCCATTGAGAAATTAAAGTTAAAATGTATCAAAAATTTGCTCCATCGAGTGGGGCTACTTTGTAACATGTGTGTTTTTGCCTTGAAATGTAAGAGGAAAAATTATTGGACACAAAGTTAGACAGTAAAACGCTTATCAAAAGCTTGATACACAATTATATATACCTATTACAAATATTGGATATATTTATCTATATCTTTGACATCAAAGAGACCTCGGGTGCCCAGAACAGCCATCAGTTCTTTGAGAAGATGAGGAAATTCTTCTTTCGGCACATTCTGCTCCTTCGGGTAATGTTTTTTTTCAGATAGTCAATGCTTCTTTCTCTTCAGTGGTATTTTAGAGGACGGGAAAATGCAACATCGAGCGGTTTGAAGAGGTGGATCGACTTTTTGGGTTATATTGTGACAATGGCAATATGTCCCAAAGTAATCCCGTCATCTTTCGATATTTAGGTTATGTTCTCATATCTCTCGGAAATATCACTACACAAAAGTTATATTACTCCACAATCTAACCAATATATTGACAATAAAAAATAATTACTTGTGGTAGTTGGTTGTATAAGGTGTTAGCCTTCAGCACACAAGGTTTCCGAAGTTTGAGTCAATAGCTTGGCAACAGGTTTGAACAATACACTGACCAGCGAAGTCAAATGCCACACAGAAGCTTCGAAAACTGGCCACTAAGGGTATTTCGGACAAGCTGTTGGTGCTGTTCTTTGCCATCCTGGTATCACAGGCACTGCGCAAGATCCGGAAAAAATTACTATGTGTCACAAAGTTATCCCTGCAGTCCCAAATTACGGTATTTAATGTGTATGAGTGATGTTTAATATAAATTTAAGTTAAGAGGACTTAAAATTTACTAGCCATCAATATCTATCAGTCTAATATTTTACTTTCACTCAGAAAAATCCTGGGGTATTTATTTAGTATAATCGAGAATTATTTAAATTAATTTTGACTGTTTTATGGTTCTTCACTGGCCCTCATATCATTCCAAGAAAATTTTTTCGTATGAATCAGGTGAAATTTTTTGGCGAAAAGACGAAATTAATTGATTGCATAAAATATCTTTTAAATATATTAAAAAATATCTTATTGATTAAAATTCACCTAATGGAAAGGCGTTAAGAGGAACCAAAAAATAAAAATTTAAATTATTGTAAGGTTGATTCAATTTACGAGGCACTGCGATTAGAGGTAATGCAAAAAAGGATTAATTTTATGCAAGAGTTTAATGTTTACTACATATTGCATAATCATAGGGAAATGGATATGAAATTCATAATAAAATAATACATAAATTTTCATGAAATTATAAACAATTAAAAAAACTCGTTTTTTTAATTTTACTATAAATCTTTCATAATTATTATACGAATAAATGTATTACATAATTTAATGTTTTTGTGCAATGTTTAAAATTAATTTTAATTATAAGGACTTAACATTTACTAGCAATTAATATCGCTATTACTTTATTTGCTTCCACGAAAATCCTGGAGTATTTCTTCAATTTAATCCAGAATTTTTTTATTTAATTTTGACAGTTTTGTGGCTCGTCATTAGCCCTCCTATCATTCCAAGAAAAAGTTTTTTTGAAGTTAAAAACACAGAATTTTATTCAATATTGGCGTCTTAGTTATCGTATCTCCTTTATACAGGAGAGCAATTTTAATCAAAGGTCGAACAATGAAAATCAATTTCCTGCTCGCCTAATGAAAACAAGTGAACAGAATTTTAAAAAAGACACTTAGGGAATATGACACAAGGGTTACATTCTCATTTTACAGAGGTAAGGTAAGAGAAACACTCGCATGCGTGTATTTGACTTAATTATTTTAAGAACAATGTTCATTTTGAAAAGCCTTTACAGTGTAAATTGAAATCAGAAATATATATTTCTTTCCTTCTCTTTATTTATTTATTTCCTGTTTAAGAAATTAAAATTTAATGACATGGAATACAAAGCTACAACTACAGAAATATGTGTTCCTAAAAATGATCATTTGAATAAAAATCACTAAAAAAACTTAAAATTTCTTTGGAAATTATGATTTTGAAAATATGTCGTTTTATTAATATCTACTTAAAAAAGTTAAAATTTTCATAAATCACACTTTTCCTGTCACATATTTTTCGTATGAATCCGGCAGAATTAAATGATTACATGAAATATCTTTTAAATATATTTTAAAAAATCTCGTATTGATTAAAATCCAACTAATGAAAGGACGTTAAAAGAAAACGAAAAATAAAATTTAAATTATTGGAATTTTCATACAGCATACATATCAATACGTCTGCTATAAAATACAAGGTTACTCAAAGCATGTTATCTAAATTACTTATACGGCCGATTTATAATTAGTTCTTAACTAATGCAAAAGTAAAGATTTTATGTGATGTATTAGACAAATAAAAATGAAAAAAAAATAAATAACTGCTTAAAGTATTGAAAAATTGGTCTTCTTTGTGGTTTTTCAAACCTTTCCAAATCGTTAAATTCGTGAAAAAGATTTTTATAACATGAATGTTAAATAATTGTAAAATTTTCGTATCAGGGAACATTTGAAATTATGAGATTACTCATATTTCTTCCAAATAAATTGGAACTGAATATTTTATTTATGTAAAAATTTTCTTTAATTAATTAAAATTCACCATCTAATTTAGTAAAAAAAATACATTGACAACTGAATTTTGTGCATTTAAATTCTTTATTTCTGATATATGTACATAAACTGAAAATAGTTTGTAAAAATTTTAAGTATGAAAAAATCTGACCTAAATTTATAACACAGTGGGGATTTATGTTAAGGATATTTTTCCACATCTTTCCGACAATGTTCTGCCTTCGTCTCAGAACCATTGAAAAGACAGCTTGCTAGATAAGAGGATTGAACAAGGGTTCCTGGACATTTAAGCTAGCAACCTAGGCACTAGATCACTCTGACATTAAAGGGATTTAAACTTTTGAATAGCATCCTTCACAACATTCTGACGATTATCAAAACTGTGTGGTCTACTCACTTCAGAAATTTCTCATGTCCACAAACATCCCTAAAATCCGACATCATTTTTAAAACTGTGGCATTTTAAAATTTAAAATAACTTTTTAAATAAAAACACACATCTTACAAAACCGAAGAACTAAAACAAGTATAAGCTATTAAGCGATATCTAATTCTATGAGACTCATTACTTAAGTTCTTGACTACTGTAATTAAGAAACAATCGCGTTCAAATATATTTGGAATATCTTTTCATCTTTCCGGAAGACGTTATATCTTGAATTCCCTTTTGGAGAATTTTAGAAGCATTACAAGCATTGATAAATACAATATTTTGGTTGGGTTATTCTAAAGCAGTAAATATTATTCTTAACACCATTTTTATGCTATTGATTACATATTAATACAGAAACTATAATTTCTGATTTCTTCAACATCCCCTTATCATATAGAAAATTCCATCATCTCTGTTACAGTTTTCCAGCTCCTTACAGACCAATTTACATAAAACCACAAATGCTAAGATAGTACGTCAAATATGCTAATATATTACTCTTTATATATATATATAGATATATATATATACATATATATATATATATATATATATATATATATATATATATATATATATATATATATATATATATATATATATATTTATATATATATATATAAATTTATATATATATATATATATATATATATATATTTATATATATATATATATATATTATATATATATATATATATATATATATATATATATATATATATATATATATGTCGGACTTAAGCGGGAACGAAATAATTATTCTAAATTTAAAGGGGGCTTAGTAATTAATTTATTGTCGTGGCGTAATTCGCCACTATTCTCATATCTTGGTTCGAAATACAGCGAGAGATATCGGGGAATTTCCCTTTGGATTGATTGACATCTGTGGCCACGCCTATGGTCCAACTCCGGTGTATGCGTCACAGACCATGTAGGCATGCGCGGTGGCTTTGGATGGAGAAAAACAATAGCGTGTAATCAGACGGCGGGATTTAATTCATTGCTAGTGGACGCGTGTCAGCTGGATCCCTAATTTGAAAATGGCGAGAGCTCAATATGCGTTACTTGGATCAGTGGTTGCTGGAAAATGAAATAAATTGGAAAAGCTTGAACTATGTTTATTAATTGGATTTAGACTACTTACCACTCGCCACCAGTATTAACATGATGACTGCTAATGCAAACCACACGCCTGTCAAGAGCCGCGCAGGATTAAAAAGAACTACGCAGAAAAAAAAAAACCCGCCTCACTTTTGGATTAGCACGACAGTGCGAAAATTTATGAAACGACGATAAATTAAAAATAATAATAATACACCATGGAATCGAAGACTGAAGTGAAAACAGAATTCCACGAAATCATACTCGATGACAATTGGATTCAAGAACAAATGAACACCGGAAATGAAAATGTCGATCAAGCGAATGATGACAAGAAACCTATCTTAAAAAACATACCAGGCTGCACAGGAAAAATTCAAGAAGCAATACCACAATTACCAATACCACAATTCGATAACAGAAGTATCAAAAATATTTTTCAATGGTTCCAGTTGTTTGAAGAGAGTTGCAGCACGTTTGAATTAAATGAGAAATGGAAAAAAGAAAATTTAATGCGCTACGTAAGTCAAGATATTCAAGAAGTAATAATATCCACGGAACTATATAAAGAAGATTACATTAATATTAAAAAACAACTGCTGTCCATTTTTTCAAAGAGCAGAGAAGAAATCATAACAAGGTTTAGGACACTAAAATTAAATGACAATGATGACCTTTTTCAGTATTTCAAGGAAAAACTAGAACTGGGAAAAGAACTTCATAAAACAGACAGTGAAATCATAGAGACACTGTCATTAGACGCTCCAAGAAACATACGAACTTTGCTCTCGTTGCAAGAGATACGAACCCCTTTCGAATGGCTGGAAAAAGCCAAAAAATTACATTTGCCGGTACCTCGGTCCGCACCGCGTATCGCTCCGGAAAGAAGAACAGATTTCATCGCCGGCGATCGTCGAAACTTCGGTGACAGTGAGACAGAGCGCAGAAATTCGGAGCCACACTACAGAAGAAGGTGGATTAATTATGATCAACCCAGAAGACAAAATGGAGGAAGTTACAGCAATACGTCAAGATATGATGAACAGAGACACTATCAAAGTGCAGAAGATAACAGAAGACACCAAAATAACCATAGAGGATACTATGCAAATAACAGATGACTTACGATCCAAGCTCGGGTGAGTGAACAAACATTTCAATTCTTATTAGACACCGGTAGTACAATTTCAATAATTTCACAATCATTACTTAAAGAGGTAAAATGTTTTAAAACATTAAATTTAAAAAATATGGTAATAAATCAAACTGATGGTCAAGTACCTGTAACAAAAATAATTAAAACAAATGTAACAATTGGCAAATTAACTAGAGAAATTGTAATGTGGGTCATTGAGAGTGACCTACCTTATGTACTGCTAAGTTTAGAACATATGAGACTTTTTCGTCTCGAAATAAATTTAAGAAAATTAAAGGTGTTCCAATGTAATAAAGAGATAATACTATGTAATAATAATAATAATTTTGTTAATCCATATGCATTGAATGTTCAAAGAGAAAATTGTAAAAATTATTGTGAAAACATGTATAATGGTAAAAGGTATTATGAAAACAAAAACATGTGTAACTTTAGAAATGTAAACAAAAGTGTATATGAAGGTAGAAAATTTTTTAACTATCGGGCTGAAAATAATAACAGAAGGTATCATAAAGGTAGAAATTTTGTAAAAAGAAACTATTTAAGATGTGATCACTCCCCTGAGTACTATGAAAGGACTGTTTACAATAATGCTGTGAAAGATAATGTGTATAATGTTTCTTCCAATGACATTGAAACCCTAAATGTTGATAATAACCAAAGAATGAGAAATCCAGTTATAAATTATGAGAGTTCAAACAAAATAGCAAATACTAATTATAATGTTCAAAATTTAAAGGAGATATCAGGTATCCCCGATGATACACTGAAAACTCTATTTAAAGAGCCCGGTGATGCCTTGGACTTCCAAACACCAGAGCAAATACCCGAGGACTGGCCCCATTTAGAAAACATTCTAGAAACTTTCGACCATATCTTTTCAAAAAATAAATATGACGTTGGAAAAATAAAATTAGAACCCCAAAAAATACACTTAACTTCAGAGCTCCCAATTGCACAACGACCATATCGCACATCTCAAACTGAAAATGCTGAAATAAAAAAACAAATAGACGAATTGTTAAAAGCAGGTTTATAAAGCCCTCACATTCTCCATTTAGCGCCCCAGTAACATTAGCAATGAAAAAAGGCCAAGGAAAAACTAGGCTATGCATAGACTACAGAAAATTAAATGTAATTACTAAAACTGATTCTGAACCTATTCCACGAATTGATGACTTATTAGATCAACTAGCCCATGCCAAATTTTTTTCAACATTAGATCTAACTTCAGGGTATTGGCACATAGAAATACATGACCGTGACACTGAAAAATTGGCATTCACAACAAACTTTGGACTTTATGAATGGACAAGACTACCGTTTGGTTGGAAAAATGCACCAAGTGTCTTCCAGAGAGCAATTAGGCAAATTCTAAATAAATACCAAATCAATTATGCTTTGAACTATTTTGATGATATAATAATATTTTCACAAACCTTTAATGAACATATGAAACATTTAGAAGAAATTTTTAAAATTTGTGAAAAGGAAAATATCAAATTAAACCAATCAAAATGCCAATTTGCTAAGAAAGAAATAAAATTTTTAGGATATGAGATTTCTAAAGGACAATATTCACCTCATAATGTAAACATTGAAACAATAAAAAAATTACTACCACCCAAAAATGTTAAAGAATTGCAGAGATTTTTGGGATCCATAAATGTCTATCAGAAGTTTATACAAGACTATGCAAAATTGAGACTTCCATTAAACAAATTACTTAGAAAGGATGTAAAATGGGATTGGTCCCAAGAATGTCAAAATTCCTACCAAAGACTAAAAGATGAACTCATATCAAAACCGATTTTAACCCTTTTTAACCCAAATTACCCATGCCACCTTTTTGTCGACGCAAGTCAAGAAGCAGTTGCTGCTGTCCTAAAGCAAAAGCACCCTAATGGCCAACTACACCCAATAGCTTTTCACTCGAGACAACTGAAAAAACACGAAAGAAACTATGCTGTCACTGAGCTTGAATGCTTGGCGATTGTTGATTCTATTGACCGTTTCCATTGTTACTTACATGGGAAAAAATTCACAATACATTCGGATCATTCAGCCTTACAATGGCTCAAAAATATTAAACATTTAACTGGACGACTGTTTAGATGGTCTTTAAAACTTTCCATGTATGATTATGAAATAGTGCATATTAAAGGTAAATATAATTATGAAGCTGATATGCTATCAAGGAACCCAATAAGCCACTTTGTATCACAATATTCTTATTTTCTAACCACAGATGAAATTATTCAGGCACAATTAAACGATAATGTTAATAATGTAAAGTACAAAAAATATAGTGGAGTTCTAACAGTAAAAAAGAAAAATCTAATCAAAATTGTAGTCCCGCCATCATTAAGACTAAAATTAATAACCGCTGCACATGAAAAATTTGGCCACCCAGGTGTGAGAAAGATGTTACAATTAATTTCCCCTATTTACTATTGGCAAGACATAATATTAGACATTTCAAATTTTGTTCGTTGTTGTGAAACATGTCAGAAAAACAAGAAATCGACTCAGAGAAAGTATGGACTGATGGAACAAGTGCCAATTGCTTATGAACCATTTGACCTAATCTCAGTTGATACAGTTGGAGGTTTTAACTATTATAATTCGACAAAAAAATATCTTCATCTGGTGATTGATCATGCAACAAGATATATTTGGACTTTTCCTTCAAAAAGTGTGACAAGTGAGACATACACAAACTGTTTAAAACAAATTTTCAAAATTAAAGTTCCGAAACAAATATTAAGTGACAGAAATGCTGCATTTACTTCCTCAAGGTTTAAGAAATTCCTAAAACATCACAATACGAGACAACTACTTACTTCAGCCCACAGACCCCAGTGTAATGGCAAAAATGAGAGATGTAATCAAACGATTGTATCCAAATTAAGGTGTAAAGTTAATACTTCTTCGAAAAAAATTCCATGGACAAAAATTTTAGAACAAGTGACTTCCGAATATAATAATCAACCCCATAGAGTAACTGGATTTTCCCCGAATTACCTCCTATTTGGAAATTTGCCATATAACTCACCATTACCTAAAATAACTTCATTACATTATCCGCCAGTTGAAGAAGCAAGAAAGATTGCAGTGCAAAGAACAATTCAGCACCATAAAATTAATAAACAAAGATATGATAGAAATTTTATACAGTCTAACTTCAAAATTGGTGACTTAGTGATGTACGAAGAATTCAAATACCCAAATTCAAGAAAATTAGATCCACCCTATTCAGGCCCTTATAAAATTTTAAGCCAGATTTCTAATGTTAATTTCGAAATTGATAAACCAAACCAATACACTGGAAAAAAGAGTGAAATTGTGCACTCAACTAGATTAAGGCATTTTCATCCATATAGTGAGTTTAAATTACAATAATGTTGTTTCATCCACAATTTTGGGGAGGGGTGGGGGGAAATTAAGATAAAATGTTGATACGAGTTACAAGTAAAAAATTGAAATTATAAAGTTATGATTGTTAATGAGTAAATAAAATAATAACATTGGAACTGATGAAGTAATATTGTGAAAGTAAACTAGAAGATGATTTGTATTGAATTTATTGGATGTTAATAATTATGTATTTTTGAATTGAAATTTAATAACTTATGAAAGAACTTTGGCTAAACCTAAATTATTTTGAAAATTTTGTTACCATCTTTGCAATGTTTTGTTACATTAATGTGTGGAGCTGTATCTACATTTTCCCGAATATGACCAAATTGCCTATCCCAGAGATCCATCTCTTAATTGATTTTATATGTTGGGTGCCTAACACCCTCTTGACTCCACTTATGTGGTTAAACGTTATGTACTGATCTCTTTTGAGCCTTTCCCAACCTAGAGTTTCAGTGTCGTGCACTATACGCACCAATTTTCACTCTGAATTTTGTTTAGAGTTGTCGGTTGTGGTTAAGACGGTGGGAAATTGTTGAACCTGCTCTCCTCTGACCCAACCATGCACTTGTTCACTCAACTACACAAATACACACAAACAAAAAACATACACCTTGAATTAAACAGAATGTACACAGATGAAGGAATGGTACACCAGTACCAAAAGTGAATTGTTTTACATAATGAATCTATCATTGTGAAATATTAAGGTGAATGAAGTGTAAATTATAAAATGTTTGATAACTTTGAATTGTGATAAATTTGAATCAGATTTTTGTGTTATGGAAAAATTTTGAAGTGTAAATAATATGTAGAGAATTTTGAATTTCATGTGTAATTTCATATGTTTGTATTTCATAAGTAAGTCGAAGGTATAACAGAGCTATAAAAAGATAAACTGTATTGTAATTGATGTCAAAATACATTTGTGTCGTTCGGCAAGTACAAGATACGAGAAAAATAATCCCATGGGAAATTGATCAATATTTATATTTTTTTTCAATTATTAATATGTTGTGTCTCTGAGTATTTTACAGGGTCAACCATGTCAAGGAGGCCTCCAAACAAGTCGGTCGACCGCATTTAGTTTTGTCTTTCATATATTTAAATATTTTTTTCATGTACCTCCATTTTCACATTACCATAATCTGTGTAAATAAAGTCATACTTGTAGAATTTTAAACTGGAACTGTTATAAAATTATAAGATGAGTGGACAGCATACAAGACTGTTGATTACATTACCACTCAACGAGGCTGATGAAAGTATTCAAGCCTGGACCTTAGATTGTAAAATGCTACTAACATTCCACGTTAATGGGTAATAGTTATTTTGTGATTTTCAATTAATTTGTTCCTAGGTGAGTTTTTGAAGTGACATTGTTTTTCAGGTGATGTCCTATTGAGATTATATATTGGTATAATTAAAGTGAAATTTTGAATTTATAGTGATATATTTTGAGATAATGCTGTAATATCTTCCTTTTTACCTTAAGTCATCAGTGATATAAAATTGTACAACTCAAGAATTTTTGTGTAACTTGAAAAATTGTAAACTGTGTATTTTTAAACCACTGCTCCAAGTCTTACAGAGCAGAAAGAATCAATCCAGGGGTTGTTAAGGGAACGGTTGATTTGTAATTAAGGGGGTTTTCACTGGAACCTGTTGTGTAGAGAGACGTCCCTACTCAGCATGTTTTCCAGTCTACTGATGTAATGTTTTTTTTTATCGTAGGGGTTGTTGCCACAGGGAATTAGCTACTCCTTGTGTGCACGCCTTCAAGGGGAGGGGGGAAAGTTGTCGGACTTAAGCGGGAACGAAATAATTATTCTAAATTTAAAGGGGGCTTAGTAATTAATTTATTGTCGTGGCGTAATTCGCCACTATTCTCATATCTTGGTTCGAAATACAGCGAGAGATATCGGGGAATTTCCCTTTGGATTGATTGACATCTGTGGCCACGCCTATGGTCCAACTCCGGTGTATGCGTCACAGACCATGTAGGCATGCGCGGTGGCTTTGGATGGAGAAAAACAATAGCGTGTAATCAGACGGCGGGATTTAATTCATTGCTAGTGGACGCGTGTCAGCTGGATCCCTAATTTGAAAATGGCGAGAGCTCAAATATGCGTTACTTGGATCAGTGGTTGCTGGAAAATGAAATAAATTGGAAAAGCTTGAACTATGTTTATTAATTGGATTTAGACTACTTACCACTCGCCACCAGTATTAACATGATGACTGCTAATGCAAACCACACGCCTGTCATATATATATATATATATATATATATATTTATATATTTATATATATATATATATATATATATATATATATATATATATATATATATATATATATATATATATATATATTTATATATATATATTTATATATATATATATATTTATATATATATATATATATATATATATATATATATATATATATATATATATATATATATATATATATATATATATATATATATATATATACATAAAGAGAGAGAGAGAGAGAAAATTGGAAAAACTACTTCGGAAGTCTGCGTTTTGAAGTTTAGCTGCTTAAAAAAAGCACAAAATGCATAAAAATAGCGTCCAACTGAATAATAATCAGACAACTAAATAATATGTTTTACTATCAATTCTGGTAGCAAAAAATGTGAACTTCCTCATTCTAAAATGGTATTAAATCCCTTTCTTGGCACTGCAACACCTGATTAGCTCTCAGAATAATCAGTCTTATTGGTCAGTTTTCAGTTTAAGAAATCCACACCCTTTACGGGACCGTTTTGTTTTATTGCAATTTTTATTTAGCTGCTACTTTTTATGTAACTAAGGAAATACATTAAGATAACTTGCACTAGGTTTTGAAAAAATATATCATCCCAGTGATGTATATTCATAAGATTTACTTTCAAAAAATTCTGTAGTATGAAAAATTCCCGCAGTTAATCGTTAAAAATTCACACTTTTTTCAAAATATTTCTAAAATTTTTTGCTTCTAGTGTACATATATATATATTATTTTTTTCAAGACGTCTTCGTTTGCTTATGTCTCTTTAAAAAATATAATTTCCAATGTAAGTCTGTTCGATGCCTTTAAAGTGTTTTCTGAATCATTCTACAGACTTGGGTGCATCTGACATTGAAAATAATATTTTCTTAAAGAGACATAAGCAAACAAAGTCATCTTGCAAGAAACTGACTTAGGCACTTTTTCTACCGAGCCACAGCTATATATATATATATATATATATATATATATATATATATATATATATATATATATATATATATATATATATATATATATATGTATATATATATATATATATATATATGTATATATATATGTATATGTATATGTATATATATATTATATATATATATATATATATATATATATATATATATATATATATATATATTATATATATATATATATATATATATATATATATATATATATATATATATATATATATATATATATATATATATATATATATATATATATATATATATATATATATATATATATAAAAGAGCTTGTCTGTTTGTTTGTCCGCTATAGAATCATAGACTGTTTAACCCACCGAGACCAAATTCGGCACAGTTAATGTTTAGGACCCGAGAAACTTAAATCAGCAAAAACGAAGTTTGGGGCTCAATTAGTTTTTTTAAAATTAATTTTTTAATGGTTTTTCGTGCCCCTAGAGGTGCGAGTACCCCCTGTGGATTTCAGACCGTTCCCCACAACATGTTATCAGTGAAATCCGAACCTATCCCCCGCGTGGTTATAACCAACCCCTCTTTCCCCGCGCAGGGGGGGGGGAGATCTTCATGGTAATAACTTTGGCCTTGCCTGACTGACTGACAGATAACGCACAGTCCAAACCGTTGGATATAGAGCTGAAATTTTGCATGGCAATTCTTCTATAGTAGAGTTTATAGTGAAGGGGTGAACTGAGAAAGATTTTTGAAAAATTCTTCTTTGATTTTTTAAAACTAAATTTTTAAGCTGTTTTTCTAATTTTTTTATGTTTGCATTTAAAATGATAATCCGAGGGTTATAAAATTTATATCACGATAAAGATCTTAAAAATTCCTTTAAAACGAAATCTTTTTAGAATATTTACCTCCCTTTTCTGATTTTTGGTGAATTTTTAAAGATTAATTTTTAGAATTTAATTTATGAAATGCTGATCACGTGGTTTCTTTTCTTTTTGTGATACTTTAAATTAATTTTGCGTTACGTGCATAACAACAAAATAAATTGACAAAAGAAATATTAAAATACGGTAAAAGATAAAACTTAACCACTAGACTAACTGAGATGGGAGTTTTTAAGAACGCAGTTCAAATTAGTATGTTTTAACACGACTTTCCCGGCTCTGCTTTGTGTCCTTTGTTATTTGCAGTTTTTCTCATCGCTTGAACCGATTTACAATTTGCTTTTTCAACGGTTTCTGGCTTTAGTAAAATTAAAAACCGAATTACAATTCGCTTTTTCAACGGGTTTTTGGCCTTGGAAAAATTTAAAACCTATACGGTTTTTGGCCTGTCGACAATAAAAAAAACCGAATCACCAAAGTAAGGAAAATACGGTTCATGTGGAATCCCGCCTTACTTTGAATAAATAAAGGGGATAATGCATCTTGCCCTTTACCTCTTGGGTGATGTGGAAAAAAGTGCGTCTCTTGGATGATGTGGAACAAACTGAACTTTTAAGGGAAAAATAAATAATAAAGGAAAATTTAAATTATAAAACTTATTTCTAATTAAACAGTGGATCAAACAAATCTAATTAAATATAATTAAAAAGAATCTAACAAATATAGTTAAACAGTAAACTTATTCAATCCAAACGTGCGAATCACGCAACACTGTGTTATTAATTCTCCATAAAATCAGACGTATAATCAGACGAAGGTCCGCAGGCTCAAAGTTTCTTTCTTTCTTATTGTTTGTATATAATTTCAGTAGAAACGCGCTAAGCGCAACCTGTCTAGCCAGATGAACATGTAGAGCGGGGGGTGCAGCCCAGTATTTTTTTGATGGAATGCATCAAAAATTTTATATCTATATATCTACCCGGGCATCGCTGGGCAATAATGCTAGTATATATATATATATATATATATATATACATGTGTGTGTTCTTGTTTCATAATTTTCTCTGAGAATTTGTTCATGTAAGAGCAATATACAGAGCGAAAATAAAACACTTAAAGATAACTGTACCATGGATAACCTGGCAATTTACTTTTGTAATCTAATGGGGAAACTGAATAGCTACGAACATGGAGAGATTTAAAACATTTAATCAGGCTTGTTTCATAGAAAGCTTTGAGTTAAAGTATAAAAATTCCATCGACATTCGGCAAGTGACGAAAATTCATGTCTACCCACATTATGGGAAGAGAAAAACAAATAATTTTTATCCACGGAGTTCTCATTTTCAAGATTGCCCTAGTGCAATAACCGTTTCCCTTGCGTCCACTACTTATCCTGCGTTCCTCAGAATAGAGCCATGTTTAAGGTTTTAAAAATATATTTTAGGAAAGTTGAGGTAAAGGTTTATGCTTTATTAACCAATAGGGGAATATATTTTTTGGAATAGAGGAAATATGGAACATTGACGTCCACTTTCTATTTTAGATAAAGGGACAGGAATGTAATATTTTATGAGAACTATAACATACTAGAAAAAAAATTGTGATATGAAGGTCTAAATTACATTAGCCTTTATGCGATATTAAAGCTAGATACATATTAACTTTTTTTATCGCTGTTTCTTATTTTTTAACAAAATAGGAAGCAATACCTCTTTCCACTTTCGAAACGAATGCTGCAAAATAATTTATTTTTCCCCTCAATTATCTAAACTTTTAAACAAATTTTTGTAACAATATATTTGACTTTACGAGTCATTTAGCTTATGGTTAGTTGTCCCGTGAGAGAAATGTGTCATATTGTTTCAGGCGGAATCAAAAGTAGCATATTGTTTGTCGTAACAATAGGGAGAACCGTTAAATTAGATTTTTAGTTTATTAGCAAACAGTTTTAGTTCCTAGTAGTTTAATTTAGTTTATATAAAACACGTGAAGAAAAATATATCATGCATGACCTGGCAATTTACTTTTATAATATAATGGGGAAACTGAATTGCTTCGAAGATGAAGAGATTTAAAACATTTAATCAGGCTGGTTTCATAGAACGCTTCGAGTAAAAGTATAACAATTCCATCGATATTTGGCAAGTGACGAAAATTCATGTGTACCCACATTATGGGAAGAGAAAAACAAATAATTTTTATCCACGGAGTTATCATTTTCAAGATTGCCCTAATGCAATAAATGTTTCCGTAGCATCCACTACTTATCCCGCGTTCCTCAGAGTAGGGCCATGTTTAAGGTTTTAAAAATTAAGTGTTAAGGATGTTTACCTTAAATCTAAGTTTTCTGCTAACTAAATTTATTAAGTTGGAAACAGCTAATACAAATATTACAGTCTTTTGTTTTATTATTTCAAACGAAATTTGACGCACTTTTTTAATTAAAATTTGAACAAGTATGTCATTTCCTGTGAAACGTCTATTATTTAAATTAAAAGCTACTTACAAGCTGCACGGAATTTTATTATGAAAATTAGAATATTTTTTAAATAAAATACTCTAGTTTTATTTTGATAATCATTTTTTTCTGACACCATTTAATTAAATACACCAAACTGATACTAATTGCATAGTTTATTTTCTGTCTCAGATACTGAAGTATATAAAGGAATAATTGAATTTTACATGGATTCAAAGTATGATAAAGACGTTCATTGAAATTTCCGAAGACTCAAAAACAATATGTAAGGTATACACAAGATTCGATTCACAAGAATCCAACTTTTGAGTGAGTGAATTAAAGAAGCTGCTTGAGATATGCTAATTTCGGCATACGCGCTTAGTATAAATACCATGCAGCGTCATTAATAAAAAAGGTTGTTAAGGTTGATAGATAAGCGAGAGGGAGCTACGGGGTAAGTAGCTCCAAGTGTTATCCTGCGCTAGTGCTTAGCAGGCCCAAAGTTTACGTGGCAGTACTGCTGGTTTGACTCTCTGCTGGTTTGTAAGTATTTGAAATGTGTATTTCTATTGAATGTTAATATATATATTCCGTACAAGTAGTACGCATGCTTATTGCTGTAAAAGCAAATTCTATATGTGCAACGAATTCAATAAACATTGTTTCATGTATAAACTGTGTTTGCATCAAAATCATTTAGAGTGCCACTTCAAATTATATACACCCAAGTCTGGGTAGAAATGAGCTATTTACTCTATAAATATTAAAGAGAAAACATATTTTGTACCAACATTTTTAACTTACTTTTGTCATTCGGTCTGAATAAAATAGAACTTTGAAGAAAGTTTATTAAAAGGAGAACACTCTACTTCACTTTTATTTTTAATGAGGGACTTGTATCAGATATCCTTAGCTGGTGATATATTAATAATTTAGAGGAAAGAACTGTGATTTAAAAATCTTTTGCAATAAATTTTTCAAAAGGTAAGAGTTTTGGTGTCTGTGTTCAAACGTAATAAATTATAAAAGACGACAAATGCAAACAAAATAATAATAAGTAAAAATACTAGTTATCAAAAAAACATTGAATTTTTAATGTAGGAATTACAAACATAGTTGAAAAATCGTAGAGATAATCTAACGAGAAATATAGTATTATAAGAACAATCTCCCACACAATGTATGTTCTAAGAAACACAATTGAAAATGAGATACTTAATAAGCAAAATAGAAAACGAAAATCAACATGTATTGTTGGCTAACATGTTGTCAACTTGTATTGTTGGCTATACTGGATGACAGATACTCTATAACTAATTTATCTAGATGAAATTGTGTTTAATCATAAAACACGTTCGTACAAACAGTTAGAATATTAAAGAACATCCCCATTTACTGGGATTTCTTTTGCTGTATGAAATCATAAGATTTGTCATGTACAGCTGTTATGCAGTGACATTCCGAGTTGTAAAAAACGATTTATAAATACCTCTTCTTTACTCCTGTTTCACTCACTGTAGCCACAAAGTTTATTGTAATGTATTTGGACGAGAATATTGGGATTAAAATCCTCTATTAATATTCTTCTTAAATAAAGTCATTAAAAAATAATTATTTGATGAACTATCCCCAAAGTATATAATCTCTCTATGGGTCACAACAATCTCCTTTATACTAAATTGCTATACATCACATGATATTAAACATAATTTTTTTTTTAAATATGTACTTATGATGGCATTAAGATGCGTAGTGAAATCATCATACATTCATACATAACGTGATTTAGTGAATAAACACTAACTTGCAATCATTACCTCGTATATAGGAAACTATATGCTGGATATTAGATCCGTTATTTCATAAGTCCTTCATTAAATTGCTAATTTAATGTAGATGAATAGATTGGCCTGGATAGAAAATTAAATTTTTATCTGAAATTTTCGGGAAAACATGAACAATTTTCCTCTTTGGAAAATTAAAAGAAAATTGGATTTTGAAAATTTTGGAAAATTGTTCGTACAATATTCACAGGAAATTAAAGCCATTGTTTGCCTCATATTGGCTGTTAAAAACTATCCGTTACGCTAAAATTGAACGTTAAGCCATTAGTTGATATACATTTGAATTTTTCAAATATGCTTTTTGTTTCGAAACTATAATCTCTTTCAATGAAAACTAGCAATATATATGATGTGAGAGATATCCTTTGTTATTTTACAAAAACTGGTTTGAGAACAACTGGTTTAGCAAAAAAAATTTAAAGAAAGCTGTGATTATTTACTCTTTGGAGAGAAGGTGGTGAAGAGATAAGAGGCAGTTATTTCTATTTTCGAACGTAATGAAAAAATAAAAAATAATAATAATAATAACAAATTTAGAATCAAATTATTTACACTTTAAAAACAAACTGAGTCCCTATCATCGCATTTTATCAATCATTTGTTATAATTTTCCCTTACTTATAATATTTCAAAGAATTCTTATAATTGAATTCAGGACCTTCTGTTTTCTGGACAGAGTAGAACGTATCCAATATAAATTTCTAAACGTGTGATTCATAATTAAGGTAACTCGAGACTTCGACAAATGGGTCCCATGTACTTAATTCCCATTCAAGTGAAAACTTACATTTAAATGTATTAAAACTATTTTTCTTTCAGAGGAAAATCGCATAATAAAAGGAGATTTTCAGACTACATAATGTTAAACCAATTTCGTAGGAATGAATTCTCTCTCTCAGGTTAATATAAAGCAATGATGAGCTTCCTCTTTCTTTATGTAGATAGGATATTTAGGCTGTTCGATTGCCATTTCAACACTGTCTCTTAAAATATTCCCCTCGTCTACTTAACACTAACACACACACACACACACACACACACACACACACACACACACACACACACATATATATATATATATATATATATATATATATATATATATATATATATATATATATATATATATATATATATATGGGGGGTTGTAAATAAAAGGACATTGTCATCTTTTTCAATATCACAGTTTTAAACTAGAATATTTAAAACTGATATATATATAAGCTATAAGTATAAAATATTCTAATCGTAAGGGAGATATTAGTATAGCACTGTCTTCGTAGAGCATTGTCTACATTTGTATTCAATCGCTAATATTCTCCGAGAAGTCAGAGAGTAATTTAAGGGAAAATCACAGTTTGTCTCGAAATTTATCTTGTTCCAGTTTCTCAGCTCAGTAAATGCAAGGATTCCAAGACGTTTCCAGTTTAGAAATCATTCTGCGACACCATATCATCTCTGGGTGAGTTCTCTTAGTTGGATATCTGTGCCCTAATAGAGTCATCTGGGTTTGGCACACCCTTAAGCTCTTTTGTTAGAAGCTGATAGATGATTCACACTGCTGTGTCTCGACACATGGTTCTGATGCACTTCCGTTTAAACGAGAGGAATGTTTCTGATGAATAAACTAGTATGACTGTCCTCGTAAGCTTTACTTTTAAATGAATAACTGTGAAGTTTTTTTAAGGAGGTTTCTTGCCAAGTATAATCATTTGCGCAAAATAGAATCGCTTCATTTATCACTACTTTTATTGTATTTTAGAAACAAAATCTTTCAATTTGGTTTAGAAATGCACGAGTAACTGTTGAACAGATACCATAACCTTGATCTTTCTAAATTTCTATCATTTGTATAAAGTATAATAGATAATTATCTGTTCCATTCCAGTGATAAGACCCGCGTTTCAATGAATACATTACGGGTATATTTGGCATAAATGTACTCCGGCATAACAAAGAGAATAGTTTATAATTGAAGCTACGTAACTAAGAAAAGCACGCACACACACACATATATATATATATATGCATATAAGTATAATATTAATAAAAAATAATAATAATAACAAATTTAGAATCAAATTATTTACACTTTAAAAACAAACTTAGTCCCTATCATCGCATTTTATCAATCATTTTTTATAATTTTCCCTTACTTACAATATTTCAAAGAATTCTTATAATTGAATTCAGGACCTTCTGTTTCAATTATAAGAATGAGTGAAAAATTCAATTATAAGAATGAGTGAAATTATAAGAATGAGTGAAATTATAAGAATGAGTGAAATATAAGAATGAGTGAAATTATATTTACTCATTCAATTATAAGAATGAGTGAAGCTATGCCTAACATTTTCCCTCATGTTAGGCATAGTTTTAATAAAGTAAAAGGATTTTTCTAGATATTTAACATAATTTTCTAGATATTCGGATAAGATTTTTCTGGATATTTAACAGAAATCCTGTTGTATAACTATAAAATTTTGTGTTAAATATTTAGAAATAGCCACTGAAGGTAAAAATAAACGGTTATAATAGTGAAGAAATTTGAAACAGATATAGAACTGGCAAACAAATTCAAGGTCAGTTTCCCAAAATTTTCATTTTGTCTGACAGAGTGAGCTTATTTTGATCTATTCAATAATTTTATGTGATATGTTAACCTAAATTGCAGTATCTTTCATTTATAAAGTAAAAACTAAAATGTGCACCCTTTCCTCTTAATAAATTAGAAGATATTGCTAGTTGTCTTTAAAAGATATATCTCTTTAAACTGAAATACATAGTATCTTATGAATTTAAAATTAAAATGACTTTATTTACTTTATTTTTAAAACAATTAATAAAAATCAGTTGCAATAAAAATTAATTTAGACTGAGGTTTTCAAGTGGTCTCCTATAAATATTCCTGTAAATAATATTAGTTAATTAAAAAAAATTTTAATCACATTAATTTATTACGAGATGTACAACGTCGTGTATCGCTAATTTCTATTACCTAAATGACCTAAATGAACAGGCACATTTCAGAAAATACATATTGTTGAATTCACTAGTTTCTTGTCAAAATAGAAGAACTTTTTGTTTCTTACAGCATGTCGAAGCGCCATTGAAAACTCTGTAATATTTAACTCTAAAGACTAGTTCCCCTGGTAATTTCGGCCGACTATTTCAAGTTATTTTCGTCAACTAGTACTCATTGTAATAAACAAGTATGATTGCAAAGACACTCCAGTATCAGTGATTCCATAAATTTCCCACCTTATCAATGTATGAAATTACTTTGAAAAATACCTACGTAGATTCTTAGCCCAGTATCAGATGTTTACTGAAAGCTGAAAAACTATATCGGGAAATAAAACATAGTATTTTACGAGACAACTTTTAGGAAATTTTTTGTACCTCCTGACTGAAATTTTACTGAAATTATTGAAATATAATCTTAAAAACGTCCTTTCAGTCTTATTGAAAACATTTTGAATTTTAAAACATTTAGCCTACTTTAAAGTAATACTAAACATTAATCTTTTCCGTAAGAGGTGGGATAGCATGTATCCTAAGAATACAGGCCCAATAAGAATGAATATACCTGTATATATATATATATATATATATATATATATATATATATATATATATATATATATATGTATATATGTATATATGTATATATGTATATATGTATGTATGTATGTATATATGTATATATGTATATATGTATATATGTATATATATATATATATATATATATATATATATATATATATATATATATATATATATATATATATATATATATATATATATATATATATATATATATATATATGTATATATATATATATATATGTATATGTATATATATATATATGTGTGTGTGTGTGTGTGTGTGTGTGTGTGTGTGTGTGTGTGTGTGTGTGTGTGTGTGTGTGTGTGTGATAATATTCCATTCTGATCTTTATCTCTGTCTGGTAACCCCTTTTTCTACTCTTTGCCGAAAACGCCTCGCCTTTCCACACTCTAACTTCCTCCGCCAATTCTGGCAACCTCTCTGAGCTAATTGTACTTTGGCGCTTTTACGATAGACGCGGGCTGGCTTCGATGTGAGTAGCATGTTGCTGTTTTCATGGAATAAACTTCAGTTGTTCTTGTGATTTGGAATTGCATTTAATTTCGGCCTCGATTGTGTTTCTTCAAGATATGACCATTCGTGTCATCACACCAGCTCGACAGGATGGAGAACCAAGTTTGGCGTTTGGATCAAGAAATCAACCTTTGTCACACCTGAAATTGCGACTGCGAAATGAAGATGCCACTGTTCGACGCTTCTAGTTCCGATTCGGCATGCGTTCCTGAATGCGCCAGCTTGAAAAATGACCAAATCTCACCCAACACAATGTCGACTACATCAAAGCAAGTGATGATGCACTTGTTCCAGTTTGTTCCAGTTTTGATTCTAACTTTTGTTTCCCGTCTGACCTCACCATTTTTTTCCCGTCTCGGACTGCGCCATCTTAAAGAAAGCTACTCTGCTGTGATTTGAATACTCAGTGAAGATTTTCGTCATACCCCAAGGAAGTATTTCAAGTTTTAAGATTGAGATTTTTTTCCCCTTTTTTGTCTTGATTTTTGCAAGTACGACGAACGCTGTGCAGATAATCAAAATAAGTTATATTTCAACACGACGTACACCGTCAGAGTGTTTTTACTCTCAAAAATTTATTTTGTGTTTACAAAAGTTGGTGTTGTAAGCAGGTCAGTTAGTATACTAGTTTTGAAATTTTCTAGTATTATAAAAGTAAAAGCAAAATGAACACTGCCAAAGTAAATGTCGAACATGACGATTAATTTAGAATCCCGAATTTTGAAAACGAAATTAACATTGTTCCCTTTGAGGAAGGCACTATAGATATAGATTCATCGTTATCTTATTTTAATAAAAAATTTATCGAGGGAAACAAAGATGATGAGCGGAAATTAAAACATTTTTCACGACTTCTAAAGGAAAAAGCGCTTAACGTTTATATTCAAAACTGTTATCAAATTAATAATTTTACAGAATTAGTAACTGTGTTAAAAGAAAATTTTTCACCCCTACCTTAACTACCTATAATGATTTTGCAGGGTTAAAATTTAATGAAAACAATGATGATGTTACAAAATATTTCAGGAGAAAATTAGAAATCGGAAAGAAGTTAAATTTAAGTAGTGAAATGATGAAATAAGTCACCAAAATGTAAATCATTCAGCTATCCTTAATCTTTGTATTTTAGCATTCCTCTCCTATCGCCATCCTAGTTAATTTTGAAGAAACCACGTGAGTGTAAGTGAAACTCACATAATTTTTTTTTTACTTTTTGAAGCTTACTACATTTTATACGAAAAATACTATGTGCTAGATAAATATTATTGATTTTTATACTGAGGTATTCCACTCACTCTCCTCCCTCTTTCTTCGTACTGTTCAAATGTTCCCTTTGAACAGTTGTCTTTCCCTGTCATGTTTGAGAAACTTGCCTGCCCCTTTTCATTTTGTGCAGTTTGCTCAACTTGAGTTTCAGGTTGGAAGCACCTTCCCTTTAGTAAACGCTCACGAGGATGTACTCACAACAGGTCACATACCTCAAATTTATGTTTCTATTGATTTTTTTTATACTTCACATTAATTGAATGTTAGTGTCAATTGTTAGAATTTGTATTTTTGTTCGAATTTTTGCAACATCAGGTACCAGACATTTGGTATTGATGTTGAAAGTTAATTTTTACAGCATTTGGTAAATTTATTCTACTAATTGCTGAAAGAACTTTTAATATTTTTGTGTACATGATCTAGAAAACCAGTGATAAAAAAATAAAATATAGAAAGTGTTTTGCGTAAAAAAAGTGAATAACCAATGAGAAACGTAACAATAAACAAAAAAGAACATTGTTTTTCTAAAAGTGACTACAACCCAGGAGATCTCCAAAAGAACTAAACAATACTCAACGACTAAAAACTGTAAAAAAAAATAATAACTTTTGAGACTTTTACAAGTTGAACTGTACCCGTCCAGGAATCTGAAAACTTTTCAGACTGTGATACATATGTCAGGGACTGAGACCTGCACAATATTTTTAGTTGTATTTGTATTTGGAACGTCTTTACATCTGCTGTTATTAGTGTTTTCATTTGAGTGTACCATTCCAATCTATTTTTCTCCAGCTATTTGTTTTTAAGATTATGCCATATTATTATGTTTTTCAATTGTACATTTTAACATAAAAATTTGTGATTTTCGAACCAGCTTCAACCTAATACTCTAACTACTAATTTTCATGTTCTCACTGTCTGGAATGTCTTGGAGTCGACGGCCGCGGCTCCAATCCATTTTAGATGGGGGAGAAATTCTGTGATAATATTACTTACAACCTATAATAGCCCATTCTGAACTTTATCTCTGTTATGGTAACCCCTATTTCTACTCTTTAGTGAAAACGCGTCGACTTTCCATACACTAACTCCCTCCGCCAATTCTGGAAACCGCTCTGAGCTAATTGTATTTTGGCGCTTTTACGATAGACACGGGTTGGCTTCGATGCGAGTAACATGTTGCTGTTTTTATGGAATAAACTTCACTTGTTCTTGTAATTTGGAATTGCATTTAATTTCGGCCTCGATTGTGTTTCTTCAAGAGATGGCCATTCGGGTCATCACACACACACACACATATATATATATATTTATTTATATACTGGGTTGGCAAAAAAAAAATCATAAAAACTGGAAAAATAACCAAAATAAAAAAAATGTTTGCAGGTTTAGCATCGCTAGGTCACGGGATTTTTTTAAGACAAGAAAAAAACTAAAAAAAATAGCCGACAGATAGCGCTGACGTACACAAGTCAACGGGTGTATCATCCCGGGTGTATCTATATGTCCTTCCAATCTGTTGGAACTAAAAGATGCGATCCGCCGAGAGGTGTCATCTATTCGGACCTGCTGAACTCTGCCGTTCCTGGATTTGTGACTCGCCTGCAATGTATTATCCCGTATGGTGGGGGTCATGTGGAACACCTACTGCTGTAATAAATGATTTAGAAGCATTCTTTTCGTTATTTGCGTATCTTTTCTTTGGCTTGTGTACGTCAGCGCCACCTGTCGGCTGTTTTTTTTATTTTTTTTCCTGTCTTAAAAAACTCCCGTGACCTAACAATGCTAATCCTGCAAACGTTTATTTTATTTTCGTTATTTTTCCGGTTTTTGTAAATTTTTTAAAATTTTTTTCGGATTTTTTGCCCACCAGGTATATATATATATATATATATATATATATATATATATATATATATATATATATATATATATATATATATATATATATATATATATATATATATATATTTATATATATATATATATATATATATATATATATATATATATATATATATATATATATATATATATATATATATATATATATGTATATATTTATGTAAATTCCCCTTATTGGACATTCTTAGAAGGGGGTATGAAATTTCCCGCTCTAAAGAAGGAATCGGAAAAATGGGCTTTGTAATCTGAAGGTTAAGAATACTTGAAAATGTTAAAAAAAGGTAATAAATGGGCATTCTCTAGCAAATTGACATAGGATTAACTTACCAGGATGTTCAATCGAGTGAATATATAGTTAAATCTAACATTAAATTAACCAAATACTGGATGTTTCTTTATCTGGTAGGGTCATTTAAATAATTCTTAGCAATAATCATTTTATCAATCAGCATTAGACATTATTTCTACAACCATTAATACATTAATGTTTTATTACGGAATCGGTAGTTATCTTATTAAGGTAAAATAAATGCACTAATGGGCCCGACATAATGCGGGGGATTTCAGTACTGAGGGTGCTCGGATTCAATCTCGACAAGCGCCGCTAAATACCCTCGCGTCTAAGCCAGGTTGAGTACGTTAAATCCGTAAACAGGGAAGTTCTATGAGTTCAGCGGGTACGGAAGGTACCATCCCCCAGATGTCGCCACTGGGAATGCTCAGTCAAAATTGTGGTGGCACCTAGCTAAGACTGACTACGGCACCTAGCTAAGTGACTACTATTAATTACTGGAGCCGAACTTCTATGGACCTGAAACTTATATGGGACCAACCCGAAGCTTATATGGACCTGGTCTAGAAATTCCGGCCAGGGAAATTAACAGCAACAACAACAACAACACCACCACCAAATGTACTATGAGATTCTTTAAAGATTATTTCATTGGTATCGACTTCTTATGTTTTAGCATACAGGAGTAGAATTCAGATAGATAATAATGCGATAGAGTGACAACATAAAAAAATAAATAATTTCTTAGCAATCTTCCCTTGATATCATAAACACAAATATTTTTTTAGGAAACCGGTTAAAATTTTCAGGCAAATCCAGTTATTAGTTTTTAAACCAGATATTAATTGCGATACAATAACTTCTAGATCTTCATGAAAGTAGAACGTAATTTTATTCAACTTCTAGTGAAACAAACATACATTAAAGTAACATCATTAAATCCCGTACCGATTCTAACGCGTAGGTTTTGTCCCTAATCCTTCTGTATTTGCATATTTTTATAACATACAAATTTATAAGGTGTCACGGGTAAAAGTGACATTGTGTAGAGAGTAGAAAAGGATAATGAATTAGCCCGTGAATAGGTCAGAAGGTGAAGCAAGCTGAGAATAAGGATCTATAGAAGAGCGTAGAAAGGACAATATTGAAAGGAGAATATTGATATAAAAAGATCGTTACGGTATGAAAAGAAATATCATGAAGAAACGCCAGACGAGTAAGGCGGAACGAAACAAGTATGGCATGAAAAGAGATGACAGATGGAAAACGGTTAAGAAGAATAGGTCTGTAAGAAGGGAGGAGTTAGAGGCACAGGAAACAGATATAAAGGAAGCGGGATAAAGATTACATGCAGAGAGAGGGAGGGGTTTTGTTTGCCTAGGAAAGATGACTGAAGGTGCGGAGAAATAGCCATTCCCCGGCGAACGAAGGAGAGAGGCCCGACGAATTGACCCAGCGAACGTGTACGTGAACCTGAATTGTAAGCCCTGCTACGCGAATAGTCACTTGACCCAACGGATGACAAAAGGGAGTCCCTAGAACTGGCCGCCAGCCGAACGAGTGAATACCCGCTCCCAGGGGACTTAACGAAAGACGTCCGCCAGCAGTTAACGGATATACTCCCCACCTATGCTGTTACTGTGCGAAGTTCATCAGGATTCCTGACGCGTGCCCAGGTCTACGAATGCAGCATCAATAAAGGTACGTGTGACAGTTGTTCATTGATCCTGTAAATTTGCGTATGCCTAGTTGAACTCATCCAGTATATAGATAATTAATACCTCAGAGAAGTCCACTTCTAGTTATTATAAAAATTAGAAGACTTAAAATAAGGTTGTTAGGACAATAATTGTATCATGTATTATAATGTATTTATGTGTGTTAGTAATTTCAATAAATCTATCCATTTGCAATTTCAATCAAGTAATTAGATTATTTTATTCATAACAAAACACAACGCAATTAAAGAAGACGGCATTAATCAGGTAGTATGGTAAATGATTTATATATATATATATATATATATATATATATATATATATATATATATATATATATATATATATATAATGGCTATACACCCCAAATTTAGCTACCTCGATAGTAATCAGTTAATGAATAAGATAAACAATTTAGTTATTGCGGAACATTCTCCAAAACAATAACCACCCATTATATAAGGTTATTTCTCACAAATTTTAATATGGTCATTTCCTGGTCCTTAATGAATTGCATACACCTTTTTATCAGCATACTAAGCTAAAATATTTGAAAATTATCAAATAATTTATTTCATAATTTCCGAGAAAATCTAGCTAGACTTTAGAAGTTCGTGTTAAAGTGCCTATTTACAGTTGAAGCAATATTTGCTCTTCTATATTGCACAGCAATTTGTTTCTTATATGTGTTAGTCTTAAAGTCAAATAACCTTCTGGCCTTCCCTTAATGCATAGATACATTTGTATTAAGCTCATATTTAATTTAAACATATTTATTCATTTTTATATGAAACTTATTTATTTATTACAAATGCCCGGAAGATTGGCTATGACGCCAGTAGTTCTCAGTATAGGGCGGGACTGCTGGACATTCCTTTAAGGGGGTTAGGTGGCCAGCATTACCCCCTACAAGCCGGACCCATAATTCAAAACCGAGTCAAGTGACGAGACCGGAACACTTGACCCCGCACCTCCAGAGGTAAATTTGAGAACTTGTAGGACATTGCAGCCACGACAGATTTTACATGCACCGTTCAACAATAGTGAACACGGCGATGGATTTTGTCAGAGACCGGCATCGAACCCGAAACCCCCAGAGTACTGGCTCGACGCCTTTGCAAACCGGGCCACAGCGCCTAATATTAAACTATATATCTTTATCAATCTAATGTACTTCCAAATAAATATATACATAATAACTCACTATAATATTTTTTTACCTCTCAATCAAAATTCCCTTTTCTCTTTGAATAAATTAATCGCGACCTCGATCTTTCCGTCAAGTGCAGATGTTTCATAACGGAATTTGATGAATTGTTCTCTAAATGTTGTCGTAGATCTCGAACTGTTTTGCGGAAATGCAACTTTATATAACGCATCACTAAAGCTTTAGACGAGTTAGTAAATTTCAAGCTGCGTCTTCCAAGCTTTATTCATATATAATTTGACTTAATAGTTTCTCTGGATTATTATGTGAAGTATGCGGTAATTTAGTAGCCAGAAAATTAATTGAAAGTTTTAAATTTTTATTATACGACGAAAAATATATTAGCGATAAATGATTGATTGATAAATAAATATGTGGTTTTTTTACCTATGAATGATTTAAAAAATGATTAGATATGTATGAGAAAAAGAGAGAATTTCAACACCGATACAGTGGTTTTATATATTTCATATCTTTATTGGTATATTCGTAATTTTATTCTTCTAGTAAAAATCTAATTTTTCTAGACAGCATACTTTTCATGATTTCTTGAATATTCTGGGTAAGATTATTTTACGAACAAACTGAACCCAAAGTATTTTTAGTATGATTCCTAAGTTATTTTTCATGTATGCCAGAGGGAATTTTACTCTGTCTCCTGTTTTTCCATCAGGGATTCGATATTAAAATCTGGAGTCCTCTAAAAATTTACAGATATGTATATAAAAGTAGAAATGTATATCCGAATCTAGATATGTTATAAAAGTCTGCACAGTCTGCTTTAGTGTTTTTATATATTTAAATATAGAGGTATTTTGGTAATATTCTACCTGGTTATGAATACATGTAATCTAATTTAAGCATATATTAAGAACATATACAGTAATATTATTTATATCTATACATATTCAGTAGTCTAGAGATTTGAGTTAATAACTGTTCTTTTTCTAAGGTTATTGTAATGCAAATACAGATATAACCAAGCTAATAATGGAAATTCTTTCAAATGTCGGGCAGTTACAATTCGGAAGGAAATACTTGAATATAGGTATTCAAATCACTCGATTGAATTTTTAAAATCAGAATGGCCCACTTCACACCCAAATAAGCTTTACGAGTACTATAGTCGATATGATAAAATATTTTGCCACATTTACAACACCTGTTACCACTTATTGTTCCGTTTGTTTGCATTAAGTGACTTTCTGTCCAAATACTGCACAATAATCTAGACCAGAGCTCCGCAACCTTTTATCTTCCACGGCACAACAACATTTTTTTTTCGATAATTCCGCGGCACACCAGAAGAAAAACTTGCAAATATATAAATTACAATAAATACGTATATATTCTTATTAGATAAAAAAACACAACAAAATAGCTCTATGTATCAAGATAATAATAATAATTTAAGTTTTATATAAATCATTTTGAACTGTACACCAACACAAGAACAAAAATATAAAATTATAGTTTAGAAAAAAAAATTTCTCTTTAAATTTTTAAATTATAATTTGTTTTTTTGGTCTTTACTTAAGCCTAATAAATCAAAGTTAATTTAAACATAACTAATTTGTTAATGAGATATTTAAGATTGTTTTGATAAATGTGCGTTTTATATTTGCACGTTTTATATTTGGCTTTATAATAGAAAGAGCTACAGTTCATGGTCAAGGCCCTTTAAATATGATCGTTTGTCATTTTCAATTAGAACCAGTGTCGAAAAACCTTTGTTCGCATAAGTATGTCGTAGAAAATGGGAGCAAAATTGCAATGGCCTTGTCAGAAATTTGTGGATATTCTTTCTTAACTGAAATCCAGAAATATGACGCTCGAGCATACATACAATGTATGGCTAACAACATGTTTTTGTTTTGTGCAAAATTTCGACCCAGAAAAATTACATATTAACAAAAAGTTAGTAGAATAGTTTACTTAAAAAAATTTCTATTTAATGCGGTGGTTAATTTTTGTATTATCATAATCGATAAAATCACCGCGGCACAGTCAAGATCACCTCGCGGCACACTAATGTGGCACGGCACAGCGGTTGCGGAGCACTGCTGTAGACCAGGGATGGGCAATTGTTTTGGCTCTGGGGCCGCTTTGTGGAAACGGAGGTTAGCGAAGGGCCACTCCTTTTAAAAATATTGCATTTATTAGTTAACTTTGCATTTCAGAAAAGGTATAAATTGTATAAATAAAATCAATAAATATAAATTAAATTAAATATTGGCAGTTTTTCTGGCTGTCTTTGCGGGCCACAAAAAAAATCTGTAGCAGACCGCATGTGGCCCGCGATCCGCAATTTGCCCACCTCTGCTCTAGACACATCTCAATATGTACTATTAAAACAGAAAGTTTTATAGTTTAAAATACAGTCGAACCCCGTTATAGCGAACTCGGTATATAACGAACTCACGGATATATAAGGAACGAAATTTTTGGTGCCGTTATTTTCCTATTGTACGTAATTCAATTAAATTGTGTAATTTTAATGTAATCGATTTTAGTCGATTTAATTCATTTATAATCATTTTTTAATAGATTTTGTCATTTTTAATACGTCATTATTGAATACACATTGCAACTAACGAGTTATACATTTTGTGAACTATAGCGTTTTTCTTAACGGTTCTGATATAGCGAACCACAGGATATAGAGAACAAGACCTTTGGTCCCTTGAAGTTCGTTATAACGGGGTTCGACTGTAATAGGTATTTCAACCAGCTTTCGAATCACCGATTTTTTAAAGTAAATGTATATGATTGCAAATATTTAACAATAGCAAAATCCAGGACTATCAAGAATTGAGATAATTCAAAATTTCATATAATTTTCTGTGAGTATTAGTTAAGTTATGTGCACGAAGTACCAGTATAAAAAATTTAAAAAAATTATCAGCTACATACAATACAGACGTGCAATTGGTAGCAAATTCGTTTCACATTTTGTGCGTACTATATTCTTCGAGATATGAAAAATGTGCTAACTGTACCTAAATTTCCCGCTGATAAACTAGACTGATTTAATTTTTTCAAGAGTTCATATAAGGAGTTTTGCAAATATGCTTTATAGATTTCTATTGACTTATAAGGGGGAATACTTGTTTAAATCTGTATTCCTTAAAAATTCCTCCTGATCGTCTGTATTCATCCTACTCAAATACATCCTGAATAATACCTCGTTCATGATTTTAAATCGATTATCATTTTAAAATATAAATTTTAAATAATTGGAAACAAGTTTTCTACTAACTTACATTCAACATAACTATTTGAAGTTTAACATTAAAACGTTTGGTTTACATGAGGCGTTTTATTATGAACAGTACGAATTTGAGTTACGCCTTTCGGAGAGAAAATGCCTTTAGAAGTGAAAAATTGCAGATCCATATATTTTATGTATTGTATTCGTTGAAAAATAATAGCAAGGCTTACATATTTTATTGGCTCCCATAAATATAATCTGCCACCTATCGAATACTGTTCAATTTATTTCTGCATAATTTATAGTGTTCCTACGTTTCTAACGAGAAAAAACTTTCACGTGAAATTAAATAAACATATTTGAGATACATATAGCATATGGGGAAGAAACCGATTTGAAAGGGAAACCTATTTTTTATTATTTTCTTAGAGGCCTGAAGAATAACTTTTATTGAATAATAAATTCTTTGACATGAAATCCAAAACATATTTTAAAATGGTATAACCATATCTGATTCAATATTTAATATGTTATACAGGCCTTTTTACGTAATGAACACAGAAATAACTTTCCAAATTCTGAAGTATAAAATGAATAGATTTTGAAAAATCAGTATTTTTAAACTTTTTATAATTTTTTTTTAATCCTATTAAATCTAAACTATTTTTAGCCAAACAGATTTCATTTTAAAGAAATACTTTCTATTTATGTAAAGACGCAGAAGTTTATAAAATAATAAAAGGCTGCAACATTTTATGCAGTGCAACCCCCTACGACTGAAAATAAAACAATAAATGCAGAAATCATGTTTTACAGAGATAAATTGTTTAAAATTGAAAAAAAAACTTTCTAGGAGAAAATATTTTTATGTGCGTAAGAAAAATGTTCCAGACATAAGATTTTACCATGTGAGAGTAAATACCTTCTTATTAGTATTGATAGGAGTTTGATTTCTGGTTGAAGAAAAGTTTAACAATAGTTTATTAATTTAAAATTAATAATATACCAGATAAATTAAAATATTTGAAGAGGTTATGGAATCTAGAAAATTTTTAAAGAAACAGAATCAAAAAATATGCATAATTCACTGGGATCGAATCTGGATACTGACGATATCAAAATGCCTGATTTCATACATTTATGATAGATTTCCAAAAATGTTTAACAATTCCTTCGAATGCTTCTAAATTTTTGAACGATTAAGCACTATGTCGCACTTTGAAAAGGAACTAAACATAGCATCTATGAAATATTTTATTAGAAAATAAATATATGAACAATCAAATATATATGTGGCTTGGTACAAGAAGTGCCTAAGTCAGTTTTTTTTCGAGATGACTCTGTTTGCTTATGTCTCTTAAAAAAAATATTATTTTCAATTTAAGAAGTACCCAAGTCTGTACAATGGTTTATCAAACAATTTTAAAACATCGGACAGACTTGGGTACTTCTTACATTTAAAATAATATTTTTTAAAGAGACAATAAGCAAACAAAGTCATCTTGGAGAAAACTGACATAGGCACTTCTTGTATCAAGCCACATATATATGAATAATAATCATATACAGTGGAATCTCGATCGATCGTTTTCGGATCCATCGTTTTTCCGTATGTGTCGTTCATTTTATCCAGTCCTAACGATCATATTGCTTTGTTATGTTTCCGCATCTATCATTTCAATCGGTCCCTTGAAAAACGATAGATCGAGATTCCACTGTATATTTTCTTAGAAATGAATATACATATGAACAATATATATGAACAATTTAATACCCACTTGTCTCTCTTATAGCGTAGCCAGACAGCGTCCCAATTTCTGCATCAGATCCGTTAAGTGAGCCTAAATTGTGATCGTTAGTAGCTAATCATCTAAACGATCTTAGAATTGCGTGAAATACTCAGAACCAACCTTACTTGAACTCATTAACGTTAGCACGGTTAAGGTATTGGGAACAAAGACAAATATAATTTCATTCCTCGTTTGTAAAAAAATCACATAAATGAAATATCCATGTAGATTTATATATAGTGCCCTATAAAACGATGATATGCCTAGTTTCATAATGAGGGCTGATAATATCTCCTGAAAATGTTCACGGAATTTCCCGTTCCGTTTCGGGAACATTTAGAAATAGTAACACAGTTAAATTAAGGACTCTTTATAATATAAAAAAATTACAACTTATAAAGGTAACTAGCGAAAAGATATTTAGTGAACTAACCAACCTAAATTACTTTCAAAATAGTTTAAATATGGTGACAGTAAAAGCAGAAGATAGTACTTAGTATACTTATAAATGATAAAAAAAATCATGATTATTGACTTAACATTATAGATAATATATTTTAATAATTGCTCAGGTAATCCCTCAAAGTTTACAATGTAAAGTCAAAAGTTAAACCCTCTGGAAGTTTATAAAGGAATGTACAGTGTACTAAGAAGTTTTAGCAATACAGGATTCCCACCTATATCCCTTACATCCCCCTTTACTTCTAAACGGTGACAGCTTAGGTCATAAAGTTGCTGTAGGTATAGTAAAAAGGCTATGCTCTACTCGATGAGACAACTTACAACGCCATCTATCGGCAAAATTTTGGAATTAGTGTTTTTATCTCCAAAACGGTACGAGATACGAGAAAAAAGTCAGTTAGAATGTTGTTCATCATCATCGATTTAGTAAGAAAAGGCACACTGCGCACATAAATACTCAAAACAGAGTGTAAAAAATGAACATTTGTTTGGTCGTGATTTTTAACACTATGGCGTCATGAAACGCGAGCGAAGCTCGAAAAGTCCACCTCAAAAGACTAAATAATTCAGTCCAGAATGCAAATGTGTATAGTGGCTAATGGGGTGCATTTTCAGCAACATAAATAAATGATTCTGAAGGTAGGTAAGTGTCACAGTTTCTTTCTTCCACTCTTTATGTCATGACAATTTTTAAAATCGTGACCAAACAAATGTTCATTTTCTACATTCTCTTTTAAGTATTAATGGGCGCAAGGTCTTCTTTTACTAAATCGATGATGCTAAACAAGTTTGTAATTAACCTTTTTTACCGTATCTCGTACCGTTTTTGAGATAAAAACGCTAATTAAAAAATTTACCGATAGATGGCGTGGAAAGTTGTCTCATCGAGTAGCGCATAGCTTTTTTACTATACCTAGACGCCAACTTTAATAAGCTGTCACTGTTTAGAAGTTAAGGGGGGTGTAACGGATATAGGTGGGAATCCTGTATAATCAATGAACGAAGTTTACAGATTTATGCAAATATCATTGGAAAAATCCCTTAGTTCCAAAAATGTTTCAAATTAATTTAACAATTTTATTCCGATTTAAGATTGACTACCCTATTCGAATTTTACAGAAAATGGGTTGATATATCTTATGTACTTCTATGGAAATCTACAGAAGTACTTTACACAAGACATAAATTTCCAGAAAGCTTAAATGTATAAACTTTATTCCTACAGGGATTTGTGTAGAATATATCCTAAGTCAATTGCTTTTCGGAAAATGAAATGATTTGGAAAGAAAATTACAAAAGAGGGATCTCTGATATTTTATTTCATTTCATTTTATTTTTTATTTTTGTAATTTTGATGTTATGTGTTGAAGACTTCAGGTGCTTTCGGAAATCAAAAACCAATCAGTACACCAGGCCTATCGTATATTAATGTATTTTAGTTAGAGAATCAAATATACTTAATTGATATACGTCGTTGTTTTGGGTCAAAAATATTTTCTTCGTAAATGCGCTGCTTTAGAGAAATCATGAATGTGATTTCTTCTTATCCACAATCTAGGCAGTAGAGATTAAGTTCAAGAGTTCGGTACACGTTGAATGTGTCACATTTCACTGTATATAACAAGGGCACATGTGTCATTGCTAGGAGTTATTTAGGTGTGTTCGGGTGGCAATGCTTAGATAATTCCTGACACGGTGCCTTGGCGATCGGTTAACAGGTAACGATCATTAGTCATTTTCACACTTAATTGAGCGACAAGATGTCCAATATGTCGATATTGTGGAAAGCACCGAGAAATCTGATATTTCATAGACATAACTTAAATATTTTACTTATATGTTAATTTTATTTTAGAATTCCTTAGTCGCTTAGAATAGACTCAAGCTTTTCTCTCCACGGTATTTGTCTGTCGTTTCTCTTATTGTCTATTTTGGGGATTTCGTCTGATTAATTTACCCCTTACACATAACAGTTCCCTAATTATAAAGAAATGTGTTTGCATTTCTAATAAAAATAAGAAACACATAGAGCAGTGTCATAAAGGATATCATATGAATTCCTCATTTTAGTTCCAAAAGCAGGGGGAAATATTTTAAATATTCTTATAAGGATTAGGTCATTTTTACTTTTTACTTAGAGCTCATAATACATATTATATTATTCCAGTGGAATGAAAGTTAATTAATATAAAAAGACTGGAGAAAAAAAATAATTTTCTGTTCCATATAGTTGAAATTTACCACGAAAAGAATGTGTAATGAAATAAGAAGGATGCTTAGAAAATATTGGTGTAACTGGCTATGAATTACATACCGGGTAAACCATGTGAAATTTCTTTTTATGACCTTCTCCGCTACGAAATTGTAATAGCATCAATCAATCACATTAAACACAATCGATCACACACATAAAACGTATGTGTTCTTTCTACCTTTTATGCATCGAAATAATTTATTTCGGTAGTAGACAATTACATTCGGGTTAAAATGTTTGCAGCTCACATACAAGTACATTATTTAATCCACGGTATGTTTATAAAATTGATATGTTTATATCTTTGAAAGAATTTTAGTATACAATAAATAGCAGTCATATCCTTTAATGTAATGCATTCATCTCTTTACGAGGCTATTTAATATGTTATATATATATATATATATGTCAAAACATAACTGAACTGTCAAAATATAGTTGAGAAGTACGGGGAAAGGGGGCTTAAAATAATAAGAATCTAACATTTCATTTACAAAGCGCGCGTATTTTGCTGTCGGGAAAATCATCTTTTAAAAGCGAATTGAGCGCAAAGTGAATAATTCTAGGCAAGAGGAATTATTTTTAGAAGTGTAAAGTTTTTGGGAGCGAAGTAAAATTGCAAGATCAGCGATATTAAAGGTCCAGATGACAAAGGTTGATGTCTGCACATGCGCGTGCAGCAGGAGCTCTCAGGGAATTAGGTTTTTGGCGGCAGATTGGAGGCGAATTTCGTTGAGAGCGGAAGCTCGAGGCGTTCGTGACGGGTAGATTAAAAATGGCGAAGCGCGAAGATCAGCCTGGAGAGTAGTCAACTTATGAAGTTCAATATACCTGGATTTATCACGAATTGGATTACTTCCTTCCCGGCCTCGCCACTTACCCATTTATTTTAATATACGTATTGACTACATAACATCGTCTTACACAGGAGCAAAACACTCTTCCTGTCATAAATAAATATATATATATATATATATATATATATATATATATATATATATATATATATATATATATATATATATATATATATATATATATATATATATATATATATATATATATATATATATATATATATATATATATATATATATATTTATATATATATATGTATATATACATATATATATATATATATATATATATATATATATATATATATATATATATATATGTCGGACTTAAGCGGGAACGAAATAATTATTCTAAATTTAAAGGGGGCTTAGTAATTAATTTATTGTCGTGGCGTAATTCGCCACTATTCTCATATCTTGGTTCGAAATACAGCGAGAGATATCGGGGAATTTCCCTTTGGATTGATTGACATCTGTGGCCACGCCTATGGTCCAACTCCGGTGTATGCGTCACAGACCAGTAGGCATGCGCGGTGGCTCTGGATGGAGAAAAACAATAGCGTGTAATCAGACGGCGGGATTTAATTCATTGCTAGTGGACGCGTGTCAGCTGGGTCCCTAATTTGAAAATGGCGAGAGCTGAATTATGCGCTACTTGGATCAGTGGTTGCTGGAAAATGAAATAAATTGGAAAAGCTTGAACTATGTTTATTGATTGGATTTAGACTACTTACCACTCGCCACCAGTATTAACATGATGACTGCTAATGCAAACCACACGCCTGTCAAGAGCCGCGCAGGATTAAAAAGAACTACGCAGAAAAAAAAACCCGCCTCACTTTTGGATTAGCACGACAGTGCGAAAATTTATGAAACGACGATAAATTAAAAATAATAATAATAATAATAATAATAATACACCATGGCATCGAAGACTGAAGTGAAAACAGAATTCCACGAAATCATACTCGATGACAATTGGATTCAAGAACAAATGAACACCGGAAATGAAAATGTCGATCAAGCGAATGATGACAAGAAACCTATCTTAAAAAACATACCAGGCTGCACAGGAAAAATTCAAGAAGCAATACCACAATTACCAATACCACAATTCGATAACAGAAGTATCAAAAATATTTTTCAATGGTTCCAGTTGTTTGAAGAGAGTTGCAGCACGTTTGAATTAAATGAGAAATGGAAAAAAGAAATTTAATGCGCTACGTAAGTCAAGATATTCAAGAAGTAATAATATCCACGGAACTATATAAAGAAGATTACATTAATATTAAAAAACAACTGCTGTCCATTTTTTCAAAGAGCAGAGAAGAAATCATAACAAGGTTTAGGACACTAAAATTAAATGACAATGATGACCTCTTCCAGTATTTCAAGGAAAAACTAGAACTGGGGAAACAACTTAAAAAAACAGACAGTGAAATCATAGAAACACTGTCATTAGACGCTCCAAGAAACATACGAACTTTGCTCTCGTTGCAAGAGATACGAACCCCTTTCGAATGGCTGGAAAAAGCGAAAAAAATACATTTGCCGGTACCTCGGTCCGCACCGCGTATCGCTCCGGAAAGAAGAACAGATTTCATCGCCGGCGATCGTCGAAACTTCGGTGACAGTGAGACAGAGCGCAGAAATTCGGAGCCACACTACAGAAGAAGGTGGATTAATTATGATCAACCCAGAAGACAAAATGAATACAGCAATACGTCAAGATATGATGAACAGAGACACTATCAAAGTGCAGAAGATAACAGAAGACACCAAAATAACCATAGAGGATACTATGCAAATAACAGATGACTTACGATCCAAGCTCGGGTGAGTGAACAAACATTTCAATTCTTATTAGACACCGGTAGTACAATTTCAATAATTTCACAATCATTACTTAATGAGGTAAAATGTTTTAAAACATTAAATTTGAAAAATATGGTAATAAATCAAACTGATGGTCAAGTACCTGTAACAAAAATAATTAAAACAAATGTAACAATTGGCAAATTAACTAGAGAAATTGAAATGTGGGTCATTGAGAGTGACCTACCTTATGTATTACTAAGTTTAGAACATATGAGACTTTTTCGTCTCGAAATAAATTTAAGAAAATTAAAGGTGTTCCAATGTAATAAAGAGATAATACTATGTAATAATAATAATAATTTTGTTAATCCATATGCATTGAATGTTCAAAGAGAAAATTGTAAAAATTATTGTGAAAACATGTATAATGGTAAAAGGTATTATGAAAACAAAAATATGTGTAACTTTAGAAATGTAAACAAAAGTGTATATGAAGGTAGAAAATTTTTTAACTATCGGGCTGAAAATAATAACAGAAGGTATCATAAAGGTAGAAATTTTGTAAAAAGAAACTATTTAAGATGTGATCACTCCCCTGAGTACTATGAAAGGACTGTTTACAATAATGCTGTGAAAGATAATGTGTATAATGTTTCTTCCAATGACATTGAAACCCTAAATGTTGATAATAACCAAAGAATGAGAAATCCAGTTATAAATTATGAGAGTTCAAACAAAATAGCAAATACTAATTATAATGTTCAAAATTTAAAGGAGATATCAGGTATCCCCGATGATACGCTGAAAGCTCTTAATAAAATTCCCAGTGCTGTTGTGGAGTATGACCACCATAACAGACATCTGAGGAAGGGTTTTAAATTCTAATAATAGTGTTATAAATAAAATTATTTTGTATGAAGTTTTGTGACACCCCAATTTTTTACAAGAACAGTAAATATTTCAAGAACTCTGAACTTTGTCAATTTTAAAGTCAGGACTCATTTTCTAGGTGATGGACTCAAGGTGCTTCGGCACGAGGTTTGTTTTTCTTGAGCTAAAAAGGATAGTGCGGGTGTTCACAGAAAATTTAATTACCATTTTCTTTTAAGTTCAAGTTATATTTTGTGTTTATTAAATTTAATTTTAGTGTTCTATTAATAATGTTGATGTAATATTCTTTTACAATTAATTTTGATATTTTAATAATTACTGCTGTATTATTGTTGTCATAATATTTTAGTGATTCAATGTAACTTCTGTCTCGAATGGAGACATTTATGTAACTTGTATTTTTCTCAGCTCCATGGGGTTAGGTGCACGATTTAGTATAGTAAATAAAAATTTTAATTTTAGTTTTTTTTAAAAATTAGATGTCAAATATTTAGGAAAATTTAGTTAATATCAATGTGGTTGAATCAAGTCGTAATTAGGAATAATTTTGTGGGGTTTCTTCTGAGTTTGTTGTGCGGGGAGGGCCCGCCCTGAGCAACAATTTTCAGTTGATGAGTCATTAAGTTTTTTTTGTTGTTTTTCTCTTCTGGAGACGTGTTGCAGAGAACTGGCCATTCTTTGTGGGCACGCCTTCAGGAGAACGATCGCCCTATTCTAATCGTAAATGTAATTTAATTTTAGTTTGTTTAAATGGGTTAACAAGATGATGACGAGTTTCAGTAGCTAGGGTTATTAGTTAATTTTTGTAGAGTGGGAGACGTCCCAACTTAGCATATTTTCCAGTGGGTTAGAAAAAATCTTTGAAATTGAATTTTGTGTTTTCTTTTCTGAGGACGTGCTGCAGAGAATTAGCTACTCCTTGTGTGCACGCCTTCAGGGGGACGGGGGGGGAAAGTTGTGAGGCTTAAATATGGGGGGCGATCACGCGACCTTAAAATGGGATTTTAGTTATTAAAATATAGGATTTAACAATTAAAAAGTCTGGGAGTTCAAATAAGCGGCGCATGTATTGCAGTGAAAATGGAATTAATGGGTCGGCTTGATTCAATCTCCGAAGAACCACAGATTCTAGAGGGAAATTCCCCTTTTCATTATATAATCTTGGCGCATCTGTGTTTTGAGTGTCGAAGAGAAAGGAAATGCTGAGTTTAGCAGTAAGATCCGATATGACATCACGCATAACTAATGAGCGTCACTAAGCGTTCGTTAAAAGCTATGAACAAAGGATTTATCGCCAGAGTCATGGATGGATAGGAAATGATAGGACGTGCCGCTCGACGGTACGTATTTTTGGGAAGGGTTGGGAAGTAATTTTATTAATTATGGAGCTGAGAGGTTTAAAGAAATTTAATAAAGATGTTTAGGAAGATCATTTGAAGTGTTTTATGCCTGTTGTGTTAACATCTTGCTGTTTGATGGACTTTAATTAATGAATGTCTACGCCACCGGTTCACCGACTGCATCATGGTTCTCAAGTTTCGGATTAAGATGTATTTCGATCGGGCGTGAAGCTCCAATGTCCGACATATATATATATATATATATATATATATATATATATATATATATATATATATATATATATATATATATAACTTTTCTATAAAAATACTAAGAAATTTAGTGACAGGATGACGATAAACATGGAAATTTCTTAATTTTTTCCTAGCATAATGTAAATCATAAAAAAAATTTCAGCCTGTCGGTACTTAGACATGAAAGTTTATTTATAAAGATTGCTATTCAAAAGACATTTTAATAATTTTATTAAAACTGTAAGAAATTTATGAACTCAACATTAAAACAAATGTTTAATTTACTTTTTTATATGGAACTAAGAAAGTAGATAATTAGCAACTAGCAAGTTTGATAGTTAGGATACACTACTAAGGAAGTAGATAATTTGATGGATTTCAATAAAAGATATGAGTCTCTGAGCAATCCACTATTTTCTATTAAAATGCTATTTCAAATCAAAAAGAATCGGTCTTTAATGATCGAGTATTTTGAATTAAAATATTTCTAAATATTTCTTTTCTGCATTATATTCTCAGATAATACAAGCAAGACTTAATTCAATTATTATATACGAGAACTAAAACAGAAAAATAATTAAGAAGTCTCTGGTTGATAACAAAGGAACTACAGTTTACCAAGAACTTATTCCAGAATGGTTGCACTTTAACAAAAGACTAAATCTACTTTGGTCACCGTGATTAACTCAAAGACAAAGGAAAAATGAACCTTTTTATTGCTTTTTCTTACTCGGTTAGAAAACTAAGACTTTGGATTTAAATGCTGTACAAGACATAAATACCAGTATATAATGAACTCTTAGAAGACTTACACATCATTCTTAATAGAAAAAAAATACTTTTTAATTATATAACTCCTGATTGAACTTACCTTCGGAAACACTGATGAGTTACGCTGTCCAGTATTTATGCAACTTATGAACTTATAATATATCTGTTACCTTTCCATATAATGTGCATGTTTCATTTTTATTGAAACATATAACTGCATAAAAAAATATTTGTGATTAACATCACAATAGATGAAAACACATACTTTTTATCATATTTTTCTTATTCATTTGCAAATCTAAAAGGCAATTTAAACACGGGAAACAATAGTCGTAATTAAAGAATTATAAAAATTAAAAGAGCAATATCAAATGGACAAAAATGAAGGAAAATGCAGGAAAAGAAGTATGAACAATTTTGAAAAATGAATTTGAACATATAAGTTGATAAGTTTCCACTGTATAAATATTTAACCTTCAAATACAGCTTACAACTACTTTTTAAAAATTATTTTAATAAATAATTATGCAAAAACGATATATTTATGTATATATATATATATATATATATATATATATATATATATATATATATATATATATATATATATATATATATATATATATATATATATATATATATATATATATATATATATATATATATATACTTATATATATATATATATATTTTTATATATATATATTTTTATATATATATATATATATAGATAGATAGATATTTCTTTTCGTATTATCATAAATATCTGCTTAGCATTACTCTATTTCATAATATTTTAAACAGGATTCATTTAGCTGGCGAGATTCTTTGTATACCTTTTAACTTCGGTTAAACAACAATGCGTCGAAGTAAAAAATTTGAAAAAAGGCATTTTGTAAGATACATTAATGGTTTTTCCGAGTTAAAATAAGTGAAAGAAAAGAACAGGGGGAAAATTTAATCACGTCCTGTTTTGTTAAAACAATTCTAAAAATTTCCATTAACATTACACAGCAAGGGTCTTCAAAGAGAAATAATGGCTCATTTGTTCTTCAAACTCCTTTCTGTAAGACCTGTTAAGTGAATTTTAAACTCGCTTAGACATTTTTATGCTTGCATCATAGAACAAACATAGTAATTAAAAGGTGATTACAGTAAAAGAAATTTTTATTTTAGAAAAGATTACATTTGATAAGAACCAAAACATTACACTAAAAAGAAATTAACCACAACGAAAAGAAAGCAAATAAATTTTATCGCCATTCTAAATTCCATTCTTATAACCCAAATACCTATTAAATTTTTAAAATTTATTCATCATTAATAAAACAAAACTATTGATCAGTTTTCCATGAAAATAATATACAATTTATAATATTTGTTTCATCAGTTTCACTGTTTTCAAATTGCCTTTAAATTTTATTTCTATTCCAAACATTTTCTTTTTAGTTTATCAAAGATATATTTCTTGAAATCCAAAGTTTCTTTGATGCATATTTTATGAATAAACCTTATAAACATCTATACGCACAGAACCCTAGAATATATATACAGAGGCTGTTCGCACATTTTTTACACGATTTTGGTAAGCGGTAATAAAAAATCGTTTGCTGCAAAAGAAATAATTGCAATTGTACTATTTTTTTAAAAGTCAAAATTATCGTCTACGGCTTGAAAGTTTTGTTTTTATTCAAAATGGCGTTTTTAACAAAGCAGTGGTTCGAAGGCAACATTTATGCTCTTTCCGAAGAGAAATATGCATACTCCGTTATCCAAAAACGATGTGAGAGTCATGGATTTGTGATATCTAAAGCGTCGATAGGTAATACCGTCAACAAGAAAGGAAAAAAACGTCAAAGCGGAGCCTCAAGTGGGACAAATATTCCAAACAAGTATCCGAGGAACTATTGCAAAGGTACGTTGTTTAATGTTAAAAGAAAATCCCCCTAGTCAAAGGACAGTTGCAAAATCATTAAAATGCTCGGTGTCCACTGTAAACAAAATGATAAACGTTGATTTAAATGTTAAGAAAGCAAAAAAACGCAATGTGCATCGTCTTCTTCCTAACCATATCGCTGAACGCAGGACACTACAGAATTCTATATGAGAAACACTTATCCAAAGAAAAATGGAAAACAGTTGTCACAATAGATGAATCATGAGTGTATTTAAATGATTGCAACAAAAAAAGAGCCATTTATTATCATAAAAGGGGAGAAAAAATGTAAGTACATGGTTCAAAGAATCGAAAGAAAGTTTTTCTAAGGGATTCATGATTGTTGCTGGTTTTTCTTATAATGGCAAGTTAAAAATAAAGAGAGTGGAAAAAATGTCAAGTTTAACTCCAAATACTATGAGGAACATATTTTATCGCCAATTTTTCTGAATGAAATACCATGGCTTTACCCACAGTGCCATCAATCTGTGAGACACCATCAAGACAAAGCTAGCAGTCACACATTAAAATCCACTGACGGACAAAGGACTTTTAAAATCTGCATTATCCAAACGTCGTCCCAAAACCCTTACAGGACCTTGGAAAGCTGTTCAGAAGGAATGGGATAGAATACCTCTTCTGACACTTCAAAAGGCATTATTATCCTGGAAATTGCGGTGTCGAAAGATAGTTCAGAATAAGGGATGTCAAATAGAACATTTAAAACACAAGAATTTTATGTAATTTAGTTTTGTGAATACAATATACATCGTCTAAAAAATGTGTGAACATCCTCTTTGTGTGTATATATATATATATATATATATATATATATATATATATATATACACACATATATATATATATATACACATATATATATACATATATATATATATATATATATATATATAAGTAGGTAAATTCTTAAGTCCGTTCAGATCCTACAGATGGAGCTAGTGCACATAAAATAATGGCACTCTCACATATAGCATGCTTCAAAAGACGCATGTCAAACTGTAAACAAATACAACTTTTAGTTCGTGATTGACGGCCATTTTAGTCTCGGAACTTTTCTTACTGCTTACAGAACGAAGGTAAATGAAATTCGTGTGTAAATATAACATTGCTTTAGAAGAGCAAATCGGCGGCAGAATTTTCTAGGTTAGTTGAATATATTGGCTAGCCTGCAACCTCACTTTGAAGCATTTGCAAACAGTTCGTTAATTTTAGTTGATGCTAAATGAACACAAGTGACGTAAAACAATCCGATCGGCATGCTGAGATCACTTATCCAGAAAATATTGGAAAAATCGATGATATAGTTCATAAAGGATGCTTAATGTTTTAGTATCTTAAAAATACTTAATATCCAATTACTTTATTTTTTATTCCTTACTAAAGTACACTCATGGACAAAATAATTAGCGCACCAAGAAGGACTCGTCAAATTGAAACGAAATTTTACATACGTAATGACTACTTTGATATAAGTAAATGATAAAAAAATCAAAGAAAAAGGATAATTTATTTCAGAGAAAAAGGCAAAAGAACGGAGGAGTTAATACTCCGTTGGACCCCCTCTAGCGCAAATGCACGATGCGATACGATCGGGCATTGAGTCATACAAGTTCTGCATGATGTCTTGAGACATTTCGTTCCATATTTGCTGTAACCTTGCCTCTAGTTCGTTCAAACTCGTGGGATGCCCAACTCGTCGTCCCAAATGATCCCACATATGCTCGATTGGAGACAAATCTGGGGATCGGGCAGGCCAAGGAAGGGTAGTAACAGTGCGGAGACAGTCTTGTGACACCCTTGCCGTATGAGGCCGAGCATTGTCTTGTTGAAAAATGGCTCCTGGGAGCCGTTGCATGAGTGGCAACACATGTGGTTGCAGGATTTCATGAGCATACCGCTGGGCTGTCATGATGCAACGGAACAATACTAGGCGTGACCGTGTATTGTAGGCAATGGCACCCCATACCATCACACCAGCTGTTGGAGCGATGTGTCGCTGTACAGCAAAGCCAGGATTGAAGCGTTCACCACGGGCTCTCCACACACGAACACGATTGTCATCACTGCCGAGATTGAGTCTGGATTCTTCGCTAAAGACGACCTGGTTCCATTCCGCTGCAGTCCAGTTTCCTCGTGAGCAGCAAAACTCCAAACGGAGGCGTCGATGGATGGGCGTCAAGGGCAGCACACGTAATGGGCGCCACGATACCAACTGTCCTTCAGCCAGGCGCCTTCGTATGGTTCGAGAAGACACAGAGGCCCCTAGTGAAGGTGCTACCTGTGCCTGGATGGCGGCCGATGAAGCAGCATTGAGCAGTTTGCTGTACGCGTGCATTTCTTACGATGTGGCGGTCTTCTCGACGACCGGTCTGTCGAGGGCGTCCTGAGCCTGGTCTTTGTGTACATGACATCTCTCGTGTCCACTGGTCCCAACACCTCCTCACAACACAATCAGAGCGGCCTAATTGACGAGCTACTCGCCTAGCTGACCACCCAGCTTCCATCATCCCGACGATTCCCCCCTCTCAAACTGCGACAACTGCTTATATTGTCCTCGAACACGGCGTAATGGCATGTCTATCTCAGCTCTTCCTTTGTAAATGATTCAGCACACTCAAACAAGCCTTGGTTACCTGTTTTATACTCCACAGAGTACGATGTTCAACGCCCTCTACCGGCTATACGTAATGCGCAATCACGCTGCATTTCTAATCATTTGCATATCTCCCCGACATGTACCTTCATTGCAAGTTTCGTTACGATCCCGCAATTATTTCTTGGTGCGCTAATTTTTTTGTCCATGAGTGTATAAACAATCTACAAACATATTAGTGGCATTTAAGCAAGATAAGAAATGTAACATGTTGTTAATTCTTATTGAGATCGTTTCACCTTTTAACACACATTATTACATTGTTTTAAACTATTGTATGTTATAAAAAAAGTGTAAAAATACAAGAGAATGTTGAAGGATATAAGTTTAAATATGAAGAAGAGAATATTGAAGATTTCTGGGTATCGTGTTTGATAGAAATCGATCAATAAAATGAAATGGTAAACAATTCAAAAAGCAATTAACTACCCTATATGTATATATAATTTACGAGAGTTGTGTGTACCAGATGTTTCCTGTCAGAAAAATATACTAGCAATAAACATAAATTACTAAAATTATGTATGTCTGTAAGTATTTATTGGCCTTTTTGTGTTATAAGATGGACAAGGAAATATCTTGTGTCATTCATTGCGAAGTATTGGGGAGGTGGCTTTAGTTTATATTAAAGACCTGTAGTTCAGTTTTCTTTATGTCCTGAAAGTCGCATATTACAGCTGCGAATGCGATGTCATCATTTATTATTTTGAAAACAACTAATTCATCTAGAAACCCATATTTTCCCCTTGTGTTATGTATTTCTAATCATAGAAAATTAAAAGAATGTAAAAGTATTTTTTGTCGAAGGAGGAAGTTTTATATTCTTCAAGAATTGAGCAAAATAGCTAAACATTAGACACTATTTTAAAAAAATCAAACTTTTACCACACCTATTTTCCACATCACTTTAAAAAAATACAGCACTTCAATTCATTAAACTCTCCTTAGAGACAAATGTTTCTCTTATGTCATATCTGAAACGTTTCAGACTTTATAGTTTTACTGGCTTGTTCTGAGAACAGCAAAATACTCAGATTTATTGAACCAGGAAGTAAAAGAATTTCAATAAATAGTGCCTTGTTTGAAGATTTACAGCCCTAAGTCCATAGTTATTCAAAAGTAATACTGAAGCTCATATTTTTATCTTGCCATATCTCATGAAGTACTTCCAGGATGCATAAAATGATGTTTAAAATTTTAGTATCTTAAAAAAATACTTGATTTCCAATTATTCAATTTTTAAGGCTTTTCTAGAGTGTAAACAATCTACATATATATTAGTAGCATTCAAGAAATGTAAGAAATGTGATACGTTGTCACTTCTTGTTAAAGTCTTATCATCTCTGAAGGACATCGTCATACTGATTTTAATTATTGATAACAGATACATTGGATGAAAACCAAAAAAAGCAAGAGAACGTTGAAACCATTATTAAATATATATACAATTTAATTGCAATTAAAGTATTCTATTTACCATACTGATTTACTTTTTATACAATGAGTGATTGAAAGTAAATTATATAGGACAGAATATCAGTTATCTGGAATTTACCAGACTCCATCTATGAATTTCTTTATTGCCTTAATTATCCTTTAAAATTAGCATCAAAGAAAGCTAATTACAAAACTTCTTATATTTCAATAATACTAAACCCCTTTTCGTAGCAGATTTATTAACTTAACTCGATAAAGTTCTTTAAAACAAATGTGATGATTTGTGTGAGAAATGTTTTCATGGGTAATAAAATTAGTAAGGTCACCCCTAAATTACCCTACATTCCCACTAAACGTCAAAATTCTTTGATTTTTTTTTAGTTTACTTAAAGTATTTTTCTTTGCCTCTTTGATATATAGTAATATCTGATAGTCTAGCATTGTAACTAATTTCATATTTCCAGACTTAAGTAAGGGCCATAACAGGCAGAAATTTCAAAGTAAGTTAAATTGTCCCATAAGATTATCATGGTTTCTGAGGTGTAAGTAGAATTACGATTATTTATCATTTGTTTGTGAGGAGTAAGTGGAATAACAATTATTTCTCATTATTCTGTACGTTAATTGTAGAAAGGCTCAATGGTATAAACTTTTGAATTTTATCGCAATTGTGTTTAACGTGATTCGTGATTTAAAACTGCAAACCTTTAGGCATTTATATTGAAATTTGGTGTATTAACTCTTAGTATTTTTTAAAAAAAGAGTGTAGAAAATACTAATATTACTAATATTTAAATTCTGTGTGTGAATGTCACCATTATAAATTACCTAGTTATATTTAAAATATATATTATTTAAATGGTAATTTTGAGGGAGAATCTAAACTCATTGTAAACTTTTAAATTATTGTAAACATTAAATTTAATCAATTAATGAAATCACGTAATCAACCGATATATGCAAAAATTCTTAACTTTTCACATTATGGACAAGTTATTTCATTGTTGAGAAAGCTATTTAATGAGTTATTCTGATAACAATACCGCCCACATTGTATAGTGGTTAGCATCGTTAGGTTTGGATTCAAATCCCGAATAGGGATCGGTCGTTAACGTGTTGTCCCCTCACAGGGAACAAATCTGCCTCACCTAAATGGTGCTCCCGTAATAAAGTAGTCAACAAGACTTCACGGTGAATAACAAAAGGCGAATATCTCACGACAAAGTGCCTCCACCTTAGAAAAAAAAATCTGATAATAGTTGAGAAAAGACAGAATTTAAAGAAATCTCTACAGAAGATATCTTTAATTATTGTTGTTTACTTCCTTGATAATATTAACTTCATTCCAAACTATTAATATTGAGTTGGCATCAAGTATTAATGTTGACTCACCTATATGGTGCACCCAAATAAAAAAAAGTAGTCTTCAAATTACCGCATTAATAGTGCGAATGACTCCGGACTAGTGTCCTTGTATTACCAACAACTTCAACATATTCGTTTTAGTGAATGTAAATCCAGAACAATACGTAAACTTATTTGATTAAAGAAGGAAATAAGATTCTAAAATTATGTAAGACGTAAAGGTGGCGATAACATATTGTGACGTTGTCTCCATTACTCCATGAAAATTGTAATTATATAAGTCTGTGATGCTCGTTCCTACCCCTCAACATGAACTTGTCATCTATCGGCGAAATGTTAAACTGAGCGGTCTCATAAACTCTAGGATAAGAGGCCATAAATTTTGTGTAATATGCGATTCTGACGTTATAAAAGTCATAAATACCAGAGTGGTTCAAGGGCTCTCCAGAATTTTGACATTATAGCGACATGTGGAATCCCATAATCTTTGGACCCTTAAGACCACTTAAAACGCCGGAGAAAGCTTTTGAATTCGCCGACCGTATAAAAGAAGACCCCCAATACTCCACGAGAGAGAGATCTGTTTTTGAGTGCCAGAGAGGACGCAGCTCTGCTGGTCTTTCGGCCTGTAGGCCAGAGTGGTCTGTGAACTGTGAACCCGAAGCCGTCCTGACATATCTAACATGTTGATTCTAACTCGCTGTACATACTTGCTTTTTGTAGTTGTAGTGTGTAGTTGTAGTTTGTAGTTGTTTAAGGTGGCGTAGTAAAGTAATTGAAGCGAAACGCTTGTCTTATTACTGCCTACGTCACAGCTGGTGTCAGTAGAAGTGGGATAATTGAGTTAGAGTTAGTTAGAGGTTTTTAGAAGAAGAATACGTCAGAATTTAGATATTGTTAGAGAAAAAGAATACGTCAGGATTTAGATATTGTTATAAGAAGAATACGGCAGTATTTAGAGTTTTTTAGAAGAAAGTGTACGAGAAATTCGTCTGGAGCAAGAAAATTTGTTGCTGAAGTTTGTGATTTTGAGAAAAACTTACGCCAGTAAGAAAAATTGTTGAAGATTGCCATTGTGAGAAATTCACGGTATGAGATAACTAAGTGTTCCGGGGCCGAAAAGAGATATTTCGCCGTGCTGTGTTGCCAGAAGGAAGGAGGAAGCAAGAAAATTTTTTCTATTCCTGTGGGTTCGAAAGTTGTATCATACTCCGTTCAGCGCTAAGAACGAGTGTTTCTTTTTCGTCTGCAAGTTCGTCTCCTGAGGTCGGAGGTCAACGGTACAGCTGAATTTTCCCCCGTGTGGTTCATGTTTCGCGAGTGCGGGAGAGAAGCGAAAAAAGGTGTTTGACCTATATTTGCGGGAGAGAAAGAAATTATGTGTTTCTGTCTCTGAAAAGGTTCGATGCAGTGAAGTGTGTGTTGTGTTATTGTGGGCCTAAAGGCTGAAGATTATTTTTGTGTTGTGCCTATGGATTATAATAGATTCAAGCAGCAAAAAAGGGGTGAGTCTATTTCCAAAAATTCTAGAAGTTATTGCTTAAAATTCTGTAGTTAAAATTCTTAAAATATTAAATAATTTTGAATGCCTATCGGAAATATCTTTGTTGATTTATGAGATTAGAGAGAAATCCAAAAAAAATATGATGAGATTCAATTGTTATGTTTTAAGAGTCTATATGATATATTGTTTTCTTTGTAAAATTATTTTTTAATATTATTTTAAAGAGGTTCATTTTATATTGTTAAATACTTTTCTCTAAGAAAATATTTAAGGTCTAAGATTTTTAAATTTGTGTAATTTTAATAGTACTGTGATTCTATTGAGTTTTTAGCTTACAAGATATTATTATAATTATTATTATTAAGTCGGTAAATTAACGGGTAGCAATGGCATTTTTGGGCAAAGGAAAAAAAGAGGATCTAGTAAAACTGGTTCAGGAACTGGAGATCCCTAGAAAAGGAAGCGAAACAATACTGGAACTGAAGGTTTTGGTTACAAGCCAAGAAAATTATGATCCCGAATTCGTGGCTGAATTATACCAGCATATTTTGAAGGCGAATTTTGAATCTCTGAAAGATCTTTTGGTTGCGGATCAAATAAAGAAAAGGACAAAGATAGAGGTACGCGAACACTTCATAGATAAATGGTCAGATATAAAAACGGAATCGGAAATGGTTGAGTTACTAGATGGGTATGACAGTGTAAGAGCAATGGGCCCAAAATATAAAGATGCGAGGGATAGTAGGGTAGAGAGACCGCGTCCGTTCATACAAGAGAAGCCCCGGGAAAATAAGCCAAAGTTCTATCCCCCTGGTGCGTCAACAGCACATGGTCCAGTAAACCGAAATAGGGAGTTTGATCGAAGAGTAAATTTAAAGTGCTTCGGTTGTGGCTCCGAAACGCACCTTCGCTCATCCTGCCCACGATTTCAGAAAAAACAACATCGGGTTCCGTAAACAATGTGCAAGAAAGTGAAAAGCCTGATCTGTTAGAATCCTATACATTCCCAGGTAAGGTGAATGACCAAAAGATTGACATTCTTAGGGACAGCGGTGCATCTCTTGACATTGTTAGTAGAAGATTCATTTGTCCACAAGAATTTACAGGTGAGACAGTTTGGATAAAACAACCGCTGAGTTTAGATTTAATTTGCTTACCTTTAGCTCGTGTGGAGATAGCAGGATATTTTGGGAAAATTATTACTAAGGCGGCTGTATGTGGAAACCATTTGGACCCAAATCGGTATTTATTAGGTAATAAAACGGCCGAGATGATACGAGAGAAATATGGATATGATTTTTTTCCTTAGAACAGCTAAATGCCATCCAAAAGCGCTCTCATACGAAGAGCTTACGAAAAGAGGTTGAAACGGTCAAACGAGATACAGAAAGCACGGTTGAATTGAGGGTAGATAATTGCGAAGAACAGGAAAATAGCATTCCGATAGAAACGGAAGAGCCAATAGTAATTCCAGCATTGGAAGCAGAAGCTCCAGAATTAGACCTCTTAAAGATAGATAAGAAAGGTTTTTTGGAAGCGCAGAAAAAGTGTGCAGAAGAAAAAGAATTAGTTAGCCGAGTAAGCGAAACAAGTGCAGGAAAAGCAGATAAAACGTATTCGATCATTGATGGAATTTTAGTTCGGAATCGCGAAGATCGTTTTGGAAATGTTACAAAATTATTAGTAATTCCAAAGGCATTGAGACATCAGGTAAAAACGCTGTGTCATGAAGGCACGTCAGCGCATTTAGGTGGAACGAAATCAAAAGATAAATTGATTAGATATTTTTACTGGCCAAATTGCTATAAAGACATGGACGAATTCGTGCGTAGTTGTGACCAATGTCATAGAGCAGGGCGTCCGAACGAGAAGAAAAAGGCTCCATTGAAACTGGTTCCGGTAATTCAGGAGGTTTTTAGCAGAAATAATATTGACACGTGCGGACCCTTACCTTTGACCACCGAAGGATGCCGTTACATATTGACTGCAATATGCATGACATCTAAGTACCCGGAAGCGATTCCGCTAGCAGATATTAGCTCAGTTAAAATAACCGAAGCGTTATTAAATATTTTTAGCCGTACAGGATTTCCTCGCGAAGTGCAAAGTGATTTAGGAACTTCTTTCACTTCGGCCCTAACTACAAAGTTTTTTGATAAATTCGGTATTAAGGTACACCACAGCTCTGTACACCATCCGCAAAGTAATCTTGTAGAACGTTTTCATTGAACTGTAAAAAGACTTTTGAGGGCATTATATCTTGAATCAGGTGCGGATTGGGATAAACATTTACCAGCCATTTTATTAGCTCTCCGTACGGTAGTACATGAAAGTACAGGCTATACACCATCTGAATTAGTATATGGTAAGAACTTACGAACCCCTAATACCTTGCTTATGGAACGTTGGTTAGATCCGCCCCCTGAAGGTGACTTAGTAACAGAGTACGTTTTTAATTTAATAAATAGGTTGAAAAGATGTCGAGAAATAGCGATAACGCGAGTAGAGGAAATGCAAGGGAAAAGAAAAGTCTGGTACGATAAGAATGCAGTGAAACGGGAGTTCAAGGAAGGAGATTTAGTCTTAGTTTTGGCGACGACTCGACCTTCTAATCTTTCATTGAATTGGATAGGTCCTGGCAAGATTAGGAATAAAATATCGGAAACCAATTATGAAGTAGAAATTCCTGGTAAGAAAAATAGGACTCAAATTTACCATATTAACATGCTAAAACCCTATTACACTAGACCCGAACATGTAAATTTGTTGAGTTATGAAGGCGATCTTGAAGCGAAGGAAGATCATGATTTAGATATCCCGTATTTAGAAAACATTCCTACGAATTTTGATTTTCGAGAATTAGTTAGACTTAGTGAGCTAGAGAAAAATTTCACAGCTGGTCAAATTGACCAATTAAAAGAAGTATTGGATAGGTTTGCTTCGTGTTTTTCAAATGATCCTGGTACCACAAATTTAGTAGAACACGACATTACTTTAATCAGCGATAAACCGATAAGATCAAAACCCTATCGCACTTCACAGAGACAAACGGAAATATTAAAATCAGAGATCCAGAAAATGTTACGGTTAGGGATTATCGAAGTAGTTGAGTCGGATTACACCTCACCGTTAATTTTAGTAGAGGCCCCAGGTAAAGACACTCGACCATGCGTAGATTACTGAAGGCTGAATGAAATCATTAGGACAGAGTATTTCCCCCTTCCAAACATCGAAGAGCGAGTGGAAAAAGTATCATCGGCAAAATACATTACAGTATTAGACCTGGCTAAGGGATACTAGCAGATTCCTTTAAGCGAAAAAGCGAAAAGATATTCTGCGTTCTGTACAGCATTCGGAACTTTCAGATGTCTAAAAATGAGTTTCGGTTTAAAGAATGCACCATTTTTCTTTAGTAAACTTATGTCGGATGTATTAAAGGAAATGGAAGATTTTGCCTTCCCCTATTTAGATGACGTTGCTATATTTTCCGACACTTGGGAAACCCATTTGAAACATATAAGTTTAGTTCTAGAGCGAATAAGAAGGGCGAATTTGAAAATCAAACCCGCTAAGTGTAAATTCGCGAAAAGCCATGTAAAGTATTTGGGTCATATCGTTGGGAATGGAGCGCGTACTCCAGCGGAAGCAAAAATTGAAAGTGTAAAATGTTTCCCGACGCCGCGAACCAAGACTCAAATCCGTGCGTTTTTAGGATTAGCCGGATATTACAGCAGGTATATAAACAATTATTCCGTACTCGCAGCTCCGTTTAAAGATGCATTGAAGGGCAGAGCTAGAAAAGGTGAAGTGTTTTGGACTGATGCATGCCAAAAAGCGTTCCGCGCATTGAAAAAGAGTCTTACGGATAAGCCCGTGTTACATGCCCCAAATTTCGATCGTGAATTTATCGTGCAAACCGATGCTTCGAATTCAGGAATAGGAGTAGTTTTGAGCCAAGAGTCAGAAAACGGAGAAGAACACCTTATTCTATACCTGATCAAAAAGTTTTCAGACGTTGAAAGACGTTACAGTACCACTGAACGAGAATGCGCCAGTATAGTGTTTGCAATAAAAAATTATTATTTGGATGGTCGAAAATTTACAATCATAACCGGCCACAATCCTTTACGTTGGTTACGTACAAACGCCAGTTCAAACCCCCGATTAATGCGCTGGGCACTTGCATTACAACCGTATGAATTTGAAGTAAAACATAAATCGGGCAGAAATCTCAAGAATGCAGACAGTCTGAGCCGGGTAGGGTCCGACCCGAAAGAATTGGGTCAAACCACCGCAAACCCCTCTAGTGACAGGAAAAGAGATTTCGGACACGAATTCCCTCCTGTGGAAGGTATACTCACGAATGATGTAAGCCTTGAAAAGATAAGAAGGCAATAGTACCTTATGTTTCTTATGTTATTTTGTTTAGTGAATCATGCAATTGTGTATTTTTTGTCATAGTAAGGAAAGAAACTTTTGCGTTTATTTTGGTCTTGTAGTAGATAACTAAATACTTGTTATGCCGAGATATAACAACGTGAATGTTTGTATTCAAGGGTTTAGAAAGCATAAAATGTATGAGAATTTTGATTTTGCTGTATAAGAAGTTTTTTTATGTTGTATGCCAAATGTTTAGATAAAAGAGTAGATTTAAAGAATGTTATATAATACTTAATGTTATTAATACTTACTTGTTAAAACTCAGTTATAATTGTATTAGACATGAAATGGACTTATTGTATTAGACGTGAAATTAAGTGTTAGTTGAGGAATATGAGAAATTATGAAAATGTGTGTTTATTATCGTCTGTTAATTGGATTTCTCTCTAGAACTTTTCAGAAGGTCATAACGTTAAAATTGTTAACATTTTAAGACAAAATTATGGCTTTGTACTTATATGCAATAACTCAGAATTTAAATGGAGTGACTCTAGGATGGAATTTTTCCGAGGAAAAATTCTTTTAAAGAGGGGAGGAGTTGTGACGTTGTCTCCATTACTTCACGAAAATTGTAATTATATAAGTCTGTGATGCTCGTTCCTACCCCTCAACATGAACTTGTTATCTATCGGCGAAATGTTAAACTGAGCGGTCTCATAAACTCTAGGATAAGAGGCCATAAATTTTGTGTAATATGCGATTCTGACGTTATAAAAGTAATAAATACCAGAGTGGTTCAAGGGCTCTCCAGAATTTTGACACTATAGCGACATGTGGAATCCCATAATCTTTGGACACTTACGACCACTTAAAACGCCGAATGAAGCTTTTGAATTCGCTGACCGTATAAAAGAAGACCCCCAATACTCCACGAGAGAGAGATCTGTTTTTGAGTGCCAGAGAGGACGCAGCTCTGCTGGTCTTTCGGCCTGTAGGCCAGAGTGGTCTGTGAACTGTGAACCCGAAGCCGTCCTGACATATCAAACATGTTAATTCTAACTCGCTGTACATACTTGCTCTTTGTAGTTGTAGTGTGTAGTTGTAGTTTGTAGTCGTTTAAGGTGGCGTAGTAAAGTAATTGAAGCGAGACGCTTGTCTTATTACTGCCTACGTCAATATATATATATATATATATATATATATATGTGTGTGTGTGTGTGTGTTTGTGTGTGTGTATGTATAAATAATATTGGTAACATACAGGTCAGCAGTAATTATGGAAAATTTTTTAAAGGTGAACTGTTTAAATTGAGTTATAATGGTATGTTAGTGCAGTGAATAAAATCTTATTGATCTTGTATGAGGTATGACAAATATAATGTTTCCATTGGTATGAATATTTCTATATAATATAATTTCTTTATGAGTTATGAAATATATGTTTGATTTAGAGTTTAAGGTTTTATAAGATTTTTGAAATTTATATATTGATAAGTGTTATGAGTGTTTTTAGTGTAATTATTAAAAATTTTATAATATAGTTGTAAATTAATGAAGGGTATAAATTGTATAAGTATCTGTTTATCGCACCAATTCTAAATCGTCGCGGAGAAAAAAAATAAAATCCGCTCCGCTGGTGAATCACGGGTGTAAACAATCGTAGGCATTTTTGAGTTGGAGGTCAAACTCGGCGCCATTAATAAAAACATGGCTATAGTGTAAATTATTTGCTCATCATTATTTTTCGGTGAAACAGAAATCGCGCAGAAGTTGAAACTGTTTTCATTATTTTTGTTATGTCATGATATATTTTTGTTTTCGTTTTCCCTTCTGTGTAAAGATTACGCAATTTGGTTTTTCGTGCGGGATTTTGAGTGTGACTTAAATAATTTTAGTTTAATATTTTTTCATTGAGTGATTTTGATATTTTTAGTTTCAGTGATTAAATGCTTTTAATTTTCATACTGTATTCTTGTGGTACATTTTTTGCAAAGCCTGGGACTTTGTTTAACAACGATGACTGAGAGTTTTCATAAACAGAGACTGAGTAATTTTTATTATAGTCTCAGAAAAAAATTCAGATTGGACTTAAAATTCTCTCAAGTACCACAAATCATTAAGTGTTTATAAGTGATTTTAATATTCTTTATTTTATAATGAATATTTTGATATTTTAAAATTTTGATGAACCTTGAATTTTTGAAATATTGATAATATTTGTATCCGGGTACTATCCAAATAACATGACAGAAAACGTGAATTCCTGATTTGTGTGAAAGTGAACCTGTTTTCGTTAGTATGACATTTTACCCTAACAAGACATAAACGTGCACGCATGAAACTTAATTTAAATATTGAAAGAATTAAGGATTGAAAACAATTTGAACCGAATTAAGTCAAACCAATTAACTTCCAATAACATAACCTCAACCTAATTGAAATATAATTCAATAATGACTCTGTTGAACCCAGAGCTCCATTTATAATTTAATTCCAATTGAGTCGGTTAGACCCCGACCAAATTTTAATTTAATATAATTTGAAATGAGTCGGTTCGACACCGACCACAATTTAATAATTCTTTGTGATTCGGTTCGACCCCGAACGCAAAATAATCTACGACCAACCCAACCCAATGGTAGCTCAGTGGGCCTGAATGTAGTGCGTTTTCGCCAGACCTCTGTGGAATTTATCACACCGCAGATTGTCACATTTGGAGACCTAGGCTAAGTTCATTGCTCCAGAGGTGTAAATCTATTTTTCCCAAAGTTAAAAAATTAATGTTGAGTGTAATGGATGAAATCAAATTAAGACAATTTTTGAAAATATCATTTTTAAAACCCTGTTAATCCTAATTGAACCATATTCCTAATTAATTGAAATGTTTATTGCCAAAATACCTTTATTTAAATTTACTGTGTTGAAGTGTATTTTTATAATTTTTCTTATTGATTTGTTTCCATGGTGCATTTGAAAAATTATTACAGCTAAATCTTTGAAGATAGTAGCAGAAATTTTAATAATTGAGTTTATTAACCACCATGAAGCCTAAACCTGAACAGTGACCAACCTCATGAAACAGAGATCCTTTTCCTTTTTAATTAAAATTTTTTTGGTGTGCTTAACACCTCTTGACTCCATTTTTGATTGTTAAACTTTGCGTGTTGTCTACATGAATTAAATAAATTTGAAAGAAAATAAATCTATCTTTTAAACTTTCTCTTAGAAAAACCTATTATGCGTCAACCTCTGGATCTCATGAATGTAACCCGACAATGACCATTTTGATTTATTTTTGCCTTTTAAAGTTTTAAGTACTTTTTTTAAACAAATGTTGTGATTTATTGTGTTTTAATAATTGTATTTTTATCATTCCATTTTAAGTGTGTATTTAAGTTTTTGTGAATAGTTAAAAATTGCCATATTCATTCCAAACTGCAATTTAAGTGCATTGATATTATTTTTTTATTTTTGTTTAATACTAGTTTATGCTATTTTGTATATTTCATGACCTGAGCAAACACGCAAAGATGATAGTAAAAACAAATTTAAATTTGTCAAACCCTAAGTCAAAATTTTAATCCAAATTGCTCCTCAAAGTTTTAGCCACAATTACGCTTTTGATACGCGAGTCTCGCCTGATGGAGAGCTTTGCTGAGGGAGTCGGCCCCTCACGCAAGTCTTTTCCGGAGGGGGGAAATTGAAATAAATTTCAAATCCTTTCCATCACTGACACGCTTTTCCCAAATTCTTCATCCTAACGCAATAGGACACCGTCCTTCTTTCTTGATTTCTACCTAATTCCAAACCGAAGTAATTTATTAATTTTTCCCCTAAGGTACGTGTGGCCAAAGTTGATATAACAGTTATATAACGCGAACGGCGGGAACATTCAAAAACCATCACCCCATATGACGCGACTTAATCACGTGTCCGGTTCTGACAAATTAGAAGTTTTATAAACCTGTACTTGGGCGAGAGATTTTCGCGCCTCGTAGTCTTTTTTAGTCTGCTCTCAACCTAACATGACGTGATTTTGAGCTTTCCGTCAAATAACGCACGACGTTGCGCCCCCGGGATTCTTCTCGATAAACGGCCCCCGAACTTTTCACGCATGTTAATCCTAAACTAAGTATATAGTGTTTAGATAAGGACGTATACCTAATCATCGAAATACTGTGAAAATAAAGAGACTGTTCCATCAGCTTAGATGTCTATAATCGCCTGGTTTTTCTTCCTATACCACTACGACTACAAGATGTTCCTGGGATGCTGCGCTTTCTCGTCCCTGATGATTCAACAGCCAAGCTATTTGCCCGGCAACAACTATATTATTATTTCATATATATATATATATATATATATATATATATATATATATATATATATATATATATATATATATATATATTTATTTACATTTATATTTATATATATAACAAGGTGCTTACACCACATAACTCTTTATATAACAAATTACTCTAAATGGTAATCATCACTAAAGACCTGTGGTAAATAACAACTATTTAACATTAATTAAACTTTATTTACAAAACTTTATTAACATTAATTAGAAACTCAATTCAATCCACACCCATTTCCCATCATCTCTGAGCCCACGACACGCGTCCACATGGAACAGAAAACCCAACAAATCTACTTTATTCTCGTCGCGTTATCCAAAAGCGCTTCTGAATTGCGTGGGCGCGAAAACATCTCGCGATACGTGACTCAGCTTCCCGCGCTTCCAAACCTAAACTTTTGTTGACGCAATATCCTCTTCCGATTGTCTCAAGGCTGCGCTCTCAACTCGAGATATATACAACGTATCGGCATTTGTTGTATCTTTCTTTCCTCATCTGGCTAATTACTAATTTATTAACCATTTCAGTACTGTCTAGAGCTTGATTTTAACCAAATTAAATCTAGTCAATTATGGTTAACGCCCCTGGACATTACATCTATCTCTCCACACACACGCACACACACACACACACACCTAGATATATATATATATATATATATATATATATATATATATATATATATATATATATATATATAAATATAACCATGAAAGAATGCCGTGTCTTAAAATAGATTACAGCTGTATAACCGACAATAATTGCTATACATACATCACACTCTCACATAATAGCCTTTACTTTCTTTCTGATATAAAGAATATTTTATTGGCAGTAGAAGTTAATGGTCGGGAAGACACATAAACGCGCTCATAAAATAGGAACATCATTTACGGTATCATCTTCCCTTGATAAATATCAGGTTGATTTCGTAGGATTCAGGACAATAACACTGCAAGTGTTTTATGATTTCTAAAAATCACGAACTAACTATGATATCGCCAAACACTGCCACATTATGAACTTCTTAGTTCTGAATCCTTTGTCTTAGAAATTTAAGCAATAATGTAAGATACTTTTTTTAGTATCCTCGTTCAAAGAATATATGTTTATATATATCTACTCCTGTTACCCTGAATTTTATTAGACAATCGTGGTAAAGAGTGATAAAGAAATTGTCTAATTAAAGTTTGAAACCTTTCGTATATTTTACCTTAAGAATTTCGCAGTGACTGCCAAGAGTTATATAAATTAGAAAATAAAATAAGGATATTTTTCCACAATCTAAAACGCGCAACATAAAATATATTATGATAAAATCTGTGAATTTCAAATTCCCAATTAACGATTACCCTGGACTGCTTACTGAATATTGAAATAAACACTTACATGGTAAGCAATGACTTATCTTTCGATATACAGGTTTATATCAACGAGTTGTTTTGCACTCACGATGTTGGTTATAGTTCATGCTGATTTAAAATGAAAGAAGGTTGATAAACTTTAATTACACAATTTTCCCCATCACTCTTTACCACGGTAGTCTATTAAAATTTATGGAAACAGGTATATACACACACACAGATATATATATATATATATATATATACACCTGTAACCATAAATTTTATTAGACAACCGTCGTAAAGCATGATGGGGGTAATTGTGTAATTAAAGTTTGTAACCCTCCGTACATATTGTTAGAGCCTATGTGAAGCAATAAAACATGTTCACGAAAAGGTTTTAGATTGAATAACAAATAAGACAACTAGAAAATCAATATTACAGAAATATTAAACTTATCATATATTTCACTATGAAATTCCCTGTATAAAAATGGAAATAACAAAAAATTAATGCTTAAAGGAAACAACTTTTTGAAACATTGAATAATAAATATTTTCCTCTTAAACAAATCTGTGTTGAAAAGAATATCCTTAGTATCTGTTTTACAATTAAAAACATATATTTCAAAGGGAAGAAGATAATAAAACCTAATATTGCTTATTGATATACTTTTTCGATTCCTTTATGAATTCCGAATCTCTAATTTTAATTTACACTCGAATTACCTTCTTCAGAGACTATTATGAGAAAAATTGATGTGACTTTTAAATTAAGCAATATTTAGAAAAAAGTTAATATTTGTTTACTATATGAGTTAAAAGTGAGAAAGTTATAGGAGTTTGCAAAAAAACATTTTGTATATTTTTAAAAGTATCAGAAACAAAGAGAAACAAAAAATACAATGTGAGATATTATCATATTGAAAGAGTTATATATATATATATATATATATATATCTTCATATTTATTTGCAAAAGAAATAGTCAAAAAATATTTCTAATACAGGGTGTGACAGGAAGAACGTTCTGATTTGGAACGTCAATTAAAAAAATACAAAGCAAGATAGAGAAAGAAATCTTTTATACCTGAGAAGTACACAGTATGTCATTGTCATCCATTAAGTATTAAAGATTACATGAGTTAAATGGCGACCGTCATTTCCGATGTAGTTTTGAAGTCTCTTTCGGAAATTTTGCATGGATATGCGTATCATGTCCCGCGGAATCGCGTAATTGCTGCATAATCCGGCGGAATCAACTTGATTTCTTGCGTAATTGCTGCCTTGAGTGCTTGCAAATTTGTTGGTGGATGTTGGTACTCATATCTTTTGTTATCAAGACTATGCTATGCTTCACTTTTTCAACTTTTTTTTAAAGATTAATCAACAGGGTTATGGGCCAGACGCCTTAGAAAAGTTAATCTACTCGAAGCAAAAATGACTCGAAGCAATTTTTCATAAGCTGATATGGAATGCTTAGATGGGGGGCCTTGGCACCCCAAGTGTAATTGCGCCATTAACTTTTGCTTCAAATGGTGTTCCTGAACTGGTTCCGGAAATTACGTTTTCACTCTAATTCGTCTAGAGTTCGCATTGTGCTCATATTGTCAAACCCAGAGTTAGATACAATTTCATTAAATTCTTCATGGAAGTGGTTTTGCTTTAAAGAATGACGTTAAGTACCAGTGAATAAATTTTAAGATCACGCTTTTAAGTGAAAGTAATTACTAAACATGGTGTACAGATATGAGGATGTTGCTTTGGAACGGGGGTGCTGGGAGATTGTTCATAGAACTGAAAAAGCACTTGAAGCACAAGAGGTTGAAAAGGTGGACGAAATTGCAGCAATGGACTTTAGAAATCGCAGAAATAGAGCACTTTCTACAATTTACATGAGCGTATCGCCTCGATATCTTGCCCTGATCGTAAAAGCTATTGATGGACCTGATGCCTGGGATAAGCTGAAAAAGTACTTAGCAGAACTAGACAGTCGTGCTCATGTCATGTCACTTAAAAATGAATTTTATTCCTGTCGAATGGAGCCAGATGAGGACACAGGGCTGTATTCAAGTAAACTAGCCAGTACTTTTGATAAGCTGAGTGAAGCTGGTCATGCTGTATCCGAAATTGATAGAATATTTCAGCTTATGCCATATCTCCCAAAGGAGTTCGATAATATTATTCAAACGATATATCGGTGGGAGAAGGATCAATTTACTTTTTGTTTCTGTACGAGAAGAAATATTTGCCGAAGAAGAAAGGTTAAAACAGAGAGTTGCAGACCAAGCAAATATTTCCTATCTAACAAAAAACCGACCGGAGGGGTTCCCGAGACGATTGACAAGCCCAAGCAGACTTACAGAGAATAAAATGTTACAAGTGTCACCAGCCTGGTCATCTTCGCAAAGATTGTCGTGTATCTGGAAAATCAAGGAATTATAAGCAATCCAAACAGTCAAGTTCCGAACGTGAACGATGTCAGTATACCAGTCCGACTCGACCAAATAGCTGTTCCTGATGCAAGCGTTAGTGACTGGAATTGAGGAGCGTTGTTGGGTGTTCGATACAGCCTCCTCGTCTCATTTTTGCAAGGACAGACACATTATGTCCGATTTTACACCAGTTACAGATAAAAAATTATTGGGAGCAGTTAACGGTGACTCTACCCCCTGTTACAGGTAAGGGATCTGTAGTTATTTTTCTAAATGTTGAAAAATATACCTTAATTGATGTACTTTATGCCCCAGAACTGAGGAAAAACCTCATATCTGGCCCTGGTGTTGACGAATGGGGTGTCAAATAAGTAGGAGGTCTTGGAAAAATAGATGCGATATCAGGAAACAAACTACCTTTTGCTGCAAAGTTAGTAAATGGACTTTATTGTATTTACCCAGAGTATGAAAAATGTCATGATGGTCAGAATTTTATCTCAAAAATTGTAAACGCAAAACACACCATCTCTAAATGTTCTAAAAATATAAGTTTCACGGCTTTTGCTTCGGAAAGTTTAAATGTATGGCATAAATGGTTTGCTCACAAAAATGTAGAATATATAAAATTAATATCTAAAAATAACTGTGTAAAAGGGTTACCAAAGTTAACGGGGGATCTTCATTCGTGTGATCCATGTCAGGAAGCTAAATCTAAAAGAATTAGCTTTAAATCCTTAGATAGTATACGATCTCAAAACCCCCTTCACTTGATCTATATGGATCTGTGTGGTCCTTTCCCAAGACTATCGATCCACGGGCGGGACGATGGTCTTGGGAATATATCGTTAGTGGACGACTATTCCAGAAAAGTTTGGGTTTTCCCCTTAAATCTAAAACAGAAGTATTTCAAACCTTTAAAAAGTTTAAAACAAGAGATGAAAGGTTCCTGGATCTGAAACTTAAATGTATTCGTACTGACAATGGTACATAATTTATAAATGATCAATTCAGGGACTATTTTGAAGACTTAGGGATCTAACATGAAAAAACTAACCCTTACACCGCAGAACAGAACGGAGTATGTGAAAGGTTTCATTATACTGCTGTAAACGGGATAAATGTTTTACTTAGGGATAGCGGCATGAGTGAATGTTTTTGTCCAGAGGCTCTTTTACATTACACTTACACTATTACACATGGAATCGTGTTTGCCATGCTGGAATGACAAAAACACCATTTGAGCTCTATGGGGGATGACAGTCATCAGTTAAACTCTTACGGCCGTTCGGCACGAAAACTTTTGTCGGTATACCTAAAACATTAAGATTAAAACTAGATTTAAGGTCTAAACCAGTAATTCTTGTAGGGTATGCGTTGCAGACAAAAGGATACTTTGCCGACAAAAGGATCCAAATCGTAATGTTCTTTCTTCCGCACCCTGTATAACGAATTTTAAAATTTTGAGAAATAATTCTTTAGAGGTGCAGTTCATGGAAGAAAAAATTTCTCTATTATTTCATTGTTTCAAATCCCCTTTAATGGCAATAAAAAAAAAAGATTGATTTTCTATTATTTCTGTGACCTGGTATTAATAGTATTTGTGACATTCTTTTATGAAAATGTTCGTACACTCTTTAACGAGTAAAATCTGAGATATTTCAGCATTACTTCATTTTATCTGTAAAGAATTACATTAAAAAATAATTGAATATCATGAAAAACTGGGAAACATATCTTTATAATCCCCAGATTTATTTTTATGGTGACTTTAGGGTGTTCTACGAAAATATTTACTAAGTATTTAAGTATCAGACTTATTTCTATTTCAAGGAAAGATCATATTAAAAATAATATAAAAATATTTTACGATAGGTCGCTGATCTCCATTCCTATGTTATTTTGAGAGGAAAATTAATATTTATTTTCAAGTGGAAACAAAGAAATAGACTTAGTTTTCAAGTAATTGCCTCCTCAGCAAGATTTAATTCATAGTATCTATGCTTAAAAAAGGCTTATTGGCGCTAATTTTTCAAATATTATGCTCATTTTGCATTCCGAATGATAAAAAAAATAATATTTTGATCGATAAAGACATAAGTAATTGCTTGGAGAGAATACTCTAAATTTGGTTCATTTGTCTAACGGTGTAATATAATTAATGTCGTTTCCCAATAAACTATGTCTTTGAACACTGTTCTCCAAAAGTTAAACATTAAATTCTATTTTACGCATGGTTTTCCACACACACTTACGCACATATTTTCATGTATGAAGAGGGAATACTAAAATATATCCTTTCTTATAAGACGAAAACGTAATATGAAAGCCTGGGGAATGCATAACATATGCCATGATCTTAATCTCTCAGTTAATGCTTAGGATTTTAAGTAAGAAATCTCTTTGCATTTTTTACTCTCAGTATATATTTAACACAGCATCCCATTACAATTGTATTCATTAATCTTTACTGACTCATCTGGGAAACTCATTTATCGTGTTTTTTTTACGTTCATATTTACATACCAGTGATACGCATTTTAAATGCGTAAAAAGAGTAAAATCTGCGGTTTTAACATTCTGTTTGTTGGTTTCAACTTTTTTCCACCGCTACGCTGGACAATACAAAAGTTTTTTTAAACTGTTTCTGGTGTTGAGAGAAGATTATTTCTCCTTTTCTTCTGTCTTAAAAGTAGATAGAATCATTTCCATTTTCAGATTTTTCTTTTGAAAATTCACAAAATTTACTTTAAATACCCATAAAATTAAGCCAACTTATGAATGATTAGATCCTTTTTTTCATAAAAAACTAAGTTTGATTTACTTAAAATCTTGAAAAAAAAAGCAAAAGCTAAAAGAATAAATTTTCTTATTTTAAAATTTAATGACACTTAATATCTAAGTTAATAGAAAACTCTGGAATAATTTCAGTAACAGTTTATTAATAGCCGGAACTTCTATATGCTTTTAGAATACAGCTAAGGTAATTAATTAATATGATAATGATACGTTATGTACACTGTCTAGGAAGTTTCATATCAAAAACTTGATTTATTGACAGATATAGGTAGTTGAGTAGTCCAAGATTTCAGGGTAAATCAAGATGACATAAAGACTACATAAAAATCTAATAACAAAAAAGTTATTTAAATACTAAAATTCTTTTAAGTTTCACTAACTGTATAAAAAAATCCCTCTACATTTTAGTCAGAAAACCTAAAATATCAGTTGTCAAAAGATATTAAAATCTACAATTTCTTAAATGAAAAACATAATAGAGTGCCTGGAATACCTAAATACTTTCTCGTGCACTTCAGAAACAATGTTGATAAGCTACGTTGTAGTACTTAAATTAATGAATTATATATAAATTTAACACCCGTACGAAGCAGTTCACTTCAAAGTATATGTTTTTCAACAAATTTGAAATTGAATGTTAAAAGGATAATTATAAGGTAATTTAGTATTTAGTAAATTTGAATTCCAATCTTTACATAATATTTTTCAATAAAAATGTGCGGCTCTGAAGGGTTTTAATAAAGTTTTCATACGAGTATAATGAAATCTCTTCTTACAATATACTTACCTTTCGTAAATATCCTATTTAACGAAATTTTGTGAGGGAAATTAAATTTGACTGTTACTACATACAAAGTAATCCCTATATTACCGAATAATTTTTATAAAGATACTTTTTCTTACAATTAAATAACTATGATTTTTTTTTACAATTTCTCCGTTTTAGGTGTTTGAACGTTTCAACTCATCGATACGCCTTGTGTGTGCACTCAACTGTGAAAAATAATGAAACTTAAAAAATCTTGATTTATTATGAGCACTTTTTTATAGTAAAACGTTACAGAACAGATTTTACTGATACATCGTAGTACAAGAAGGTATAATATAGAATGTGAAAAGCATGTCAATCCTTAAAAAGTTTCATAATTCAAATTCCTGAAATTGTCAATTATTTATGTAATCATATTTTAAAACTGTTTCCCTTTGTTTTAATGCATCCTTAAAAACCTCATAAATATCCACTGTAATAGACTGTTTTTCTCTTCATTAAATGTACCACGCTATCAGTTTTGTTTTGTTAGCTATTCAGAGCAACTTTGTATAGGAACAGAGAGTTTCCAAGAATACTTGATATTATGTTAAACTAAGAATGGTAATTCAATTTCAAGCATCTTTTTATTTTATGAAATTACGTTTTATATGCAGTAAACTGTTTACTTAAGAATAGTCATCTGCCCAGTAGAACACTGTACCTTTAAAGTGTTTTAACTCACTGTTATACGAAAAAATGTATTATGTTATAATTATTTTCTATGTTAAAAATAAAAGTCTTAAACCTGAAATAATATTGTAACAATATTACAGGTATTAGATCTGGGTTATCTCTCTCTCTCTCTCTCTCTCTCTCTCTCTCTCTATATATATATATATATATATATATATATATATATACTGTGGATCTAAATGATAGTAAACTATCTAGTACTATCTGCATGTGATGTGAATACAACTCCATAATATTCTCATCGGAAACAGTATGTACCAGATGTACTTAATGCATGCGAGTTGTCTTACAGAATAGGAAGGTGTTATTGGACGTACTGGGGAAACTAAAAAATCGAGTGACGTAGGCCATATTACATTTTTTTCACTGTTACCTCTTTAAAGCAAGGAAATTAGTAAAAAGCTGACTATTTTGAGATTGCATAGCTCAAAATTGTTAATAGGCATTGACTGAAAGTCATCAAGTACAAAATAAACACTTAATATATGGTTATGGTACATGGTACTTAAGTATATGGTACTTCTATCTGAGAAACCGATGATTTCTATGATCATCCTAATATTAGCTGTGTGGATGTACAGAAAAATAAATTACTAAACAATCTTACCAAAAAAAAATAGTAGAGAAAAAACACAGCATGCTTACATAGCCGTTTCTGAATGAGATTCTGACAATCACCGAAGCCATTGTGTGAAATCATTGAAGCCACAGAGGAAAAGAACCTGTAGTGTAGAAGAATAGCTTAGTGCTACTTGTAAAAAGTCTTTAGAAGACTTGTACTAAAAGTGTGAGTGATTCTAAGTTAACCTCATAATTGATGCCTTTGCTGTTTTTCTTTTTCAAGATGCGGGATTTAGTGAGTATCAATACATTTTTCTTTGGTTGATTTGTACTACATTTCTTATTTCTGGCCGCTTTACATTGCCCATTTTAAGTCTGTAAATAGTATCAAAAATGCTCCCACAGAAGAGGATATAAAAAGTGAATTTTTCAGCATATACGTAATTAATATTGTCGATTTACATGTGAAAAGTATTTCGCAGAAGAATATATGGAGAACTGTTTCGGGCAAACCTTTCTGTAGTAATCAGTTTTAATTTGTTTTTAGTCAAAGACAGTAATTTAAATTTCTCTGCAAAAACAATGGATGTTCTCTGGTGGGACTTTGCGACCCACAGAGGGTGATGCAAAAATATTTTACGAGGGGTCACGGGGGGTCACGGATAGTTTGAAGTAAATTTATATCACATTGAATTATTAAATTAAAAATTTTGCTCGAAATATACAAATAATTTTAAAACGTGCTCTTTAATTTTTAATCTTTACCTAAATGAAATACAGTAAACGATGTGGTACGGATGCAGTGGAGGATGGCCGAATGGCTAGGGCGCTGGCTTTCGGAACCAGAGTCTGTGGGTTCGAATCCCATTCTTGGCATGGACGTTGGTAGCCGTTCGGAATCGGCTTTAATCAGTAGGTCCCGGTCTAATTAGCCCTCGTGTAGCAAAAAATGACCGTAGCGCTCCAAATCAAATGAAATACAGATGCATATTAATATTAAAATATGAAGTTTTAGTCACATAATATAATCCAAAAACAAAACCAGAATGCAAGGAAGAGCATTTCTTATCGTTATCAAGAAAAGTAGATATATACCGAAAATCTACTGCTTGGGTTTATACGTATTTCTATTCAAAAACTATTATCTATTTCTTTGTTAATATTTTCCTAACTTCAAAGAAAAATGCTACTACCAAAATATTTTCCTTGGGAATCAAGAGATTTTTTATTTAAATAAAGTGACTTGCGGAAAACTTCTCTAGACGACATCCCTTGTAAAATTATAGGTCAATTTCTTAAATTTGCCTCTGCGCTGTATTTTACTTTGAACTCTCATTCTCATATGTGTTTTAAATATATATCATTCCTTTTTTTGCAGTGTTGTAACGTTTTAGCACAGCAATCATGTCGAGAGGCTTAGTAAATTGTTTATCTACAAGCGAAACCAGCTTTGCAAAACATATAAGTAAAATCTTGTGTCTAATAAATTTGTTGGAAACTAAAGACACTCATCTGTTAGGAACTAAATAAATAGTAAAGTAGTAATCATAAATCTGCTTCACAGAATTTACATTAAAGTCTATGATCTGTAATCGAGCTAGAGAGGTTTTCGATAAAGTGTGTTTGGTCATCTACTGAAAGTTAAAGTACAAAATACCTTTATAAATCCGTAATAAATTCATAGTTATACATCTTGTATCAACTGTATTCATGTAATGAATATATTATCGAATAATTTAACCTCAATGATTCACAAGTATTTGAATCAATAAAAAATTAGCAATCCCCGTATTTTTAACATAATGTGATCACAAAATTAATTTTCAGGTCACCAGATAATATACAACACTAATTTGGTTTGGTATCGATTTTTACATTCTAGTTGTAATCAGACATATTTTTTTCTCACCGGATAATCTGCACATATACTTCTAGACTAAAAATAACTTTCAGCAACGCCAAAAGAAAATGCGATAGTTTATTTTTATTTATTGACTTATGGAAATAATTTAAGAAACAAAAACAATATTCGGTGAATAGTAAATGTTGTTAGCGGAAGTCAATAAGTAATAAGTTCATAAATCAATATATAAATAAATAATTAAGATGACTGAAGCAGATAGACTGTATTATAAAAACAAGTTGGATAAATATATACTAATCGGATATAATTAAAAGCATATGCATTTGAAACAGCACATATAAAGCAAGGAGATTAAGGTTTTAATATTGTGGTTAAATAAATACATAGATCTTTGTTAATTCTAAAATCTTATGACTATCTTTAACAAAAAATGTTTATTTCTTTTATATTCTTTAATAATCTTTAAAATATTGTTTAAGTTTGGCTGAATTATTTAGTGCAAATCTTAAAAAATGATGAATAGTTAATTTTTCCAGGTATGATTACTTAATTATAGGTCTGTATAAATATTGGTAAGTTAAATGTACTAAGAAAGGATCCTTTTCGTTCGATTGTTTCAAATTAAGCAGGTACAATAGAAGTCCCAAACTTGAAAAGATTTTTTGTTTCGGAGACAACATAAATCCACAATTCTTATGTGAATGAATAGACTGGAAATAGTTGACGAAAATAATAGATATGCCATTTTATCATGAGGCAAGTGCAGCAATTTGATATTTGCGACACAATTCCTTACAATAAATAAATAACACGCAGTTCTTTATGCTGTTGGCGTTATTAATAGTCTCATACGCTAGATGGGCAATGCTTAAGTTGAAATATTTTAAGAGAATTTGAAATGTAGTGCAGAACTAGAAGGGGAATAATTATGTGCATCTTTACTATTTTGATCTTTGAAAATTTATTGAATTCAAGAGTCCATGAAACTAATGGTTTTTATGATGAATTTTATCTAAATTTAGTTACCATAAAATTAATCAGTGTTTTTTTTCGAAATAAATATAAAAGGTCTTTTATGAATTTTATGTTTATGTGACGGGCGTAACAAAATGCATTTCTTTTGAATATCAAGACGATGATTTTATTTTTATGAATATATTAAAATCTATGTGAATTATGATGTGCATATGTTATTTTTCTCATATACTGATAGACCTTAATCCTTATTTGGGTGGGAAGGCCACATTTCCTCACCCCTATCTACTAAAATGTGTCTTTTACAAGAAATATTAACAAAATAATACATTACATACCCATTTCGTAAATTTTATTGGATTTACGATTGATTATATTTTATTTAAGGTTTAACTTTTACAATTCAATTAGATACTTTGCAGTATTTAGAGGGAATAATGTTTTACAACTGACTTAACACAGAAAAACTCGAGAATTCCTTAAATAAGATATAAAGTAATTTGAACGAATATTAACATTATGAAATTACGTTGCTTACGTTGCATATTATTTATAATAGAGCAGTTGAATTTCGCAAGTTTTAAAAGGTATTCATGTCTTGATTTAGAAAGAGCCTGATATAAATCAAAGTGATCTGGAGAAATAATGAGGAGCTTTAAGTTTACATTCCCTCAAGAAATTTTAATCCTTATGATATTCGAGTCATGTATTTTAAATTCTTGAATCTCTAATTCCTGTCTACCTTCAGGCATATTTGTCTGACGATAAATGATGTCTTAGGATTAATATAAAGGGACAAAAAGTTCTAAGAAGAAGTTTAATACTTTTTAAAACATTGATCATTATCGGAGATTTTATAGTTACAGATTATTCTTAACAGTTACATTTTTCAAAAGGGAAAATATCTATCTTTTTTTCTGCAAGATTTAATTACATTTTCATGCTGATGAACAATGAAAAGAAAACTTATAATAAAACTTAAGTTACTTCTATTATACATATATATATATATATATATATATATATATATATATATATATATATATATGTATATATATATGTGTGTGTGTGTGTGAGTGAGTGTTTGTTTGTGTTTGTTTGTTTGTTTGTTTGTTTGTTTGTTTGTGTATATGTGTGCATATATACGAACATAAAGCGAAACTTCTCTAGCCGAACAATCCTCTGAATGGTCATATTTTGTTCAGAATCGATTAAAAACTCCATATATATACACACAATGTTTTAGAAGAAACCCCTTTTCCACGGTCACCCCTCAAAATTGCCACGTTTTTTCGGAAGCATTACTGGCCGCCTTTTAGAAGTTTCACTTTACACCTATACCTCGCTATACGGCCACTCTTTATACAGCATTTCGATATAACGGCCTTTTTTAATTATGGCACTTTTTTCGATTTATGGCCCAGAATGTTTCGTTATACGGCCACATCAGCGGAAAGTGACGATGGCAAAATATTATAGCTTAGTGATTCTTCATGTTAATGTTCGTCATCAGATTAAAAGAGTTATTAAATATTTTATTTTATGTTTTTTATTATATGTAGACATATGTGCATGTGATTTCTTTTGTTTTTTATTTACGTTTATTTTTTTAATTTCTGTTTATTATTACCTTGTTTTGTACTTTTATTTCTATGTAAGCATTTTTATAGGAAATAAAAATAATAAAATGCTTTATGAACTAAAAATTATATTATTTTTAAAAAAAGGAACAGATTTAATTAAATTTGTATGGGTTTGTATCAAAATATTTGATTCGTTATACGGCTTTTCTCTTTACGGTCAACTTTTCCGGAACGCATCTAGGCCGTAAAGCGAGATATGGGTGTATATATATATATATATATATATATATATATATATATATATATATATATTCATTTCAAATTGTGATAAAGGACTAATATGTTGTATGCTAAATGTATAATATATTATATCGGAAATTTACTTGTCAGAACTGGTTACAAATGACTAATAAATCCATATTCTGTTGAATTGAAAATTTTTCTTAATCTATATTTGAACCATGTTTATACAGTCATGATTGACTTTACCCAGTTTGGTAGAACGTTTAAATAAAAAACATTGGTTAATGAATATGGCACAGTTTCTAAGAAGAAATAATTAGAACCATCCGCACAGTCACAAACTTCCTTAAAGTTTCTTTTCACTCTATATTACTAAAGATATTTTCATTGATACTGTCGAGAAATTTCCTTGGTTACAAATAGAAATTTTTTTTAAACATACAGCAATTTTATACAATCATATTTACTTAACATTTTTACGGAATTTTTTTTATCTTGGAGTAATAAATAAATGGATTTGTTCAAACGTGTTGAATGGCCTAAATTTATAGAGTTGAAAAAGAAATCTCCTTTGATTATATCTATAGTCAGTCACAGGAGATATCGGGACTTGAATAAATATTAATTGCCGTAGTAATTCGGGCTTAATACTTATGTTATTGATGTTTAGGAGGCTCAGAAACGTGGTATAAAACTCTAAATGGCGTAAAGTAAAATATGTATATAATTATAAATCTTTAGAATAGGTTGATATATGTACGTTGAATCAAGCACATAAACAAGAACAAACAGGAAAAAATAAAATAAAATCATTCTTCAGTTAAAGAAATTTATGCACGTGCAAGAAAAGAATAATTACGGCTAATTAAACAATATAGATTCATTTTGAAAATATCTAAATTAACATACATTGATAATAAATTAGATGGAAATTTCTAAAGTTCACATTTCCAATTATTAAATAATTAACACACATGTCACATTTAAATTCAAATTATTGTCATAAAATCCTCACGGTTCAGAAATGGAGGCCGCGAAATGGATTAAAAAACCTATATTTTTGCGCAATGAAGTATCTAATAATAGATACTCATTATTAGCATAATTTTATTATGGCAAGAGATGGGTGTGGTCTGTTGAGGAATAAAGTGCGAACAAAACTGCTTTAAATGTTAGAACGTAATAAAGAAACATGTGCTAAGAAGAAAGCATATAAAAAAGAAAGCAAACTATGAATATTTCCACGACGTTGTTACTAGAGGTTAACTCTGCAAACCGGCATAAAATACTTTTTTTGACAAATGGAAAAGACAAAAATATATTAGGGGAAAAAAGTAAAAAGAACCTTACTGAATAATAAAAAAACAATATAAGCAGTGAAACATACTGATTTTCCTGCAATAGTTAAACTTAGATGTTTTTATTTAATTATACTGTACAACGTGTCAAATGTCCTTCAGATGAAAATATGTGTTTCTTGTATATTTTTGGCTGAAAGTGACTAATCTGTAATTATCTTTTGTTTACCACGCACCATTTTCCCTAAACTCCACATTTTAGCAATGGGAATCTATACTGTAGCGAGAAGCGCCCTACACAAAATAAGTTTATTTAGAAGACGACAAAGCCATTTTGTAGACTATTTTGAAGAGGAAGAAGACATCGTATACTGCTGTGATGTGAATGGCGTATTTCAGGCATTGGGGCATGAACATAATCCAGCAGAATGGCGCCTATTTATTGACTCGTCCAAAGGTAATCTCAAAGCAGTGCTCCTCCATATAGGCAATGTGTGTCCATCTGTTCCCGTAGCATATTCTACAAATACAAAGGAAACTTACGAGTTTATGAAAGCTATACTGAAGTTAATTGAGTACACTACATTCAAATGACACATTTGTGGAGATTTGAAAATCATTGGGACATTAACAGATATGCAACAGGGATACACTAAATTCTGCTGCTTTCTCTGCAAATGGGACAGCCGTGACAGAAAAAATCACTACATCCCTAAACAGTGGCCTCCAAGAAAAAACTTCATTCCTGGCACCACATACGTATCACATGAACCACTTGTGAATCCGCAATGTGTCTTTCTTCCACCACTGCACATTAAACTCGGTTTGATAAAAATATTTGTAAAAGTTCTAGACAGAGAAGGTATGGCTTTCTTGCATCTCAGGAATAAATTCAAAAATTTAAGTGTGGCAAAGGTAAAAGAAGGATTTTTTATTGGCCCACAAATTAAAGCAGTGTTTCACGATAAAGAGTTTGAAAATAAACTGTCACAAGCAGAAAAAAAAGCCTGGCTGGCATTCAAATCAGTGTGTTCACGTTTCCTTGGAAAGGAGATTGGTGAAAACCACGAACATCTTGTTGGGGACATGGTGAAATGCTTTCGTGATATAGGTTGCAATATGTCTATAAAACAACACTTTTTGGACTGACATCTAGACTTCTTTCCTCAAAACCTTGGCACAATTAGTGATGAGCTTGGGGAAAGGATTGACCAGGACAACTCTATGTTTGAAAAGCGTTTCAGTGGACGATGGAATGGAAATATCTTAGCTGAATATTGCTGGTCATTTATCAGGGACACACCAACAGATGTCTACAAGAGGACATGGCCAAAAAAAGCATTTTAGTGTTTGTGTTTTCTATAATCAAACCTCTGTTACATTTCTCTGTAACCAATTTGTATACATATGAGAAGTAGGAATCCTATAAAAACGGTAAGTGATGGACCATTTTGGTTTTGATATATGAATCAAACACATTTTCTTTATACAGGATCACAATGTTTCATCTAAATGACAGATAAAAAGTTCAAATTTGTTGTACAGTGTTATACGCTTATTCCTAATATAACACTTTATTCTTAGACCACATATTAAAACAAATCAACAAAGTTTAATTTTCTGTCGTAGAATCTATTATAAATTCAAACACAAAATTAAAGAATTCATACTTGATGTTTAATGGCCTGTGAGATTTTAAATCACACATATATATATATGAGGCTGTCAAAGGCAAAGTGGAGTTCAAAGCGTTTTACTGCAAAAAGTACATAAAATTCCACTATAAATTGAACAAATTATAAATCATAATAATTATTATAATATTGCAAACAATAATTATTTGCAATTCCACTATAAATTGAACATAAAGATTACATTTTTGCCCCAAAATAAAAATAAAAAAGTTGAAAATGGGACTTTCACCACCATATATATATATATATATATATATATATATATATATATATATATATATATATATATATATATATATATATATATATATATATATATATATATATATATATATATATATATATATATATATATATATATATATATATATATATATATATATATATAGTTATATATATATATATATATATACACTATCTGGCCAAAAGTATCCGGATGCCCAGTGGTACGGAGAGTCCCGAGACATATATTAATATAATATTGGTCCTCCTTTTGCCTCGATGATAGCCTGCACACATCTGGGGAGACTTTCCACGAGTTTTTGATAGGTGTCCATAGGAATTGGCTCCCAGGCGTCCATCACAGATGAAGTGATTACTAGCAGTGAGAATGGTCGATTTGGCTGGCTACGTAATCTGCGTTCTAATACGTCCCAAAGGTGTTTAATGGGATATAGATCGGGGCTCTGAGAGGGACAGTCCAGTTTTTGAACACTCATTTTGTCAATCCATGCCTGCAGTAGTCTCGATGTGTGAATGGAGCAGTTATCCTGCTGGAAAAGAAATAGGCCTTCCCCAAAATATTGCCTTAGTGTTGGGAGAGCAGCATTGTCCAGAATGTTCACATCTCGGAGTTTATGTTCCCAACCTCATGAATTAAGGAACCCAGGCAAAACCATTAAAAAGACCCCCACACTATGATGCTGCCACCACCAAACTTAACTGTCTGCTCAATACAGTGACGTAAATGAAGTGAGACATTGTTTTATCACTGAACAAGTCAATATTTAGGCCTGCCAGTGCTTTGTGAATGTGATATTCTTGAACAAAGTTTTGTAATTCCACCTATTTCGGTCTTTCTTTCTGTTTGGAGAGACAGGACGCTGAAGAGTCGTCTTGTCTCATACATATTTTAGCATGTGTGACGAGTTCAGAAAAAACATTTTCGAGTCAAAAAGCGAGGAGCACCGAGCAAAGGTCGAGTAACGAAAAAGTTTTTAGAGTCGATACGCGAGGAGTACCCAGATAAGACCTTATACATGTCTATAAATAAATAAATAAATAAATAAATACATAAATAAATAAATATAAATATATATATATATATATATATATACACTGCTGGCCACTGTAAATGCAACACCCTGAAGGAAACATGCAAATATCATGAAATTTACAATATGCAAAAATGCATGAAATATGCATGAAATATGCATGAAATTACAATATGCATGAAATTACACAATATGCATGAAATTACAAATATGCATTAGCGGAGGTGAGATATGCAAATGATTAGAATTTCAGCGCAGACGCAAATCACGCGCGCCTGTGGCGCCGCTTCAAAGCGCTATTTAAGGCTTGGAGATTTCGACGATTTCAAGTTCAGCAATTGTGTTTTTCTTGTGTTTTTTTCAAAAAACGATCAATTATACCTCGTCGAAAACAGCGATCATCTTCTGATCAAGTATCTGAGTTCGACAGAGGAAGGATAGTGGCCAACCGAGATTGTGTGCTCCCTCTTTCAGGGAAATCGGTAATCGTGTTGGACGAAACTAAACAACTGTAATGCGGATATGTGATCGTTAGATGCAGGAGGGTACGACGGACGAGCGTGTTCGATCGCATCCACCTCAGCGCACCACTTCACGTGATGACAGGCAAATTGTGCACATGGCAATGACGGTTCGGTCAGTCACATCACGAACCATAGAACACCACATGCAGTCTGTAACGCATCATCCAGTGTCTGCGCGTGCCATTCGACGCCGTTTACAGCAGAGTGGTCTGTCCGCAAGACGTCCATTGCTTTGTCTACCCTTGACGCAGAACCACAGAGGTCTCCGCCGCCAATGGTGCGATGACAAGAAGGATGTGGACAGCAGAATGGAATGAAATTGTGTTTACTGACGAGTCACGCTTCTGTCTGCAACACCACGATGGTCGCATTCGAGACTGGAGACACCGTGAAGAGAGGATGCTGAACAGCCGCGTTATGCACCACCACACTGGTCCAGCACCGTGTATTTTGGTATGGGGTGGCATTGGATATCACTCTCGCACACCTCTAGTACGCATTGCCGGTACTTTAAACAGCCAGCGCTACATCTCCGAGGTGTTGGAGCCAGTTGTCCTTCCTTACCTTCAGGGCTTGCCCACAGCCATATTTCAACAGGATAATGCGTGACCACACGTGGCACACATTTTCCAACGGTTCTTCGTCAATCGCCAGATTGAATTGCTTCCCTGGCCGCCTCGCTCTCCGGATCTTTCGCCGATAGAAAACATGTGGTCCATGGTTGCTCTACGATTGACCCAGATTCCATCCCCAGCTGCCACAGCAGATCAACTTTGGCAACGTGTGGAAGCTGCTTGGTCTGCTGTACCCCGAGAACTCATCCAAAATCTCTTTGAATCAATGCCGAGGCGTGTGGCAGCGGTGATCTCCAACAATGGCGGCTACTCTGGCTACTGATTTTGGCAGGAACCACACTTCACAGAAGTCTATAAATTTAATCATTTGATACTTGGTCAACATGTTATCTACAAAATAAATTTTGTTGTGATATCTCTTGTCTTCCTTGGTGTTGCAATTTGGGTGGCCAGCAGTGTATATATATATATACAAAATTAAGTGTCCAAAATTAAGATCATGAACCCGCTTTTGATAATAACTGAAAATAGCTTCAATTAAAGTTGAGGAAATTTTTATCATATATATTTTTGGGAAAGGATAAAATAATGTTAGCATTCAGTTTTGCTTAACGTTATGTTTTGTACCAGAACGTAAAAGTGACCATTTCAGCCCTTGGGAATTTTGGCTGCAGTGTTGTGATTCTCGAATTAAACTCCCAAGACTGATCGAGTTTAGAGCGAATGAGTTGTCATAATCGTTTAGACTACTCACTGAAATGAAGATCCATCGACAGTCTTGAAGCTGACAAGTCTGAAGCGTACGTGGCTTGATGGGTACAAGTGGTAACTAGGTTATGGCCTCAATTCCAAACATGTACTGTATTCAGTAGTACTGGCCAAGACCACCCACTAAAGAATACACTTACAGGATCGTTACGTTGGAATAAATAAGCGACAGCACAGACGGACTTGACGGCTTGACAGCTCTCTCAGAACTTGCTGATCCGTCTGGAACAACTATTTCCAGGCAAATTGTGAACAGACACATATCAAAGAAAGGCCTTTATGTCTGGCTACCAGTAGTGTGCTCCCTCTGACCACATCGTACAAGGTAGCTCGTTTTTCAGGAGATGGAGAAATCATTCTTAGGCGCATGGATTTGTTGTTTACACCGACGAGTCCAAATTCAGTACACAAAGTGATTCTCGACGAGTATTTATCTGGAGACAGCCTGAGATCCGCTATAATCCCTCCAACGTAAGGGAGATGGATAATTTTGGAGGTCAGGAATCGTCGTCTGGGGCGACATCTGGTTTGACAGTCGTACGTCTCTGCATGTTTTGGATGCGGGCAATGTCAACGCACAGTGCTATAGGAATGAGACCCTTGAAGCATTTGGATGGTCCATAACATAATGTTAAAGAATGAAAGTGTAAGAATCTTCCTATCACAAGCCCTCTTTTGTTCCTCTGTCTTCAAAATGTATGTAAATAAAATTTCAGACCAATCCGATAATATTAAGATGTCGCTCATTATTTGTATTTTCAAAGAACATATAACTTATTAGTAGGTCACCAGATGGTGCCACATAGCAAAGAAAATACTTATATTTCAATTTCATTCCATTACCTGACTTGCATCTAAACTTTTGTTTCTTATTTCCTTCTAAATTTTGATCCAGAAAGAATGTTTCTCAGAAAAAGGAAGTGTTTATAATGTAAATTTATGAGGTAATTATATCTTTATATTATATCAATTTATTTATTAATTTTTATTTGTCTATCTATCGGTAGTAATGCTCTCCTTTTGTTTTCAATTTAGATATGGCTTCTACAAAAAAACTTGAGAACAAGCTCTAAAAATTGGTTATTGGTTCCACCGAAGTCTAAATTGTGTACAACTAGACTTCCTAGAGGACTTGATATACTCAAACTGGTCCAATTCCATCATTTTGATGGCAAAAATATGCTTTCTATTTGTTATAAACAGACATGTAAAGCAGTTACCAAAATATGGCAAAGGGCTAGAATACCCACTTAGCGGACAGACTAGTCCATCAGGAAACTTAAAAAACTATATGAAGAATATCTAGGCCTAAAAAAGAATAAAAATATAAATTCAGGAACATATAGATTTAAAGAAAATATTTTGAAGGCTAAATTAGAAAAGTTATTTGATATATCTACCAATGACGCCATCAGCCAAATAAGCAACAAAGAAGACAGAATTCTTTCAAAAGCAGAAATATTTTTTTGTTGTTCTGTGAGTGAAGTTCACATGAAAACTACACAACAAGAAATAAGAAACAGTAAACGTGAAGATAATAAAGTGTTAACGAAAGAACGATATGAAGAAAGACAAGCAAAATTACAAATTAGGGTAGAAAAAATCATGTCAGAATTATCAGACTCAGAACTTCACATTCGATAGAATTTGAAAGTGAAGAGGAGTACCTGCCGCTGTCATCTACATTCCAATCCAATCTCAATACTACAACTACAGTTCCTGAAGTTGCTGAAACGAAATATGTAAGAAATATATTTAAGTCTCCTGAAGTTGTAGGTGCACAAGATCGTGATAATATTTCTGATCGGAAAACTGTATTCGTAGCTGGAGCTGTTACACGTGCACTTGGGAGCGATATTTCTCCAAAAACTCTATCTAGAAACTCAATAAGGAGACATAGAAGAAAAGGGAGGCAAAAACCTGCATAAACAGAAAATGTTTTTCTAGATAAACCTCAATTATTACACTGGGATGGTAAGATGTTACCAGATATTGATGGATCAAAAACAAAAGTTGATCGAGTTTCCATTATTGTTTCAGGAAATGGTCAAGAGAAGCTCCTTGGATTTCTGAAGATTGAAAGATGAACTGGAGAATTACTAGCAAAAGCATGGATTGAGACAGTTCAGAAATGGAATATTATATCTCAAATTAAAGGACTGGTGTTCGATACCACAGCCACTAATACTGGTTTGCACAAAGGTGCATGAATTAGAATTCAAAATTATTTAGTAACAGATCTTATTTCGGTTGCATGTCGTCACAATATAATGGAGATTGTACTATCTAGTGTGTTATCTGTTATATTTGGCCCATCTGCAGGTCCAGAAACTGTAATATTTAAGCGTTTTAAGAATGTATTGCCGGAAATAGATAAATCTTATTATAATCCAGCAAATAGGAACTATTTGATAATGTAAACTTATTAAACTGAGAGAATATATGTTAACATTTTTACCAAAAGCTCTTAAATATCCAACTACACTGAAGTGCCACTGATATAGGAATAGCAAAGCCTATGCAAATTGTGTAGCACTGCGCATCATGTATGCTCAAGTGAGGACGATGTGGTAAATGCATATATAGCGCGTACTGTGGTTGTTCTGAATTAGTTGTTGGAATTGCCATTATGGGTAAACTGCCTGATTTAGACGCCTTCGATCGCGGACAAATCGTAGGTGCGCGACTCATGGGCCATTCAATTTCCGAAATCGTCAGACAGCTAGGATTTTCAAAGTCGACAGTGTCAAGAGTATACCAAGAATACATGGATGGTGGAAAAAAAAACTAGCGATCGGGCAAACTGCAAAGGACAATTAGCCTTGACAGTGCGTGGTAAGAGACGGCTCAGGCGTATTGTACGTAGCCAGCGAAGCCAAACAGTAACTCAAATTACCACCCAGTTTAATGACGGTGCCAGTCGTACAGTCAGTAAATGGACTGTGCAACGCTCGCTTCACCGTATGGGTTTCGGGATCCGTCGACCTACGAGAGTACCATTGCTCTATACTCGCCATCGGGCTGCATGTCTTGCCTGGGCAAGAGAGCACAGAGACTGGAGTGTAGAGGACTGGAAACGAGTAGCATGGAGTGATGAGTCTCGAATCCGACTACTTAACGCCAACGGGAGGCTCAGAATATGGCGTCAGGCTTATGAAGCCATGGATCCTGCATGCCTGGCTGGAACTGTACAAGGGCATGGTGGCTCAATCATGGTCTGGGGTGTTTTTTCGTGGCACAGTTTGGGATCTTTGGTGCGTGTACCAACCTCCCTCAATGCAATTCGGTACGTAGAGTTGCTGCGTGATCACCTCCATCCGTTTATGCTGTTCTGTTATCCGCACGGTAATGGAGTTTTCCAGCAAGTCAACTGTGCCTCTCACAAGTCCCGGTTGGCTACTGGCTGGTTGGATGAGCATTCCTCTGACTTCTCTGTCATGAATTGGCCACCTAGAAGCCCAGACTTAAATAATATTGAGCATCTTTGGGATGTTTTGGAACAAGGCGTGAAAGGCCATCACACAGCACCAAAGAACCTTATTGAATTATGGACAGCTTTAGCCAATATTTGGCAAGCCATTCCCGTGGAACGTTTCCAGAAACTTGTTGAATCTATGCCTCGTCGTATGGCAGCCGTTATCAAGGCCAGAGGAGGCCCAACTCATTACTCGGTAGGTATCCCTAATTCAGTGGCACTTCAGTGTATAAGGGATGACTATAAAGAGTTTATGCAATTATCATTAACATTTCTTCGAGGAGATAATAATAATTATTCGTTTAGCGTTCTTGGACCCTCACATCACGCTCAATGGATGGCTAAAGGTATTTATGCACTAAAAATTTTCCTTTTCGAGAACAATTTAAGCTGTCATCTGAAGAATCTGGTAAGATTACAGAATTGTGCCTTTTTGTGAACCTAATATTTATTAAATATTGGAATGAAGCATCCCATGCTATTAAGGCCCCTTACAATGATATTCAGTTTTTAAATGACCTGAAGAAATATCCAAATCCTTCTGTAGCAAATATAGCATTATCGTCATTTACCAGACACCTGAGGTATTTATCTGAGCACTTAGTAGCATTAGCTTTTATTCATAAGAGAGTCAGCATTGACACAAAAATGAAAATGATACAAAATCTTGATCATCCATCAAGACCTACCCATGATTATAGAATGGAACTAAAAAATGAAGAGCAAATTGTAAAGATCGAAGACTTGGGATTGAAAACGGACTTGTAACTGAGAACTTGTGACAAAACAATTCTTTGATGCCATGGTAAAAGGAGGTAAAATTAAATCACAAGCTTTCATAGAAAAATCACTATCTCAGTGGGAAAGTGATCCTTGCTTTTGTGACTTTCGAGAAACGTGCTTAAAAATGAAAGTTATAAATGACAATGCTGAAAGAGTTATAAGCCTAATAAAAAAAAATATAATGAAACTCTTACAAAAGACGAAGAACAAAAACAATTCCTGCTTCGTCAAGTAGCAAACTACCAAAAGAGCTTTCCCCCTACTTCCAAGAAATCTTTGTAAATCTGAACTTTTAAAGTTTAAGCTTGAGCGACCTGTAAGTATTTTTATTTTGGAGAGAAAAAATTTTGCGCATTATTTACATGTAAAATAATAAAATAAACCTTGTGGAGCAATATATTTCGAAAGCAAATTTTTTGGACCACCCTAATGAAGCATATATGTAGGGTCATTCCGGGGATTGCCAGTCTGGGCATCTATTTTACAGACGATAACGCGAGGCTACACAGAGCTCTCTTTGTCGACGATTTTATGGAGGAAGCGGATATTCCCAGGGATTGACCAGAAACATCTTCGGACCTTAATGCTATAGAGCATGTGTAGGATGGTCCTGGAACATCCACTGCACGACGACCCCCCCCCCCCCCCCCCAATCCCGGCACCCGCCAGGGACTAAAATCTACGTTTAAAAAAAAAAAACAGGATTAGTTGCCATTTATCGACGTTTATCGACATCGACATTAACAGTATGTCGAATCGTTGAGCAGCTTAGCTGTGCTGGGTGACCACACCTCCTATTAGAAGTTTCGGATATATGATGCATCATGGTTTACCCGTTTTATGGTCTAATTTCAATCTTGCTAACAATTTACCTCTTATTCATCTTGTTATGTTGTTATAGGGTTTCTCATTGTATGACCTATCTCTGTACCAAATGTCGTTGCAATAAACGAATTATTTCTTCTAATATCACAGATTTTGTGGTTGTGACCTTAATTTTGGACACCAGTGTATATAGATGGATATAAGACCTAAAAAGCGTTCACATATATTTGTGTACAGATAACAAAACTTTAAAGCGAGTTAAATTCTTAGAGTTAAGAATTTTTCCCTTTTTTATAAAAACGATTCCTTTAATCATATAAAACATTTTGAAAGTTTGAATAATTAATTTCATCGAATTTTTAGAAACTTTTACATGAATTCCCTTATACATAAAATTGTATGACGATAAAAATTTTCATATTTTCGAAAATTCATTTCCAGATGAACTAATGCAAATAATTAATACAAAGACCGTGAAAGAACTTATTTGACAAGCATTTTAATTTTAGTTATTCCCATTTTTAAACCGCATATTTTTGGCTTAGAAACAAAAGGCTTAAATAAACGTCAAACTTAAAAATTTCTGGGCATAATCAAAAAAGTTTATGCAATTTTAATATCCTTAACTTATATGAAAAAAAAGAATACAGAAATAAATGTAAATATTTTCATACTTTTGTTTGTATACTTTTCAGTATTTTATTTAATCTGAACACTGTGATGTCTAAAAGAAAATAAAATAAAATTTACTGTAGATCAAGAAATAACTACTTTGTGACTTGAGATTTCCAGGGGCTTTGACCATATTTTTTTCAATCGATTGGAAGAATTTTATTGAAATGTATATATATATATATATACACAATCTGTATCTGTAGGTGTGTGTGCGTGTAAATTCTTAATTATCCTCAAGCATAGATATACTTATGCCAATTCTATACATTAGCTAAAAGTTTATCTATAAATGTATATTATAAATACTTTTATGAAATTTTGATAGTTTAATATCCAACAACTGCAAATTTCACTGCCATATTTTGCTTTACTTCGTTCCTTTTCTGACACTCGGAACATTGCATGTATAAATTAATCGAAATCAAGTCGATGGAAAATTTTTCTTTCTTGTCGCATAACTAATGGAAGAAAAACAATGATCAGCAGAGTGTGAGGAAGAGGAATCTCATTTATTATGAATTATTCAAAATGTTCGTATGTCACTCTATAAAAAAACTATTCTTTCTCTTTCAATTACGTTTTGTGGATGCACAATTTTTTATTTCACTTTATAACTAAAAATGTACATTTTCTCCTTTTTTTCAGCAAATATATATTTAATAAACCATGATAACAGTATTTATGTTTTATCATAGTTGACATGCAGATAAAAAAAACATGACTATATAGCAGTTCTAGTTAATATATTTTCCGCCTTAAATAGCAAAATTTTCAATGGATGTATTCACGTTAAAAAATCGTAATAAAAATATATTCAAATTTTTTTTATTCTTCAAATTTAAAAGATACAATTAAAAAATTTCCTCAAGTAATTAATAGAAAATGATTATTTTCATAGATTTACGTATTATTTAGCTATAAATGTTTAATGCAGAGCGCTGAATGTCTGAAACAAACAAAATGTATAAAATATTTAGTTTTTTCTCGTGTGATTCATAGATATAAGATCTGCAGTGTTATGACGAAATGATGCACGTATTGGCTATCAAAAATGATTTTCTCATGTATTTTGTCACATGTTGCGTTGTTCAGGGGTTATTTTTATTTCACTATATAACTTGTATTTTGTTTAACCTTGGCAACCATGGATTATTGGATCACATGCTAATCTGCTTAACATACATTATAGAAGACCTCGCAGACTCTAAAAGTTGGTAAACATTTAATGATCGTGAATTAAAATATTAATTAAATAGCTTTCAGTTTTATGATACTGTAAGATGGGGTTACTTTGTGATGGATTTTAAGTTTTTTCCTGTGCCAGCCGATAAGTTTTAAAAACAGCCCAAAACGACCAATTGCAAAATATTGGTACATCCTTTCCTTACGTGTATTGCTCTAACCCAGATCTTTAATTACCATTGATAAATTAAAGTTAAAATGTGTCACAAAGTTGCCCTGCAGAGTGAGGCTACTTTGTGACATCTGTGTTTTCACCTTGGAATCCAAAAGGAAAAATTACTTGACACAGAGTTAGACAGTAAAACGCTTATCAAAAGCTTGATACACAATTATATATATCTATTACAAATACTGGATAGCTTCATCTATGACATCAAAGATTCCTCGGGTGCCCAGGGCAGCCATCAGTTCTTTGAGAAAATGAGGAAATTCGTCTTTCAGCACATTCTGCTCCTTCGGGTAGTTTTTTTCCCAGATAGTCAATACTTCTTTCTCTCCATTGGTATTTTATAGGAAGGAAAAATGCAACATCGAGCGGCAAGAGGAGGTAGGTCAACTTTTTGGGTTATTTTGTGATAGTGTCAATGTGTCACCCCATGACCTTTGGATATTTAAGTTATGTTCTCATATCTCTCGGAAATATCACTACACAAAAGCTACATTGTTCCAGAATCTAACCAAAATACTGACAATAAAAAAATAGTTACCTGTGATAGTTGGTTGTATAAGGTGTTAGCCTTCAGCACACAATGTTTTCGCAGGATGAGTCAATAGCTTGACAACGGGTTTCAACAATACACTGGCCAGCCAAGACAAATGACAGAAACTTCGCACACTGGCCAATATATGTCTCTGTAAGTCGGTCAAGCTGTTGGCGCTGTTCTTTGTCTGGCATCACAGTCGCTGCGCAAGATCCGAAATACGGAAAAATTATTATGTGTCACAAAGTTACCCCTGCAGTCACAAAGTAACTCCATCTTACAGTATTTTGAGTCATGGCAGCAGTATGAAAACAAAACAGTACCTAAAGATGATGATTAAAATTATAATGACATATATGAATAAGGGAACAGTTGTCGTGACTGTAGAGCTCCTTTTACACTTTCAGAATACTTTACCTACCAAAAAAGAACTTTTATTTCTGCCTACGATCTTAATTACTTAGTTAAAACCCTTAATCGGCCTGGATTGTATCCCCAATCCCCAGAGCTGCAACTATCAAGCTTCTTTCAAAAGAGGTGAAATCGAATTCATAGATTAATCATCGAAAGATCAAGTATCCTAGACTGTTGGGTATTGAAGGTTGCTTGTCACCCGAATCATCCACAATCTGAAGAAATTCACTTTCTGGATTACTCATTTCACAGAAGGAAATAATGTAGTGAGTGAGTCTTGAATTGAACAACAGTATCGTGGTCTTCTTCACACAGACATACCCCATTATCATTTTTCAAAGTTAGACTAATGATAAAAGTATGGTGGAAGTTTGGGCCGCTTGGTTTCCGCGGAAGTTTAAACATTTTTTTAAAATGTGAATTGATGGCAATATATATTTATATCCCCACAGCTTGAGTTGTAAAACTTTGCAATTTCAGACTAGTATGAAGTAACATCGAAATAGCCTAGCCGCTTCCCATTAAGTCTGATGTAGGATATAATTTCCTTAATAAATTATTCAGGGTGCATTACATGCCCCATTTGTTATTATCCATATCAATAATTATATTTTACGCTGTATCACATGCTGTATATTTCCATAATTTTGTCTATTTAAAACTCCATTTAATATTTTTCCCAATATAAAAAAAAAATCTACACTTATAATAGATTGATATGTATTAATAATAAATGGCATATTACTTTCAGCAGTCGGAAACAACTGATCACGACATGAAATGCTGGCCTAGCGTAGTGTAAATATTGCATATCTAGTACGCTAAGCGTGTGTAAAACACTTATGTGGGCAGTTGGGCCAAGGTTTAGTCTTATAGTCATATCAGAACAGGGTTAATTCGCCACAGTTCCTTCGATGTTACATCAAGACAAGACTAAGATTTATGGAAGCAGTGTCATAGTATTAATTGGCCTTTTGGTGAAGTTTGGGTTCACTAAGTGTTACCATAATGACGAGAATTCTTATTACTGGTAAGATAACCTGGAAATTTATATATCGCAAACATAATGACAGTACTTTGGGAAAGGTCGCTACGTTTTCCCCCAACTCTCTAGCAATTTGTATATATCGTCAGAACTGATTAAAGGACATACCTGTAGGGAAATATGGCTCCCGGAGGTAAGGGAGAATGGAGTATAAGAACGAGGTTAGTATCAATACCGTCAAAATAAATCTAACTTGATTGCTGAGAATATTCAATAAAGTCTGGAAGGAGGGGTATTTCATTTAATATTTATAAAATACTTTGGGAGATTATACTCGTGGGAGTATGGAGTGATGACAGTTAAAGCACCATGTAAGTTTTTTTCTGGAATTTATTTTTGTGCAGTGTATACTTAAATTATTTTACCTTAAAAATAACTATAAACATATCTCAGTTGTTTTAAATGTTTAAAATTGTTTTAGAAATCTTAACAGTAACTTAAATTTGTAGTGTTCATTCCTATTTCTATGACATAAAGGGTACATTTGGCAGCATCCGTACACTTAAATTTAAGCATATTTTGGTGAATATTTATTATTACTTATAATTTCTAATAATAGTTTTCCTCATTTAAGAAATTCAAATATTTTTTTTATCCGACACAAAAAGATCAATTTCTTAAAGTTATCTTCAAATTTTTGAATTTCTTTTATTATTACTTTATTAAATTTATAATATATTATTGTATAATCTAAATATTATACAATAACAATATTTTACATATTATGTCTTTATACAGATATTATACATACATATATATATATATAAATGTTATATTCCATATAACGCAAGAGATTTAACGGAAAATGTTGTGTCTAAAATGAGCAATATTTCCGAGATTTTGTTAACAATAAATGTCGAATTAAAGATTTGAAATATGCCTAAATTTTTATGCATGTTATTCAAAGCTCTAAAAAAGGCAAAGGAATTGGTAATAATAAATGAACGATAAGATAGCAGTATAATTTATTATATTCGTACCCACGTTTTGTGAAAATTCATCGTTAAATAAAGTCACATAAGGGATTGTACAAAATAATCAAATCAAACAATATGCACTAAATGAATGATTAGAATATTCAAATAAAATCCTGGTCGATTATAAGTTATTTATAAAACGTTCCCCACGTTTACATAAATATATAGATACACGTTGCTTAAAACATCATTAATCTTTCCATCAAAATGATTGTTTTCCTCAAATATAACAATTCCTTTTGAAAGTGGAGACTTTAACCCAAGTACTTATTATATTTCGTTTAAGTCAATGCATTTTACATGTAATATTAAATATGATGAATAATTGGTAATCAAAGCACGTTGATCAGAGATTTGTTTTAATTTAACCACCTGCGAAATAAATTTCTTTTGATAACAACGGATGCGAGGCGTGTAATTGAGACGATTTCAATTCATAGAGATTCGATACTCTAGGGTGTTATGGTCAAACTTAGTTTAAATAATTTTCTGTCTTGGGATGTAGATTTCAATATTTATGAGAGCTTTGACTTCTTCAATAGAAATATTCATGAGGGTAATGTTGCATGCGATTTACACAAATTACGTTACTCGTCGTAAATTAATTACTGAGCCATATAAATATTAGTTACCACAATATCAATGCAGAAAAGTGCGTAGCGAAGGATTAAATACGTAAAATATGCTAGTTATACAGATTATTTTATCTAAAAGATTAAGTCATAAGACTTATGTATCTAACAGTGTCAATTATTCCACATTTATGAATTTTGCATTGTACATGCGCTACCATTGTATTGCTCTCAATGTGCATAAAATTATATGTTCTAAATACATAATCTCCTTAGTGAACGGAAGATGGCATTACAGAGGAAATATAATTGATAAGCAACTTACCATAATAATATAGCTTTTATTTCTAATCTGGATCTGAAACGTAGAAAGTTACAGAGGGTGCAATTTGAAACGTATAAGTTTATTTATAGTTAGATATTTATTAATTCTCGTTTTAAGTTTTTTTACAGAAATAAACAGATAATACATGATTTCTGTTCTTTGGAGAAATTTGTTTATTTCATTCAAGTGTGTACGAGTTTTACATTTTGAGTTTTAATTTTCTGTTTTTAAAACTCAAAGAATTATTTTATATTGATACATTTTAACCATCTTTTTATAGGTATTCATTAAAATTATTTAGACACGATCGAGCAGTTCTTAAATGCATACGAACATCTGGGTTAAGTGTCCGATTGCTAAAACTCCAATACTCAATTGGGTGTAAGATGCTTTTATTTTTTCATTGTTTTTTTATACACTCAGATTTGTTTACACATTATTAAAAGTTCGTTTCATTTTATAGTGGGAATTAGCTCACCTTACTTCTCTAAATGATGTTATAAGTTCGTGTTTAATTCATGAATATTTTGAGAAACTTTTTTCACTCCTTCTCGAGATGTGATACCTTCATCGTGTACTTCATTGTACCCCACGGTGTAGTTATATTACTGACATAAATGATACTTTTGGTAATTAAAATAAGTTGTAAAATATCTAATTAATATTTTAAAGAGCTATTTGATTTCCAAAACTGATGTTCTACTTTTGATGATTTATAAGGGAACTTGGTTATTTTATGAAGAATAACATCAAATAACCCAGATCAAAATTTCGATTTGATAAGTTAAAAACTTTTTCATTTATTAAAATTTGAGTAATTTAAAACAAATTATTAACTTAATTTCTTATGTTCGATCTCAATTTTTTTTCATGCAGTGCAGGTATTTTTATTTATAACATATACTCTGCGTGCAGGTATTTTTATTTATAAGATATATTCTGCATCCTAAAGCGAAACTTAAAGTTTATTGCAAATATGCCCTGTTTTTATAAGCTATTTGTTTTCATTTGAATAGTCCATTTCGTGTTCAAACACAAACAGCCATCAAATTATGAGTAAAATTTTATAGAAATTATGTCTGGGTCACTATTTTTTGCAAGTAATTATTTAATATTGTGTTGACATTAGATAGTAAAAAGTATGAAATTGAAACAAATATTACAATTTGAAATGAGTAGGAATTTATTTTAATATGAATTCTAAAAGATTTTGAGTTGAAAAGCAGCAATTTATGACAAAAATAAAATACTGATAAAAAATGTTACTTATGAAAATTTTTTTATTAAATATTCATGCATGAATATAGGCGATGTTTACTTCGATATTCACGAGCTATTTAGATTTATAAAATCAATTATCCGTATTAAAATTTCATTGTCCCATGAAATACACGGCCGGATGATGGCCGAATGGGTTTGGCGTTGGCATACAGTACCACAGTCTGTGGGTTCGAGTCTCACTATTAGTATAGATGTTTATAGCCTTTCAGAATCAGCTTTAAGCAGTAGGTACCAGTTTTATTTGCCCTCGTGTAAAAGAAAATACCTTAGTGATCTAATCCACCCAACCACCCTGTAGTAGGAAAGCTATGACGTCAGATTATCGAAATTACCGTTCGAAGTAACATGGAGCTTTCCGGACGATCCCATGTGCCCTTCAAGCGTCGGATGTCACAGAACCGCTGGTATACTGGAATTTGCGGTTATTTTAAAAATCCTGAGGTGAACGGGGCGCTACCTTCTCTGCTGCGTCCGAAGTTAGCTATCTCACCATATGACATCATACTGCTGAAGACTTCATGAAAGTAACTAATTGCTAAGAAACTAAGAATTAATAAGAAATTAACTGATTAATAACTTAAACATATTCTATATTGAATTTAATACACCATATTGACACTCAAAAATTAGTTAAAGTACTTAATTAATTACTTAATTAATTAGTTATTTAATTAGTTAAAGCACTTAGAACCTTAGCAAACAGTACATTGTTGTTGACATTAGACAATATTATTTGAAGCAAATTTCTTTTGATAACAACGTATACGACGATCATAGTAAAGTAAATTTCAGTACATATTGAGACTTAATCTGCAAGAGGCATGATTAAAGAATGTTCTTTCTTGTGATTCAGTAATCATTTGTCGGAGGTTTAAAGTTTTATATAGCTGGGAGCTTTTGATAAAGCATTTTGAGCTTTCTTTATTAATTAATTTTGTCAAATTTGTGACGATATACTTTTCCTTTTATGAATGATATTTACATTATGGGCTCTCACATTAAAAATCGCTTCATTTCTCTTTCATTTATACTTCATTTCCAGATTCTTTATCTGTCGCATGTAAATCAATTCCTTTTCCATTCATTTCCATATTTAAACAACGGACCCTTTTTTTAGGATTAAATTTGAAGTTGATTAAGTCAAGAATACCGTTTGAAATATTCCATGTTACTAAAATTCATATAGGCTTTGTTTTTAAGCAGCCTAATTACGAATGATACTGAAAACAAATTGGTGCACTTGAAATTGAAACATTAATCTCATCATTTTCAGAAATGTAAGGTGGAAAATTAATTCTTCTACTGCGTGTTTTCGGGACAAAAAAGTGATTTAAACTGAATTCCACCACATCAGTTAAGTAATGAGATATGGTAGATAATTATGTTTTGACATTAAAAGAAGAATATTGCGCTTACATATCTGTAAAATAAAGAAATTTAGGACATTATTGACTTAACGTTTTCCAATGATCGGATTTTCTGAAATGAAACATATAAACAAAAAAATGTACTATTTCACACCTAAAATCAGTAAATGTTTGCAAAAGGAATTCAAAGTGGTCGATAAATATTTTCTTTGTATCAAGTTAAATGATCTCGTTACTCCTGTATGTCTATACGCGGTTGTATAGATGTCGTGGTTACTTACAAATGTAATTTTAAAGAGATATGCACACATCACCTTCACAAATGAGGGTGATTAATTGTATCTTATACTGTAAAGAATCATTAAAATAAGAAAAATATGTGATCCCTACACATTTATTTGGGAATAATTTGTAGCAAATGTTTGTAAACATAGATAAAAGAGCATCAAAAACAAATTGCTGAAAGAAATGTGCATTATGATAATCACATTAGGTTTTTATCAAAAGAAGAAATAAATTCTCTATTATTTGGAAAAGAAGCTGAACCAATAACGCAAAGAAAATACATAAAAGTAAAGCCTTCAGCTGTGGAAACTATTTCGTTTTTTATCCAGAAAAATTGGTTATTTTTATAGTTATCTTCAATAAACTGTAGCTATTCTTTACTCATACGCATTAAGATGAAATTAAGCGGCTCCATATTGGAATTGTTCTTTTGATACATCATTTTTTGTGAAGATAAAAGAAGAATAGAGATTAATATATTGCAAATTTTGTGCAGTTTAAATAAACAGCATTTTTATTGTCTTGTGGCTTTTTTGTAAGGAGGCGTTTCTGATTAGTTCTTCTCTTGATATGCTAGATCACTGGTTCTTAACCGGTAGTCCGTCAGAACTCAACAAGTGATCCGTGCAGGCAGTGATAAAAAAAAACATGGTGTCATTGGTTTCAAAATAACTACGAGGTAAGCAATTTTATAAATTTGGGAACTATATATATATATATACACATATATATATATATATATATATATATATATATATATATATATATATATATATATATATATATATATATATATGTATATATATATATATATATATACACATATATATATATATATATATATATATATATATATATATATATATATATATTGTAACAATTCGTTACGACTTTCCAAATAAATCACCCAGACAGCCGGACTTCCTCCAACAGGTGACCTACGAATATTCTATAGATCGGCGTCAAGGTGTCTGGAAGCAGAGAAAATAGTCGCATCTGTCTTCCGCCCCTGGGAGGACGTAAACTAATGGATATTTCGACATGAACTAATGATTTTCGGATCAGCTGAGTATAAGAGCCGTCAACGTGGCGTCGTCATGAAGCGAATCACATCCAACGAACATGAAGTCACAAATTCGGCCAGCCAACCTAAAAATTTGCAGTCACGTGACCGGAAGCGAGAGTTCCGGAGCCGAGAGAAAAAATCCAGTTTTTTAGCTGACTTGGTCGAGACTCATCCCAGAGACATCCCAGAGAGCACCTTTCGTCTCAGAGGTCCTTGAGCGACCGACTTCATCCTGAAGTCTTATCTTTTCAGAGCAGCCGCTCTAAGCTTCTCGTCAGCTAGAATATTTCACCCTGAATATATCTGTTTCAGAGCACCCCGCTTTACAGGCTCCTTGTTAGCAACATACTTCATCAAGAAGTTATATTTATATTTCAGACCAGCTCACTCTATAAGCTTCTCGTCAGCTAGACCACTTCCTCTCAAAGTCATATTTATATTTCAGAGCAGCCCGCACTATACCCTTCTCGTCAACTAGACCATTTCCTCACGAAGTTATATTTATATTTCAGAGCAGTCGCTGTATAAGCTTCTCGTCAGCTAGAACATTTCCTCATGAAGTTATAATTATATTTCAGAAGTATACGATCTATAGGCTTCCCGCTCATGATACTTCCCTACGAAGTTACTCTATTTTCAGAGCTGTATACTCTAGAGGTTGCGTACCGACCTCATAGGTTTCAGTTCGTGACTGTATTTGCCAGCATCTTCTCAGCGAAATTATTTGGCTATTAAGAAGGCCAGGTCTCTCTATATCTAGAGGTACATCAACTAATCTGTAAATAGTTGTAAAAATTCTCCGACATAAATTTAATAAAATTGTATTTTAATGTAATAGACTGACTCTGAATATTGTTTAGCTACCCTGAGTCTTAATTTATCACAATATATATATATATATATATATATATATATATATATATATATATATATATATATATATATACAGTGATTTCCGCTTATAAGAATCTCGTTTGTTATTACTGTTTTTGATTCTTATAAGCGGTTGATTCTTGTAGCCGAAATTTTGGTTTTTGGACAGGCACACACACATCTTTATATACATATATTAGTGAATTTACCATAAAATACTCTTTAATTTACGTTAATTATCTTTTATTACAATTATTTTTATAATTTTAAAAATACAACTTAATTTTTAGACCGATAAGTAGATACACATGATTATAGTAAGAGAAGAAAAAAATCTAATATTTGTTACAACATACCTGCTTAACAGTTTTAACATTTCAACAACAGGAAGGGAGCAAGAAAAAGTTTTCTATGGTAGTTTGACGTAATGAAGTTTTCAGGAGGATGTTTATACCTCTTTCAATACAAATAGTCTCAGACGAAGATTCACCTTCTAGCTTACGTTTCACGGTTTGATAACCTGCTGAATCTACTAATGTCATGTTTGCCTGAGTGATAGTGGACACTTCGCCGAAGATTTATGTGTTTCAGGGTCGTCCAAGAAGCCGCAACCAGGATGTGGGAGGTGGGAAAAAGTGTCCCTATTTTTGTTTGTCAGTGGAGAAAAGTAAAATCGGACCCGGACGAGTAAAGATGCCTCAATGTTAAGCTAATAGGACAGTGTTGTGCTAATGCGTTTAAGGGGGGACTATTATGTTATGTCTAACAAAGAAAGGGATGAATTTTATGACTATATTCCATTCCATCTTATCAATCTTTCTTTAAAAAAGAAAGGAAAGAACTTCGTGCCTTTTGAGGGTTTAAGTGGTTTTTTTTTTGAAAAATGAAAGGAAAGCGAAGAGTGTAAACTGATTCTTAAAACCGGTGGATTGATTCTTTAAAGCGAAAATTTTAACATGGAAATAATACATTTGTTTTTGTTTTCACGATATTGATTCTTATAACCACTGATCACTATAAGTGGTGGTTACTGTACATATATATATATATATATATATATATATATATATATATATATATATATATATATATATATATATATATATATATATATATATATATATATAATATATATATATATATATATATATATATATATATATATATATATATATATATATATATATATATATATATATATATATATATATATATATATATATATATATATATATTTATGTATATATATATATGTATGTATATACAAGGTGCGCCCATAAAGTAACCAGACAATTTTTTATAAATAAGAAAAATATTACTCACCTTCTAATAAATTTAACTCCTTCAAAATAATCACCAAAGGAGTCTATACAATTTTTCCAACATTTCTCCAAGTCATCGAAGCACTGTTTATAGGCCTTGGAACTACCCATTCGCAAAATACGCGTACAATTAATTTAATGTCCGAGACGTTTTCAAATCTATCTCTGTCCTTTCATTGTCATCTTCAGCTGCGGAAAATAGAAAAAAATCAGCTGGCGATAAGTAGGGAGAATATGGTGGGTGATTTATCACTGTAATTGAATGCCTAGCAAGATATTGTTGCACAGAAATTGCTGTACGGGGCCTATCATTATCGTGTAAAAGAAAACATTACCGAGAATCAAACAGTTCCTTCATATCTCGCCTTATCCCGTTTCTTAATCGAAAAAACACCTCCTTGTAAAAATACTGATTAATTCTTTGATTTTCAGGAACAAATTCGTGGTGAATAAGTCCTTTGTAACCAAAAAATGCAATCAGCATCACCTTCGTCTTTGATTTTAAGAACGAATTTTCTTCACATTTTCCTTATCCTTTGAAGTTTAAGGGCGTCCTGTCTTTGGTTCATCTTCAATGGTCTCCCGCCCACATTTAAATCAGTTGTACCACTCATACACTCGTGTTCTTGATAACGATGCATCACTATATACCGTTCGAAGCCTCTCTAAAGTTTCGGTAGCAGATTTATCTAATTTGTAACAAAATTTAATGTTACAACGTTGTTCCATTCCGAAGCAAAATTTTTTGTACAATGCCTTCTCAGTAAATGAAAATTACTACGGCGTTTTGATATGCAAACGACTAAATAACCAATTTAAACTGGCTTTAACAAGAGTTGAGATGTCACACTTTCTAGCCAGGTGATTATTCTTTCACCTTTTTTATTTTATTGTTTGATCTTTTAATTTGTCCGGTTACTTTATAGGCGCACCTTGTATATATATATATATATATATATATATATATATATATATATATATATATATATATATATATATATATATATATATATATATATATATATATATATATATATATATATATAAATATATATATATATATATATATATATATATATATTTATATATATATATATATATATATATATTTATATATATATATATATATATTTATATATATATAATTTTTTTGTCTATGCTAGTGTCTTTGTCATTACTGTCCAACATCCTGTGCCGTTAGCTCAAAAAATTATAAAAAAGAGAGAGAGAATATATGCGACTAAGTTACTACAATTGTTAAGAAGAGATAATGGGATTTCCAGATATTTATAGTATAGTTTTGTTAGTCGAATATCGATATTGAAGTTAGGGAACTCTGGATCAATCAGTGGTCTTGATGGGTGGGTGTTAACTCCCATCTAAGAAATCTAACTCTATTTGTTTTAAATTCGGTTATGAAAATAATGAGGCAGAAAACAGGGTATTCACATTTACATAAAGAGAAGGCAGTTATATCATTGAGACCATGTTACCGGTTGTGGATAAATTTCAAGAAGAGCTGAGTAAAAATATGTACACACTTTTTTTTTGTACTTCAAGACCTTTTTGTAATTTCTGAAATTAAAATATCAATATAACAATGTTTAATGTAACAATGCTACGTATATAAGTTAATATAACATAACAATTTGGTAAATGGAAATGTCCTTTATTTTTTGTCGAAATATTTTCTAAAGAACACAAAGATCACCTGAGCAAATAAATGTCATTACTGTTTTGTCTAAGCAAAGTTGAACATACTTAAGTAGATTTGGAAGGAAGTTTTATTAACATCTTGGAAAAAAGAAATACTTTTCCTTTTATCTTTATTATGCGAAATCAACCAAGCATAAGTCGTAGCAGGATTCCGCAATTCGTTGTCTTAATCGACTTTGGAGATGTTTAAGTTCTCTGGAATGTAATAAATCATGGAACAGAAGGGATGAGAGATATGGATTTTGGATAAGTTAATGTATGGCTTGAAACTGATTGATCGTGCTACATCGTATAACTTGTGACACGAAATAGAGGATTATAAAGTTCGCAATGTAAAAATTTTTAACCGTTGGATTTTTGGTTGAATCAAAATATTCCAGACTATTTTTTTAATTGAAATTACATGCTTATAAATTTCTTTACACATAAAAATTTTTATTTTACCAATATAAAATATTTTATAATACCAATATTATCTACAGTATATTGTTTTACGAATTTCATATTTTAAAGGTAGAAAGAGAACGACATTCTCCTCGAGCATGCCTGTATGTATATCAAAAACAGATATTTCATTCTTGTTACACCACAGGATTGAGGATTATTAAAACAAACCTAGTCAATACTTATTGCCGAAAGTATTCGTGATCTCCATTTGAATTAGCAGGTCAATAAATTTTAAAATCATATCAATTATAGGGAGTTAAATTTCTCAGCTCTTTAAACCACCGTAACATTCAAACAAAGGTAGTATAATGCAGAATTCATGCGATGCTTGAAAAAATACTGAAAATATCATTTATTAAAAATTATCAATGAATACTATTACATATCAATTGCAAATTTCCAAGCCAGGCTTTCCTGATGAAATTGAAGTCACTGTATTAGAATAAGCGAACCTGGAACAACAGTAAAGTAAAATTTTAGAAAAGAAATTACACAGAATAGGCATTTAATTTAGTTTTTCGGAATTAAATTTAATCAGACATTAAATGTAATTAATTTTTAGGCATTAAATAGACTTACACAGAATAGGCAGTCATGATTGATTAGGAAATTCCCTCGGATATCCAGCCTGCACTATAGATTTTTGGGTTCCGATACTCGTAAATCATTCGAAACTTCTCACTACTGAATGGACATTCTAACGTTGTATAACTCGAAGTCGTATATAATTATGAACAATTTAATTTATATTACCAATATATGAATAATTGTATTTTAAATATTTACATATCGGGTGTAATAGTTCTAGATCTAAATACGCAAGCCTATATACTGATTCTCATTGTATTCCATCTGTCTAGGCCAGTCCTCAGACGTTTATAAGGCGAATGCTGGCAAAATATATCCTGATGAAAAGACCTTTATTATAACGTCAAACTGACGCCACTTTTATAATGAGGTTGATGTTTATATATTTAACCCTGTTCTAGTTTCATAAAAATATTTCAAAAATTACTGGCTATTAAAATTATAGTCTGACGACCATACAGTATAAACGAAGTGAGGAATTTAGCATTTATTATTAGTACAATGCCGAAATGGAGTCGCCTAGTGGCTAAAGGGTTAAGTCATGAGACTACCACGCGGGGGTTGCAGGTTCGATTCCGCATAATATTTGGTTGTATTCTGGCAACTTGTCAGTCTTCCGCGTGTAAAAGGAGCCCTGTATATAAAGGGGAGCTCTAATTCATCGTCCTTCGCCGATGTCATCGTTTGTTAATAAAACATTCGTGTGTGATTTCTGTTTTCTTGTATTTATGTGTACACCGGACTGGGGTGTGATAGTCGTCAGCCCCAGGGTCGATATGGACACATTTTTATACTCATATTATATTTTGAACGTAGCATACGAAATCAATATTTTTTCCTTTTAATTATAGCCCCTTAAATATGCTTGACTTTTTCGAAATTGACATCCCAATGAAGTGGTGTTTGATACTAGATCGCAAAGAATTGTTTGTTTCTAACAAAGCCTGTAGCATTTTAAAGAAAACAATGCGGTTTAGTCTTCCTTTTTCATCGTGTAATGTCTCAGTCGTCTAAACTAGAACATTTCCCCAGCATTGACCACAGAAATGCCCAGCATAAAATACACCCGTGCCGCCCGCCACAAAACAGACATGATATTTCGAAAATATCCACGCCACGATTTTACATAATTCAAAAATACATCATGCTCCTTTGTTTCTTTTTTTTTTCTTCTCCAAACGACAGATATTCTTCAAGTGAGGCAAATCACTGCAGCGGATGCGTGACAAAGATAAGAGTGATTTGTAGAAATATTTGTTCTCATAGATTTAACAGTTGTTCGTGTTGTTGAGACATATTTTATATTCTAGTAGGATAGTCTATTACCTACCGTCATATATCTAAAAAGGAATTTAAGACACACTTGTAAGTTTCATAATTTATCATTAACTGAAACCATTGGTTAATTACTTTAAATGAGCATTAATTATAGGGGCTTAAAAGCACTGTATATATATATATATATATATATATATATATATATATATATATATATGTATAAATGGGAGTATTTATGCATATTGATCAACTAGCAATTGCATTAGTAAAACTAAAAGTTGTTTTCAATTCCTCCTCTCGTTCTTTTCCGGTGTAACTGAACAAAACTATTAATGAGTCTTTGATGAGCTTTTCCCTTTCTACGTTTGTGTTTTCAAAGTATACTCACGTCTAATCGATCGTATAATTAAACGTACCTTAATTGATCCCAGATTGAATAGCGTGTTAGAAATTATTATGCTAAAGCTATTTCCAGTTATTCCGATTTACAACTAATTACTTTCCGTTTATAAATCCTTTCTAATTATAGTATTAATATTCACGGAAAATAATTTCAGATAAACCGTTCGTAATCCTAATATCGGCGTGAATAATTACTTATTTTGGGCAACTTAAGATTGGTTAAAGCGATTGAAAGCAAATAATGTTATAAGCAAGTCATGAATTATTTCTCTAAGAATATTGAATAATTGCATTTTAATCCGTGCCATATGATTTATATATTTATGACAAGTATTATATATCTTCTACTCTAATGACATTTTAATAAATACTTTCAATGCGAACTTTGAATGAAAAATACCGATGCTTGAGATTTCACAGAATATTGATGAAAAATGTATCAGATCTGATATTACTTCTGAAGAAAGAAATATTATGTATGAAAATATATTGACAACACTTTTCCTCTAGTCGCTGTAACAATACTACTAAGCAAGAATTCTCCAGAATTATTTATCTCCATCATATTCAGTTTATGTCAAAGTCGGAAAACTGCTTCTGAGGGAGATTTTACGTTTGGGATCTGAATAGGTTCACTAGCTGAAGCCAAGCAAGTTCTATTGCAGGTGGGGGGGGGGGATGGCCGATAAATTCACCATCAAGCTGTCTAGTGCAACTGTGCATTCTACTTTACTCTTTTGAAAATAGTTCATGGTCAGACCTGAATTGTATCAAACGAAATACAATACTGAAACTTTGTCAAAGTTATAGGATAATGTAGGAAGCACGCGATTATAATAATTACAAGATAAAAAGAACTTATATACGATGTTTTTAAATTTCTGTTGAATCATATAAACTGGACGATTCTATGCATTAATAAATACTTTTTAAAATTTTTTTAGGAATTATCCCATCAACGTGAAAGAAAATGAAGTTAATTGGAAGTTAACTTGCGTTTACCTTTTCGTTCCCGTCCCGGCCGAGAGATGGCTACAAAAAAAAACCAGTCTACAGAACAAAATTAACTGAAAAAGAATTCATTGCTGATTAAAGATGGCTAAAAGTATTAAAATAATGCATTGACATCGTGTTCTGAGATATTATAAAAGTTTAAAATGTCTAGCTAGTCAGGAAGTTAGTTAAAAATCGATTGCAAGATTTGTACCGGGAATACACACACACACACACAAACAAACAAACAAACAAACAAGAAGGCGAGTTAATAAAAACATAGTAATAAAAACTCTTTAGAATCAGATTATGTTGTAGTAGTGTCATTTACAAGATTAGGTTTGGTGGACATTAGATTTGTCATTAGTTTGGATTATTAGGTTTCATTTACGACCATTTACAAAATGTAAAACCCATCGCTGTCTTTATTTGAAGAATGAATGTTTACCGGCTAGTCCCATATTCCTACATGCCTATCGAATTAACATAACAAAAACGAAATACGAAAAAAAAGCTAAGTAGCATTATGCATAGCTCTATAAATTTGTAATCTTTGGTTTGAAACCTAAACGCAACTCATAACAATACGAATCTGTGACTGGTCAGTACTTACCTTGAAAATGACTTGAGTAGCACTTAGTTACTAGACAAATCTGATACATTTCTTTAAATAAATTAATCTAAAATTTAAAAGTGTTTCTTCAGAACTTTCTATCTAAGTTCGGCTACAGACGAACTTCCAGATTTGTGGCAGTTTATAACTTGGTCATTTCTGATATTAAGACAACTTTTATGAGACAAGTTTGAAGCATGTTTTTGATGTTAAGGCATCATTCTTCCATCTATGAGCCCCGACAAATACAATGAAAATTCTTCGGAGATAATCAAGATGGCAGTAGCGGAGTTAATAACCATGATATTAAAGAAATATAGATGACTAGATAAAAAATACCTTTAAAATAAAAATACTTGTTGAAAAATAAGTTACATATTTCCAAACTTTTATTTTACTCTTAATATTTTCGTATTTCTCCATCACGCTAGACGGTACAAGAGATTAAAAACAGCTGAATGCAGAAAAAATGATCTGAAAAAGGGGAGATAATAGTATCTGCCTTGCTAAAAATAGATTTTTCCCTATCTTTAAAATCGGCAGTCTTGGATAACTTTATGTTAAATATTTTATGAAATAAAGCTTTGTTGAAGGCTCTATTACTATATGCAGACTCAAATAATTATCTATAATCAAAAGTTCTGATACAGAGTGAATTAATCAAGTTGTGGATGTTTAAAAAAAATAACTTTTTCCTTTTAAGTTAGTTTTTCGTCTTGATTTATAAAATACGCCAGTGAAACATATTGCTTTTCATTTGCAGATATTAATTTTGACAGTCGATTTATCTTAGAGTTAAAAAAATTTGATCGGTCTGTTAAAAGAAAAAAAATCATATACTTTTTCTCCGGCTGACAGTTAATTGTTGGCGTTTTAGTCAATGGATCGAAAAGGAGGTTTAAATCTTCATTGGCTTGGGTGGAAATTCTGAAAAGTGGAAACGATGAAATGAATTTATCCTCAGAAATCACTCTAAGAGGAAAGTAATTCGGGCATTCTGAAATTAATTTGAACGGAATGATGATAGAGAGTTACGAAACAGGAAATGGAAATTAATAGGTAAAAATAAGTTTGAAGAAAGATTATCAGTTTCATTTTGATGAAAATTATAAAAATAAATTATTTTAATAACAAAGAAGTTTTTACACAAATAAATTCGTAATATATTTAGAGATTTTTCAAAAATAGAACGAGATCTTTTTATGATTAATCTTTTTGAATGAATTTAAAATAAAATTTTCGTAAACGTTGTAAAATAATTATAAATAAATTCGCTGTCAATATATTATTGTAAAAATATTAAATAGAAATATCTGGCGCAGATACATTCGAAAACGTGAAAAATAACATAAAATTCTTTCTCCGAGGCTTAATAAAGAGCAAAAATGGAAATATAGGATTTTAATGTTTGTTCTTTATTTACTCAAGCAACTTCTTTATTTTGGGAAGATCAGTAACCAGAAAGTATCTCATACAAACAAAAGCCAATTTTTTCCAAGAATAATTATTTTCTCTTAATGGCAGTGTACTCGACAAAAGTGTTTTTAAAACATACGGAGGAAAATATTGAAATAATATCTGTCGACTTCTACTAGACGTTTTTTTGCATTTAGATATTCCTTTAGATTGGGCAAATAACAAAAAATAAATAACTAAATACATAAATCCATTTGAATAATGCTAATGTTTTATATATGAAAGGAATATATATATATATATATATATATATATTACAAATTAATAATACTTTATATTATATTTCAATATTAATATTAAAAAATAAAAATTTTTAGTGCTTAAGCAAGAATAATATATTACAAAAATGCTAATGTATAACATACTGAATAATTTACTTAAAATATGTAGCAAAATACACTCTTCGACTACGCAAACGTGAATGCCCTTTGAAATTTAACAATAGACCTAAAATCATATACCTCCAGATATACAAAAAGAGCTAAGAATGATACGCAAATTTCAAAGATATTTTTAAAAGTAGAGTGGAGACTGACTAAAATAGGAACAAAAGTGAACTGTCGTTTTGTCAACGGCGTTGATATTTTGTCTGTTTTGCCCCCCATGAACATGAAATAGGTGGCTACAGAATGTCAGATCCGATACCTTACTTTATTTGTACTATCTTTGTGTTTTTGTTCTTTGTTCCTTTGTTTTGTTCCCAATTGTTTTTTTTGTATCGTTTGCGTGTTGCCTGTCATTGGAAATAGTAATAAAAAGAACTGCATTTGTACTTCAGAAGTTTTATCTTAAGACCTCGTTAAGATTATTTCCTGGTAATCCATTTTCAACTACTGACGCTCGCATTTAGTAGACTTTAGTGCAATTGTTCTGAACCATTTTATGTCTAGGCCCTCTTTCGATCACCTTCAGACCCTACATCCTAGACCACCCCTTCCTAGGTCTGAAACATACATACATAAAATTTGAAAGATCACAATGTGTGAGTTGAGATCGGCCACGATGCATTCGCTTATCTACAAATTCGTGATCGTCCGGCAATAGTGACGCAATCAGTCACAGGCCGGTATTATAGAAGCACGGATTAGGAAAGAAGCTTACTTTAACAGTATACAAACATCGTCTTTAAGCTGTTGATATTACTATACCATTACAGTCATGGAATAATAAATCAAGAGAAACAAAAATACGACAGCTATCATATACCTAACTCTTGAATTTTTTTTTACAAGACTTGTTAAAATTGATTCGATAGATAATTGTGTTAACCAACCAAGCCCCCCCCCCCATGATGTCACTCAAGCCTCCCCAGGGAGCGCCCCCCCCCCCCCTCAAGTGAAGAACCACTACTTAGTGGCAGTAACGAAACTAGGGTTACTCATGATATTCTGAAGCCTGTCAAGTTGCTCCAACACCACTTTATGTCAATTTAATTGCAGTCCTTGACTGGCAATTTTGACATACTCACATTTCTAAGTCATATTTTCGAATTTTCAGAGATTACCTCTATCCTCCCTAGTGTCCTAATTTGATAGATATCGAGCATTTTGATTTAACTGGGATATCAAAGGCTTCTGCATTATGTATAAACTGCTAAGCTGTCAGACATTATGTGGCATAATCCCTCAGGACGAAACACGACAGATCTCTGACTGTATTTCATCAAATAGTAGAAAGCGGTTAAAGCAACGTGTAGTAATAGTATAAAGCAATGTGTCAAATTGGAAAATCAAGTTTTATCTTCTGTTGTTTCGACCGTCTATTTACCACTTTCTATCAATCTTCCGCCATTTTTAAAAATTTTAGATTTGGTCTATATTTTCAATTTTGTGTCCCGACTGCGAAGAGAGTAATATTCGTAGATGAGTTGAATCTACAAAAATTTTCTAACAGGAAATTGAATTGAATAAAAAACACAAGGACATTGCTAAGAGCAAAAAGCGTAATGCTTCACATTTTTTTAGGTGCATTCTAGAAGTATCTTTACTTATACAAAGATACTTATTACAAAGTATCTTTATGGCAGACAGAACAAATCTCTATTAAAATCCTATCTTCCTTCTTAAACCTTTAAGATACGACCTTATTGAAAAGTGCAGCATAGTGATCGCTAAAAAAATTATTCTATAAGTCGAAGCTCATCAAACATTCTACCAGGAGATTATTTTCTTTTAAAAAACATTTTTTTTCCATTTTAAATCTTTTGTTTTCTACACGCAATAAACTATTCACCGGTAATATCGACAAAGTACCATCAGCCGTCCTGAAAATTTAAACATCCAATATATTTTTGCAGATGTTTTTTAAGCATCTTTATATTTGTTTACGTATATATCAGCTATTCTCCACAGTCCTATCAATATAAATTGCAGCTGCACACACCAAATTTAATAACTCATGCTAGAAGGTAAGATATTTTAATTTACTTACACTTTATATACCCACATCATTTTTCTTACAAGAGTTTTTTAAGTACCTATTAATAAACTGTAAAATAAAGACGTTTCCATATCTTTTAATTGTCCTTTGCTTACATCGTAAAACTTCCTGTTAATTATTAAAAGCCTCTGTCGCTAATGTCCTTTCGGCTCATTTTCGATTAAAAATTTAAATGAGCATAAAAAGGAAGCTCTTAATTCATGTTCAACGTTCCGTTCGAAGTAATAAGAGCCTCTAGAGACTTATAAAAGCTAAAGCTTGTAAGAACACATACTTTTTCTTTAAGTTTTTCAGGGTATTTTTTTCCAATTTTTATTTTAATAAAAGAAAGCATTTAGACCAGAGTAAAAAAATAACCTTTGCCCTGTACCCAATTTGGTTATTATTACAACGTTTTTTATTTTTCGATTTTATAATTTACAAAGACAAAAGGAAAATTTCCACCAACTACTAAGCACACTTTTAAGAACAATTGCAGGGTATAATAGAGAAAGAAATTACTTGCTAATTAGAGTTTGTAGAGTTTGAGTTAAGGTAAAACAACAGATTTAGAAGGAAAAGTTGTATTTCTTTCTTGTCAATAAGGAATAATATATATATATATATATATATATATATATATATATATATATATATATATATATATATATATACTGCTGGCCACCCAAATTGCAACACCAAGAAAGACAAGAGATATCACAACAAAATTTATTTTGTAGATAACATGTTGACCAAGAATCAAATGATTAAATTTATAGAATTCTGTGAAGTGTGGTTCCTGCCAAAATCAGAAGCCAGAGTAGCCGCCATTGTTGGAGATCTCCGCTGCCACACGCCTCGGCATTGATTCAAAGAGACTTTGGATGTGTTCTTGGGGTACAGCAGACCAAGCAGCTTCCACACGTTGCCAAAGTTGATCTGATGTGGCAGCTGGGGATGGAATCTGGGTCAATCGTACAGCAACCATGGACCACATGTTTTCTATCGGCGAAAGATCCGGAGAGCGAGGCGGCCGGGGAAGGAATTCAATCTGGCGATTGACGAAGAACCGTTGGACAATGCGTGCCACGTGTGCTCGCGCATTATCCTGTTGAAATATGGCTGTGGGCAAGCCCTGAAGGTAAGGAAGGACAACTGGCTCCAAGACCACGGAGATGTAGCGCTGGCAGTTTAAAGTACCAGCAATGCGTACTAGAGGTGTGCGAGAGTGATATCCAATACCGCCCCATATCATAATACACGGTGCAGGACCAGTGTGGTGGTGCATAACGCAGCTGTTCAGCATCCTCTCTTCACGGTGTCTCCAAACTGGAATGCGACCATCGTGGTGTTGCAGACAGAAGCGTGACTCGTCAGTAAAGACAATTTCATTCCATTCTGCCGTCCACATCCTTCTGTTATCGCACCATTGGCGGCGGAGACGTCTGTGGTTCTGCGTCAAAGGTAGACAAACCAATGGACGTCTTGCGGACAGACCACTCTGCTGTAAACGGCGTCGAATGGTACGCGCAGACACTAGATGATGCGTTACAGACTGCATGTGCTGTGCTATGGTTCGTGATGTGACTGAGCGATCCGTCACTGCCATGCACACAATTTGCCTGTCATCACGTGAAGTGGTGCGCTGAAGAGGATGCGATCGAACACGCCGGTCCGTCGTACCCTCCTGCATCCAACGATCACATATCCGCATTACAGTTGTTTGGTTTCGTCCAACACGATTACCGATTTCTCTGAAAGATAATCCACAATCTCGGTAGGCTACTATCCTTCCTCTGTCGAACTCGGATACTTGATCAAGAGATGTTCGCTGTTTTCGACGAGGCATAATTGATCGTTTTTCTGAAAAAACCACAAGAAAAAAACAATTGCCGAACTTGAAATCGTTGAAATCTCCAAGCCTTAAATAGCGCTTTGAAGTGGCGCCACTGGCGCGCGTGATGTGTGTCTGCGCTGAAATTCTAATGATTTGCATATCTCACCTCCGCTAATGAATGTTGTAAATTTCATGTGTTTTTGCATGTTTCCTCCAGGGTGTTGCATTTACAGTGGCCAGCAGTATATATATATATATTATTTTATTATTCTTTTATTTTATTATTTTATTATATTTTATTTTATTGTTTGATCTTTTAATTTGTCCGGTTACTTTATAGGCGCACCTTGTATATATATATATATATATATATATATATATATATATATATACACAGTCCAGTCACATTAAAGTGACCACCTGAAAAATACCATATTAACCACCTATCGCAGAGCACCTATCGCCTCCTGCACGTCTACCGCTGCGAGACGTGCAGGAGGAGAGTGAATCAGGTTCCTGAAAGTGTTCACTGGGATGTTGAGCCACGCCGACTCTGGTGCCGTGGCCAGCTGCGCTAGGTTACGCGGGTGACGTTTCATGGTGCGAACAACCCGATCGAGGTGGTGCCACAGATTCTTGATTGGGTTCAAGTCCGGGGAATTTGCTGGCCAAGGCAGTAAACGCATCCTGGTGCTCTTCTAATCCCGCACTTACGCTGCGAGCTTTATGACACGTCGCATTGTCCTGCTGGTAGATGCGATTATCCTGTGGAAAAACAATTCGCTTGCATGGGTGAACATGGTCCGCAAGGATAGATTCATACTTTTGTTGATCCATCGTGCCTTCCACAATGATGAGTGAACCCAGAGAATGCCATGAAAACATTCCCCTGACCATAATGCTCCCTCCTCCAGCTTAGACCCTTCCGGCAATTGTTGCAGGGTGTTTGCTTTCAGTCGTGTCACGCCGTATACGCCAACGTGCATCTGTCCGATGGAACATAAAACGGGATTCATCGGAAAAAACCACCTGTCTCCACTCAGTGGAAGTCCAGTTGCGGTACTGGCGTGCAAATTCCAGCCTTCGTCGCCGATGAACAGCAGTCAGCATAGGTGCATTAACCGGGCATCTGCTGCGGAGGCCCATACACAGCAACGTTCGCTGAATCGTCGTTGTGGAGACACTATTGGTAGCCCCTTGGTTCATCTGGACGGTCAGGTGCTCAACGGTTGCACGTCTATTCGCCCGAACGCATCTGCGCAGCCGTCGATCACATCTGTCATCTAAGGGCCATGGTGCACCACATTTGCCCCGTCACTTATTTTGGATAGTCCCATTTGGCCATGCACGGTATACTTTTATCACGGCGGCCCGCGTACAGTTTATAAAAATAGCCGCTTCGGAAATGCTTCCACCCTTGGCCCGAAAGCCAATGATCATGCCCTTTTAGACTTCGGAAAAATCGCTCCGTTTCTGCATGACTGCAAGAACTGAAATGTTTTCCGAATGCCTACAACATACTTTATATATCCACAAATTTTGCTGATGACACGTGCCGTCTGCGATTGGTTATTTAACGTTGACGTCAAAAGTAGACGGTGGTCACATTAAAATGACTGGACTAAGTATATATATATATATATATATATATATATATATATATATATATATATATATATATACAGTGGTACCTCGACTTACGAGTTTTTCGAGTTATGAGCATTCTTTCGGTAGATTTTTTGCTTCGAGTTACGAGCTAAAATTCGGGTTACGAGCAAGTTTCCGATATTCCACCGATAGTTTGAACAGCAAATGCCATGTTACGTGCTCATCAAATGTGAACACAAGAAGCATATAATATTTACAACCTTTATGTACAGTTATTATACAATTGTATACATATTATTCTGAGACTACTATCCAGTTTTAAACCGAGAGATTAACACTCAACAGTTACCACCCGGGGCAGCTTGCTCTGCCCAAACTTAGTCGCCCTCTGAAACCGAACAGCGCCCAAGCTCTCTCGCATAGGGATAGCTTCAATTTCCTCCCCCACACTGGAACTCCCCATGGGGTATGAGGGATGGGATGACCTTGGTCCTAGGATCGCAAGCTCGCCCCTTCTACGGATTCTAAGAAAACGTTCTTCGGATTGACAGAAAGAAGAATCTGAGCATTACAGCCACAGTGAACGATGCAACAATCGCCCAGCTTCCGTGTCTCACTCGTTCACTTTAAGATAGCAGCTGATAATAAAAGCGAAAGTGAGGAGAGCGGGGCGAAAAGGTCAAAAATCAACGAATAAGATTTAATTTCTCAGTTCAGCCTTTCTCTTCATCTTCCATCAGCATCTTCAATTCTGATCTCAAACGTAGATGTTGTACATTACACTTAATAAAACAAATTTATTGCAGTACATTCTAATGTATTGCGTTTTTATACAATGTTCGTCGTTAATAAGCATATTTTTCTTATTTAAAAACATGTAACAAAAAATTGCGGTGTTTTGGGGAAGCCCGGAACGAATTAATGACATTTACATTTATTTCAATGGGGAAAATTGATTCGAGATACGAATATTTCGAATTACGAGCTCGGTCATAGAACGAATTAAACTATATTAAATATATATTTAACTTTCTACTGCAGTAATCTATTAGTAAAATGGTACAACTAAAATAAGTAAATTCTTTTAAAATCCTCTAATCTCAATTAGAGGTAAATAAACTTATTACCTCTAACAGGTAAAAGACTTAAAATCTAAAATATCTTGATTAATCCCAATTACATGTTTCCTGGATTTCTGGAACTACTTTACACATGACAAAAATTATGTCAAATTCGATAAGGATATTTTTTCTGATTTAGTACGATTAATTTTCATAAATAGAAATGTTTATAAGATCTTGTCATACTACATGAGAATTACTTTAATTATTTTACTTACTTTCTAGCATAATAAATAATATATTTATTACGACTATTTGGTAATTAAACTACAGTGATTTTGTATTACAAACGGTCATATAGACATAGAATGGGTTTATTTGTGGCTCTTTGTTTTTACGACGATGTGGCAGCGATAATTATCTAGACAGTGCTTCGAGTTTAAAATATGAACTTTTTCTGAGCTATTGATTTGTAAATTGTATTATCTATCGATATATTCCCAAAAAGTAGGAATTATTTTAAATTCGGGGTTCTTCAAACACCCTTTAAGCATAGTTAACTTACAACTGACTTTGTTTACGGTGAACACCTATACGGGTCATTCTCCTGAAAGTGTACATTTTATGTCTTTTTTACGATACATCATTATGGTTATATTTGCCTTAAATATTTTTCATTGATATTTACCATAATAATGGGATAATTAAAACTAATAAATTTTTGTACATTATTATAAATAAATTTAGGGATTTTTTTGGATCATAATATATCAAACCTCACCTCCCTGACATGTCCTTATCTCTATGTTGTCATACATTTCCCTCTTTTATTCATTTTATATTAAAAAAATATCTCTTTTTACTTAATAATTCTTATTTTAGATACTAAAAATTAGTTATTCCAAATATTTTTTATTAATATTTTAAAATTAACAATTATTATGGTAGTAGAAAGTTTTGTCTGAAGAACTTTTTTCACCTCCGTGAGTATTCAAGAATGCTGTTATAAACTGGCACTAAATGGCAGTGATGTCTTCAGCACATGGTATTCTGAGAACACACAATTAGCCATTTTGTTTTGGTGAACAGAGCAACGTGCAACTAGATTGCTCTCATGAGTTTTATTTGATGTCCATTGTGAAGTCCGTAAACGGTTACACATAAATCTAACCTCCGTGAGCCTTTATTATAGATAAGAATATGTTCAAGTAATAATTTTAATACTATCACAAGTTTAGTTATAGAGAACATTTATTGATAGCAATTGTTCAGTTTTATGATTCCATATATTTAGAAAAAACTTTTGTGTTAAATATAATGTTTCTCACCTCCGTGAATGTCACTTCCGTGAATGATTTCTGGGATCAGTTATCATGGAGGCGAGATTAAATTCCGGAGGTGATAACTAAATTCAGTTACATTATTCATTGGCATTCAGTTAAATTAATCATGATTTTTTAGTGCAAGAAATATGGTTCTTTATAAAACACTAAGTGCAGTGATCATTTATTGATCATATGTAAACTATATATTGAATTATAAAATATAGATTATACAATTAAAAATCTGTTATATGCGCTCATTTGAAACCATTAAATTATGAAATTAAAAGTATGATTCCAAATCTTTAAACTGCCCACATATTTACAGATGGTCTTCACACGCAATACACAAGCAAAAAGGCGTTTTTTACTTATCGGTACATTTTTGGCCTCAAAGTTACAGTATGTTAAGTCATTCAATTGGCACTACTCTTTAAGTGGTCATGGAAAGGGTGCTCCAGATGGTGTAGGTGCTTGTCTGAAAAGAACTGCAGACTCTCTTGTAGCATAAGGAGAAAATTTAAACACCTTTATCAAACTAATATCAGCCCTTAAAACAAATATCAAAAACATTGCAACTTTTTCAATCCCATCAAAATATATTGATGATATAGATAAATTATTGCCAGAAGAACTTGCACAATTTAAAGGGACAATGAAAATTCGACAGATAACATGGTCAAGAAAAGATCCTATGAACATCCATGCCCGAAAATTAAGTTGTTTAACTTGTGGGTGTGATGAATTTTGTAAACATTTTGAGATTGGAATTATTGAGTTACAGCCTACAAATAAACATACCACAAAGAAGCCGCATACTGGTGACAAACAAGCGTCTCATCGAACATTGACTAAGGCAAAGAGTGAAAATTGATGAGCATGACTATGTTGTCGGAATGTTTCCTGGTAAAAAATTTGTAAAATTTTACATAGGTACAGTTCTTTCGCAAGATGCCAGCAATGAATATACCATTAAGTTTATGAAAAAGTGTGGAAATGGAAAATTTAAATTTCCTGATGTATATGATACTGGGGTAGTAAATGCCAAAGATTAAAGGCTTTACTTTTGATACTTCCTCAACCTGCAATCAACAAAACGGAACAATATATATTTAGAAGCATTCAATATCAGTCAATTTAGAAGCATTCAATATCAGTTAATTTCAATTGATTATTTCAATGTCAGTTTTAAAATAAATAATTATGTCCATTATTAACTAATGCTCTATTTAAACTTTTTATTTCTAATTTAGAAATTTTAGCTGTATTACGTGTAATAAAATTAAATATCACTATATGCATACTGTTTTTTTAATTGAAGTAATATTTTTTTTAAACTTATCACCTCCGTAAATTCCATCTCACTTCCGTTAACCGAAAATATTAAAATTCTCAATTATAACTATATTATAACTATTTTTTAGGATAACCATAAATGATTCTAAACTACTATATGTAAGTAGAATGTAATCATATACATAAATTTAGAAAAAAAATTAAATTTATTTTTGTCATTTTTACAACAGGAAAATGTACAGTTCTGAGAGAATGACCCATATAGCCTTTCAGTTTTTCATTTAACTTCATTATTCACAAAAATACATACAATATTACATATTTTAACTTAGTATTTTTTATTGTTGATATTGCCTAAATGTAGGATAAGATAAGCATTCTCAACATGCGTACAGTAAATAAAATTAAGATTTGTTGTATCCACAAAATAGATTAAATAGTTTCGACTTATGCCGATTCTTACGTCGATTTGAATCGCCGATAGAAATCGCCTATTCTTATGTCGATTCGACATGTGTCGAATAACAAATTTCAACGATTTACTTATCAGAACATAACACAAGAGCCCTTAGGAGAGTATATGAGCTAACTTATTTAAACACTTCCAAATTAAAGAAATTATATTTTGTTACACATATAGCAAAGATTCAGTCAACACTGAAGATAATTCGAAGATAATTCATTGATTACCCTGTGGATAGAAGCGGATACAAAATTAAAGTTCGAAATGTTTCGTTAATTACGTTCCTTTTAGAAAGTAAAACTCAATAAGCAAATGCAACGAGCGTAACGAAGGGTAGCCTAAAGAAAAGTAAAACAAAGTAAAGCAAACAGAACTCCATCATTGTGAAGTATTGTTAGCAGTTGTATATTTAGGTCTATTATACACGCGAGTGTCTATCCTGAACATTTTACCTGAATACAAAATATGGATTTTTAAATAATGTTATAAATAAGGTTGAACAACGGCGCAAGTAAATGAAATATCCTTAAAATTAATTTAGCTGAAAGACGGAGTATTTTAATTGCATTCATAACGAGCTTCGACACTACCAAGACTAGTTTAATTGAGTGCCTAATTTTTGAAATGAAAATAAACAATGGTTTCTGTTTTCAGGAGTTTGTATCATCTGTGAAGAATGGTTTAAAGAAAAGATAAGTCATTATGTTTGAAACAGAAGATATATGTAAGCATAATTTTACTTAATTTTCTGTTGCATGTTGTGTTACAGTTTAGTAATTTGCTGAAGAGTGTGGGAATTTCTTAATAGACTCTTTCAACGGTACTAATTATATTCTAACGTATGATGATCTTTGTTTTTTTTCAAACAGAACAAAAAATTGTATAATGACTCTTACGTAAGAGAGACTTGGCAAACTAAAAGAAAAAAAGATGCTCATTGAATACTAAATTGTTTTAAGTTTCTTTATCTCTTTGTTTCTTTAACTGTTTTAAGTTTCTTATTTCTTTAAAATTTATTAGTATACGTCCGGAACACCAGAAAAATGTCCGGAACACGTGTTCTGTGTATCACTATAGGAATTTCTGACACATATTCACACAATACAGTTTTTTTATGCCCAAGGGTACAACAAATATACATTAATGAGAAGCATGAAAAATGTATTCAGCTATTTCACAGGCTGCGATGAGAATAATTTTCACTTTCAAAACCTTTATTTGTTTTTACTATGAGATGAAAGAAAACCTGTACTTGGGAACTGTAAATAATTGTGGTCCTTCAAAGGCAGCAGTTCCAGTGCTGGGATTTTCGGACCTTTGGAGAGCAGCAAATGATCCACCTGTCTTTTCTCTAACTGAATATTTGAAGTGTTGGTTCATGTAGAAGAAACTTTAAAAGTAAAAAAGTCTGCTATTTAACACTCAGGGAAAATAATATAACAAAAGATATTGCGATGGTCGCTTGATTATTGCATTTGGGGATTTCAGGTTATTAGGAAAAACATATTTTGTGACCATGAAATATTTATCTTTATAATCAGAATCCCTTTACATTGTTGCACACAAAGATTAAAAAAGCAGACAGATAATGAACTTTACATTGTTTGAAATGGAAACGAAAATACCACAAAATTTTACAATCATATACTAATGATATACTACGTTTAATAGGGTGGGTCGTTTTTCACGTTTTTTTAAAAATCGAAATCGCCTGTGGTGGGAAAAGCTGTGCATTGCTATCAAATGTTTGTAAAAAAAGTTTTTTTTAAATTAAAATATATTTAGGCCCCGCTCGGCCCTTGAAGTTTCTCCAAAAATGTAAAAAATTGCATTTTTTATTTATTTAATTTTTTTACGTATCAAAAATTGTAACCGCCTTGTAGCGTCACGACAAGTAGGTAAGGCTATTCTCTCTGAGGCGTTGCTAAAAATTACTACCATGGGATCCATAACAAAGAAAGACAGAGTTCTAATTAACAAACGAAGGCCAAATTTTTAAAGCTAAAACTCAACAATTTATTAACAAAAAAAATTAACATTTAAACAGTGCAACATATTCAATTAAAATCCCGTGCAGATTCACAACGTACGGAGTCTAAAACACACATCCTCACAGCCCACGTTCTCAAGCGTCTCTCTCCTCAATGTCTGGATTTTCAGAAGGGGTGGAGGGGCCGGCAGATTATCGGCTGACAGCTCTTCTTAGACGCCGAACTTTATTACCTTGCAGAAACGTTAAGAATTCCCCCACGTGTTCCGAACTGGTGGAACCGAGCAACACATTTCTTGAAAAATACGCAGCTGCGTTTCAAGCTCTTGTGGGGTCTCGAGAAAAAATAAGACCATATTTCCAGTACGCTACAGCCTCTAGTGGAATTTGTTGCATAGTAAGACCCTCTGTTTGTGAAAAAATTATTTTGATAATTGTATCACATTTAAAGCCCCCGCTAGCCTGGCGAAACTTTGATATTTTAACACTTTGAATCAGAATTTTTAATAAACATATTTTAAAAATTATTAAACTCAATGTCCAATCTGCGTCAAAGGGTTAAGGTTTTTCTTATTTTGCCAAAATTATTGCAGATTAACCGAGAATTCACCCCGAGGGGGGTGGCTGTATTTGAATTCCTCCCGCACCCACCCAACCTTCCAATCAAATATGGGCGCATTCTTTTTTCCTGTTTAGTGATATAGAAATCTTACACTTCATATTTTTCCTTATTTTCGAAGTTTAGCATTAGCTTTCGAGACGCGAATGCTGTACGTATAAAGCCATCGCGACATTTTGTTCGACACACAGATGAGGATGCCTCTTACACTATCTTGACTGCCCTTTCGACATCTTGCGTACGGCATGGGAGAGTCCACAGCTTACTTTCTATAAAGCCATCTGTTTCGGCCATTTTTTCAATTTCTGCACTGGGTATATGTTTAGTAAGTGGGGGTTCTGTAAGTGAACATTTCTTAAAATTGATCAGTTCCGTACAGTCGTTTGCGTGAAATTTGAGAGACTGAATGACAGAATCACAAGTTGTTTCATTGGGAAGTGTTCGGGCCTTCATGATTCTTCTGAAGCCTAATTTCCTCACATAGGATCATTTGTTGTTGATCATGGCAATCATCAGGTTTTCTGGATTACCATAAAATCATTCATTTGGATTACAGGATCCACTACTAATTTCAGCTCATCGCTCAGATATCTTGAGTAGCGTATAACTTCCCAAAGATTCTGTGTACCAGCTGTGCATAAAGGCTCAGTTTTAGTGAGAAACCAAACTTTTCCATACACTTTTACAATATATTCCACAATAGACTCTATTTTAAGTGATGGCTCTTCTGTACCAGTATAGAGACGAAGCACTCTGTTTGCCGTTGTAAGCCACCTGGCATGATAAGGCTTTCCTGGTGATTTAGTGGATAATGCTGTGGACAATTTCCAGAAGATATCGCTTGACAGATTTGGTGCAGATATTTTTCGTCAGTACTAAGTTTATCCACATCTAATGTGGGCAAGTCAACAGTGATTTTTCAAAACTTCACAGGTGGTAGTTTTGCAGATAAGTCAAGAAGTTTCTCTATAGGGCCACAATATGTAAGTCATAATACTCCACCGGTTCCCCAAGCCTCTTGGGCTTATCAACCATGAATCACCTGAAAGTCGGTCACTACGTAGCAAGAGCCTGAATACGCAGTAGAGGGTTAATTTCCCAAGTTCGGTGACATTTTTCATTACTGTGGGGCTCGAGGATGCCGGACAAACAGTACAGATCTGTCATCCACTCAAGGCACCCCAAGCCCCTGGGCCACAATATGTAAATGGGGCTGTAGTGTTTCCATCTAGATGCCGTATCAAATGACGTAAAGGTAACTCATTGTTATGCAACTGACATATAAGCCACTGCAACGGTCTTCTTAGATGCAACTCAAACAGCCGTATCACAGCACCTTTAACACCAGTAGTGACTGGTGCTCTATCCAATCCAATCGCAACTAAATACGTGGTAGATAACTGACTTGTTTTCAAATATTCTAAAATGCTAGACAGTATTTCATTATGTGTCATTTTCTGGTTACACGTGACGGAGGAAATCGCTTCCTGCGTCTTGTAATAACACTTCATGCTCTTCCATTTTAATTCTTTTGTGTGAAATGCCCCTCTTTAACAATTACTAAGGTTCGGTCCTTTCTTCCATCGAAATATGGTGCCTGCAACGCTGTCTTATCTTCGAGTAAACTATTCTGTAAGTCAAGGCGAACTTTCTTCCTTTAACGGTCAAATTTATATTTATCGATCACCATAGTAGAGTCTTTCTTCGTGATCAACTCAATATCTTCAATTGTAATCTTGCTATCAGTGCACCCTTTCGACTCGAAACTCGAGATCTATCTAATTCTGTTTCCAGTGACGTTAATGGAAGTGTAATTTTGGAGCTGACCACTTTTGAAGTTGACCACTTTTGCTTTTGAAGATGTAGCAACTTGCTTAAAATCCTCATCAGAATAAAAATCATCTTCACTTTCAGAAGTAGAGCTACAATGCATAATACTTTCACACTGTTGAGGATGAATATTTATCTCAGTCTCAGATTTTTGCTTATTCATACGTACAGAATCCATTGCTTTCCTTGCCACTCTAAGTTTTAGCACCCTAGTGATTTTAGCTTACAAGTTCCACATATACATTTTCCTCCAAGATCTCTGGTCTTTCAAAAATTCTTGTACCAAAACCGGCCCTTTTCTTGACTTCTAACATGAGCACGATGAAAATTCATGACACTTACATGTTGAGATATCAAACAGTGTAGATTTTGCATAATTTTGTAACAATCTTAATTTAATTTTCACATCTTCACTTGTTTTTCCAGTAGACTTCTTTATATTCATGTATTTTTTATGAAACGTTTTTTTATGAAACTTTTCATTAAACCGCGCAGTACAATTGCACCACCTATCGGTGAAATTCAAAATAAATTTCTGGCCTAGCAGATGCTTTAAATATGATACAATATAAAAAAAAAATTTCACTAACAAAGGGACTTGCTATGCAACAATTTACACTACAGACGGTTAAAATTTTTGGTATGTAAAAAAATATAAAAATATAAGAAATGATTTTTTTTACGTTTTTCGAGAAAGTATAAGGGCCGGGCGAGGCGGGAGGCAAAATATATTTTAATTTCACAAAAAAAATTCATAAGCAAAGAGTCTTGCTATGCAACAATTTCCACTACAGGCGGTTAACATTTTTTGTACGTAACAAAATAAAAAAGTAAATAAAAAATGCTTATTTTACGTTTTTGGAGAAACTTCAAGGGCCGGGCAGGTGGCCTAAATATATTTTAATTAAAAAAAAAATTACAAACATTTGATAGCAATCCATAGATTTTCCCACCACAGGTGTTTTTGATTAAATAAAAAAGTAAAATACGACCCACCCTAACGTTTAATGATATACTAGTAAAATACTACTTTTGATTTATTGTAAATCTAAATGTTGTTAAGCGTATGCTTCAAAACTATAAAGAATTTATACAGTTCGGCAACAAAAATATTTTTTTAGATAAAAAATAGTTCTTTGTTCTTGCACTTCATATTTACCAGATATAAAATTGATTTAAAAAGATCTAACTTTAATATTTTAATTTCTTTAATTTATTTTTTTCTGAGATTTTTTACTAGTTAAAATTAATGGCAACGTTGAGATTCCATACGGGTATATATTTCATATGGCTGGTGCATATTACTTTAATACCCCAATAAAAACTTCCTCTTTGACACGTATATTGTATATTTTCAAACAATGTTCGCTTTTCTTTCGTTTATTGACAGTAGCCTTTTATATAGCATATTGTTCCACCATAAGAGAGACTGACTTCTTTTGGAAATGCCAGACGTGACAATTATCTTATTCTTTGTATTTGGTGTGGAGAGGCAATCGAAATAAATTTGTGCGCTTGTTCAGTTATCAGTGCTTAATAAGATGGTAAGTTAGAGAAAACTAATATCACAGCTTTGAATCTAATAACTCGGAAAATTAATTAAAAGAACTAATCTGAGCATATAACAGAAAATTTAAAACCTTAGCTGAGTGTATGTCATGAAACAAGAATACAAAATAATATATTTAATTTTTAAACGGATCCCATCGGTCATATTATTATCACCCATAGATTCATTAAAATCGCAGGTGTAGATCGATTTTAACGAAGTCAGAAATCGATACCACCAATTTCAGTGTTTGCTGCCTGATATTCTAATCACCGAGTAACCCTCCTATGTTGAACATCAATCTTTTCTCTAATTAGAAAATTTTTACTGGTATTGAATCTTTTGCAACTTTAAGTAAAAAGTGTATTCCCCTTACATATATATTCTTAATTCAGATTAAAGGGAACCCAGAAATCAATGTAATAGTTTTAAAATAGAGATGACGAGTCTTTGGTTCTTCTGGCTGGTTGTTTTATGCTTTCATTAGCATTTAAAGTTTTGGTAGTTTGATCATCTTTTGCAAAAGTATCAACTTGCGTTACATGAATCAGGAAAAGATCTTAAGAAACTCCATTCTGCTTATGCAGAATGGAAGATAAGCAGACAGTTATCCTGCTTCCTTCTGAAAGATTATTACATTAAAAAATATATCATTTACTAGATTTTCAAAGCACGTTGATTCCTTTTAACCTTTTTAATTGGAAAATGGTCTGTTCTGAATGAATCAGATGGATTACTAATTCATGTCTATAAAGCCATTAAAATTCTAAACAGTAAAGAAAACGATATTGGTCCTTTTTTTTGAGATTCTGAACGAAAATTTCTCTTTTAGATATATTTCTTCGGCAGCTGCTTTTAGTCATGGAAATTGAGTGATACATATAGATTTTTTTCTTCAATATGTTAAATCATGGATTTAGTACAGTATAGAGCATTAATTGTCCAGTATATTTGTGTCACCACCTTACTGAAGAAAGTTAGTTTTACTCTTGTCCGAAACAAGTCTTGCATATTCGTCATGCAGTATCTCTCTGCTTAAACTCATCAACATTTTTGGGAGGAACGAAATATATCAATAAAAAATCTTTGACTTTCGAAGAAAATACTAGATAGAGAAAAAAGAGGGGGATACATGGATATACTACACTTACTTTAGGATAATTCTGAACTCGTTTGCAAAACCCTGAATACTGGGAAGATATGAAAATATCATTTTGATGGTCCCTCGTTCACAACGAAATTTAACATAACAAAGTGATCCCTCAAACCTCAATGGAATAACGCGCAGTGTTAATGAGATATATATATAAAAGATATATATAAAAGAGCTCGTCTGTTTGTTTTATCCGCTATAGAATCATAGACTGTTTCATCCACCGAGACCAAATTCGGCACAGTTAATGTTTAGGACCCGAGAAACTTACCTCAGCAAAAATGAAATCTGGGGCTCAATTACTTTTTTAAAATTAGTTTTTTAATGATTTTTGTGCCCCTAAGAGGTGCGCGTACCACTTAAATGTGGATACAGCCCCTTCACCACAACCAGCTGCGTTATCAGTGAAATTTGATGTTCGGGGGTGAAGAGGGTTTTTTAGAGGGGTGATCTGGTGGTGGTCTGAGGGTTGGTCTGGGGGGGACGGGGGGGAGGGCGAAGTGTTCATTTTATTTTTCTTACGTTTAGTGGAGTCGTGGGTCTAAAAATATTTAGAACCGCTGTTTTAGACAATTTTAGACAATGGCGTTCAAACTAATAGAACTTAATAAAGTTTGGAAAAAAAGGAAGAAGAAAAAAAGGAAAATTAAGTTTGTCTCATGGCCAGATTTTGAAAGCATTTTGTTGATCTAAATATATTAATCACTTGAGAATCATAATATGGGAAGAAGTTTAAGAGTTCTGCAGGTTTTTTCCCCTAAGTTCGAGAACAGAGTTAACATACGATATGTATTTGAATTACTTATTCCGTGAAATCATGTAAGATAAATCTTTTAGAGTTTTGGGTTTTTTAAGCAGTGGGAGGAAAATCTCTTTAAACAGAGAAATATAAAGACACAACTTTCATTCCGAACTATTAGTCCATTAGTTTTATTAAGGTATAAGAAGATTAATGAAATTATTTTTAAAGAATGATTGTCCAGCGTTGCCCGGGTAGATATATAGATATAAAATTTTTCATGCATTCCATCAAAAAAATACTGGGCTGCACCCCCTGCTCTTCATGTTCAACTGGCCAGACAGAATGCTCTTAGCGCGTTTCTACTGAAATGATATACAGACAATAAGAAAGAAAGAAACTTTTGGTCTAGGCTTCATGCGGAATCCCGCCTTACTTTGATTAAATAAAGGGAATAACGCATCTTGCACTTTACCTCTTGGGTGATGTGGAAAAAACTGCATTTTCAAGGGAAAAATAAAAAATAAAGGCAAATGTAAATTATAAAACTTATTTCTAATTAAATAGTAGATCAAACAAATCTAATTAAATATAATTAATCAGTATCTAACAAATATAATTAAACAGTAAACTTATTCAATCTAAACGTGTGAATCACGTAACACTGTGTTATTAATTCTCGATAAAATCAGACGTATAATCTGAAGAAGGTCCGCAGGCTCAAAGGTTAAAACAAATCACGTGATCAGCATTTAATAAATTAAAATATTAAAAATTAATTTTTAAAAATTCACAAAAAATCAGAAAATTTTTGTAACGATTCGAAAAAGACTTCATTTTGAAGGACTTTTTATTATCTTTCTCGTGATATAAATTTTATAACCCTCAAATTATTATTTTAAATGCGAACTTAAAAAAAAGTTACTAAAACAGCTTAAAAATTTAATTTTATAAAGTCTAAGAAGAATTTTAAAAAAACTTTCTTAGTGCACCCCTACACTATAAGGAGAATCGCCATGCATAATTTCAGCCCTTTAGGTCCAGCGGTTTGGTCTGTGCGTTGTATGTCAGTCAGTGAGTCAGTCAGTCAGTTACGGAACTGATATATATATATAGATTTGCAGACCAGATAGTCATGTATCGCTAATGAATCGAACCTGTATTTTATGATGAAACACATATGTTTGCCATAACACTCCGAAGTCACTACCTTCCTTCACATATCTCCTCCACTCTGCAATCCAAAAACATTTTGTAGAGACAACCGAATATTCTCTTCACATTTAACACAAACAATATATTGGTCGAAAATATTATTCCGAAGGGAACTTAAACGTTCATTGCTAGAATTCATATTTTTTTCCATTAGAAATGATACTATATACTCAACGGGGTTCGTTTTTAAATATTCCAATTTTATCCTAAGAAGATAAAAAAAGGGTGCTTTTAAGCAAACGCAGCAGCTTTTAGAAACTTTCTCTTTAAGGTCTCTTTAATTACAACTCTTCGATTTAATCTTTCGTTCTTTGTAAGCATTTGGATTCAGTCTCGTTTTACGCCTATAAAACTGTAACTAACAAATAAAAGGAAAGGTTTAAAAATAGGGTAAAATAAATAAAAAAGGATTAAGACGAAATTAAAAACAGGAATAATGTCCTCACTTGGTCACTAATATGTAAAATAGTTAAGTGAATGTAACATAACTGTTTTAAATTTCTAATGCAGAAACCTATCGATAAAGTCCTTAGGTATGCAGCAAGAAAAGACTAAACTTCGAAGGAGAATAAAATAGAAAATACATAAACAAGAAAAGTAACTAAGATAAAATTCTCATGCGATCACGAGCCTCCCAATAATGTCCGTACAGAAAACGGCCTTTTAAGGCAGATAAGGACATGATGTGCTAAACATCCATATTGTAGTAATTGCAAAGAGAGCATACAGGACTATAAAATTACTATTACATTTGACTACACAGCCAGGCAGTCGTGTTTAGTTTCTATCCTGAAAGAAGCCACAGCAATTTGAGTCAAGATCTCTGCATTTCGCTGCAACAATCTCAAATAGGCGTCTCAGCAATCCATATTGGTGGATGAGAAATCTGAGAAAATTGAAAGCTGTTGCTATGAAAGACAACTTTTCAGTGGTTAAATTAATTTTTCCCGGGGTTAGTCATGAGGGAGGGATCCATCAGTACACCCCTGAAACAGTACTTCAATGAAGTAATACCAACAATGGGAAATATCGTCAGTAAGGCAATTTTTACTCTCTAAAGTAGCTTATAAATTTGAATATATATAATGCAAACACTTTTCAATATGAAATTAATAGGTACTGTAACTATATTATTGAAGGCACTATACTATAGATACTGTAATTATATTACAGTAGGCACTATGGTATAGATACTGTAACTGTAACTTGTATAAAATATTTACTTACTATATGTTTTTACGTACACTTATAAAGAAGGGGAAACCTGATGCTAATGCTTCTTGAATATTTGATCCTCAAAACTTTCCTTTAAAAATAAAAGAAAATTAGAATGCTCCAATTTTCTCAGAATAACTTTTAATACTTTAATTCCAAGTAGTAGTAAGTTTGCTCTGAAGCAATAAATTTTTACCTCAGAAAGAGTAATACCGTAACTAACAGAATATGAAAAATAAGTTCAGCGACTGGTGTCGCATATGTTTTGGAAAATAAAGTCATTAATCATTACATTTTCTCCGATAAAATGTTAGTTCCAAAGGGTTACAAGAAAAATAATATTATGAGTTTGATCTAGAAATAATGTCGAAAGCAATTTGAGATCGCACGTAGCATAGCGAGGTAATTGGAGACTCATGCATTTGTTTGCATACATTTTAATAAAAAATAACTGCGATTATTTCATATTATCAGTTATAGTTCAGAGAGATTCCTGAAGAAAAAAGTGTTCCGTTACAAAAGTTTTTGGGGTATGTAACTTTAAAATAAATAAGGGTTTCTAAATAAACGTTCAATTTTCTAAATTGTACATTCATATTAACATAACTTTATTGGTGGACTTGAGGTAATTTCTTACAAAATATTTCTAGAAAAATAGTCATTAGAGTTCATGGAACTTTTATTTATAATATTTGAAATAGATTTCGACGGGAAAAATATTATTTTTTAGGTCATTGACAAAAAAGGGGAAGATATTTTTCATAATTTTCAATGAAAAAATCCCAAATTTTAATACTAAATGAAAAAAAAAACTAAATTTTATTTAATATAACTGGAATGCAGAAACAATGCACAAAATTTCATACATATGACTTGAAAGAAATTTTAGATATATTCTTTCAAACACAGAAAATCATGAAAATTTCCACCCCCGAGATAAATAAGTTAAAAGGTTATGTATTATACCATTGTAGTACAGATAACTAGAACCTTTTTCAAAAATGATCCAGGACGGATTTTCAATGCTTTAGCTGTGATGTTTTAACTCAAAAAATTGTTGTTAATCAGTCATTTGATATGTGTTCTGAATGTACATGGCCTTGGAAGTGTTTTCATGTAAACTCACTAGATGGCAGGACTGTTGTTAGCAACTCACTATTCGATTTGTTGGCGCATTTACTAGTTGGAAGTTACACGAGTGGCATGTTGGACGCAGATTCCATACAGACAGATGACATTAAGTTCTGCGTTAAGCTAGGAAAAACTCTTAGTGAAACGTTTAATATGATACAGCAACCATTTGGTGACGGTGAAACCGTGTGATCTCACACGTTCCACATTTGCAGCGGTATGTGATGTTGATGGGCGGTCGATTCTGGGATCATCTTGCACTGTATCTCTGCCCTCCAGAAAACTTTTGTACCAGCCAGAGACAAAGCTTTTCAGTGATTTCTCATCCCCACATGCTCTCTACTATATTCCATGTTTAACTAAATGTTTTCCCTAGCTTAACGCAGAACTTAATTAATTCTCCGCTAATAACCCGCGTCCAACACATAAGTCATTTAACTTCCAACTAATGCGCCAACAAGCCAAACAGTGGGTTGCTAAGCATAGCTTGTCACCTAGTGAGTTTACATGGAAACAATTCCAAGGCCAATCCTATTGAGGATTTATATCAGGTGACTGAATAACATCCATTTTCGATGTTTCAATACACAAGTAAAGAATTAAAAACTTAGTCCTAATGTTTCTACAATTTGACATTGTAGAAACATTAGGTGTGTTTCTGTTTATTCCCAAACGTCTACAAGAAAAATATTTCATTTTTTTTCGAAGATTTGTTTTCTCTCTGACCCCCATAATCTCTCATTTGTTGAACTGTTAAAAGTTTTATTGACGGGCATTTGTATTTAAATTCATTAATGACATTTTAAAAAAAATTGGCTGGAGAAATAGTTCTCTAAATTTATGGGGTCGGAGATCCTATGCTTTACGTCTGTGATTAAAGCTGAAGAGCACAAACCGATACACAGAGAGTTAAACATAAAAAGTAAAAATTATACATGCTAATGCAGTCCTCGTAAAAACCTCTGGTACGAGGTGTTTTTTTTTCTTTAAAGGCGTATAGTACACTTAATCCTTGAAAAGAATATTTTTTTATTTTGTTTTTAGGCTCCCTGAAGATTGTTTCGCAATAGATAAACACCCTGTTGTCTTACCGATAAATAAAAGATGCCTCTATCTGCTGTCTTACGCTTTCAAACCGAATACAGTATTTTTAATATTTAAAGCCGCCTGACAGGCAAACACTGTTTCAATTTCACTGTTATTAGTATCATTTAAAAAGTGATGCATGCAACTCTCGAGTCACTCTGTGTATGAATATAAAAAATTTTTAATTCTACTTTCTTTCTAAATTCTAAATATTTTTCCTTCACGGATCATGTTTTCTACCTTACAACTATATAAACCAAAAAACGTTCTGCTTATAAACAAACTCAGAATTTCTCTTGTAAAGCTTCCAAATTACTGATCAGGAGTAGTTTTGTGTTTTAAATTTTATCTCATCCAAAACATCCTATTTTCGTCCGTAAATTCTACGCATTTCTCCGAAAACAGACGCCGAATTCAACTATATAAGTGAATTTGGACCTGTTACGTTTTTAATGAAAACATCACTGAGTAAAATGCGATGAAGAAATGTCTAAATTCGCGTCATGGATGTTAAAAATGATCTCCAGAAAGCAATATGCTTTTATTATATATTATGCTTCCATATTTGCGCATGTTTGATATTTCTATGCTTGCTTCTATGTTTGATAAAAATTTGCATAGCAGTAAACTAAAATTATATTTTCCCAGGTACTCTGCCAGTGAATGAATCAGCATTTGAGATATTCATCTGACAATTTAGTCTGTAGACCATTAGAGCAGCAATGTAAATTAGCCTGCACACTGAAAATTCAGCTGTTTCTGGGCAAAATGGGAGGCAACCAGATGTTAGCAGCAACTTCAGGTATTTGGCAGATTGTATTATTCCTGCAATACTATGTACAGCACATCTGACATAATGGAATTCACTGTATCTGGTTGCAATCGGATCACGAATATAGCTGCTCATGCAAAGATTTGTGTACAACACTTCTATAACATTTTTTTCATACATTTTTATTATTATCACACATAAGACAAATAAAGAGCTTCTACTCAAAAGTATAATTTTTATATAATAATTTGAAGTACAGCTTTATCTGAAAAGAATCACCAGATTACAAAATTTAATATTTTCCGTAATTACAAACAGAAAATTATAATTAATATGTCATTGTAAAGGAAAATTTTTAATTTTTTTCACAGGTGTTCGATATGACTTCCTTTAGTCACCCATATAATATCATTGCGATATGTCATTTCCTGCCAAACACGTTGTTTCACTATTACCTGTTTGTAAAGCATCACAAATGCGTTGCATTAGTTCGGGAAACTTGTAGACAAAGATGGTATGAACACAAGCCTTTTGACATATCCCCGAAGGAAGAAGTCGCATGGAGTTAAGTCCGGTGACCTAGGAGGGTAGCTGTGTAGGACCAAATCATCGGCTAGACTGCGACCAATGTAATGGTGTGGTAGTTACCTGTTTAGAAATTTACGAACCTCCAAATGCCAATGGGGCTAAAAATTTTGCATTTTTCCTTTAGAATGACATATTAATCATAATTTTCTGTTTGTGATTATGGAAAATATTAAATTTTATAATCGGATGATTCTTTCCAGATAACCCTATGTATGTTTCTGATTAAAAATTGTATGTTAAAACATAAAAATAGATAAAAAAGGTTTGAACGAGTGCTGACTTGTAACATGCAAAAGTTATAGGTAAAGACAGTGGATGGAAAGTGTTTTGTTTTGCATTCAAAGTCATTTAATTAAGAAATGATACGCCTTTCAAAGTCATTTTATTATGGAAGGCATGCGATTCTTACGCAACAATTTTGGGATACACGTGCTAACACACAGGTTCGTTATTTATGTAAAATTCAACATGATTAGTAGGGATACATAATTTTCGTATTTACGAAATAGATGCGAAATTTGCCGATGTGAGCGCATAAATGCGACTTTTTTTTTACTACTTTTTGGCGAAAACTCGGCAATAAACGGTTTTATAAGCGAAATTAATTAATAATAGTAATAATTTATCAACATAACTGCTTATCTAAGATCACCCACTGTGTTTAACTGAAAGATTTCTCGAAATTTGCTTATTACTTATTGCTAAAGACTTAAGGAAGAGAATATGAGACTACTACAATTTTAGCTTTTAACTAAAAATGTTGATGCTTACCTTACCAAGTAAGTAAAACTGTGATTTCTTATAAAAAAATGCGAAATTTTTGAATTAATACATTTTTTTTTCGAATAAAGGCGAAATTTTATATATTGTAAATTTTTTCTTTTGCGAAATTGCGATATTTTTTATGCGAAATTTACGTACCCCTAATGATTAGTTTAAATAAAATATGTTAATTTAAACATAATTATTCAATCTATCACGTCATAAATTATAGACTTAGGACATTCGTATTCAGTAAAAGAAAATTCTTAATAATATTCATTTATGCAATTCTAAAAGGGTAATTTAAATTCAGGTTATGTCAAGGAAATTTTTCTTGAATGCAGTAATACAAAATCAACATCCATTTTCCTAGCTGAATGCATATCACTTGTAGCTTTTCTAGTTATTATTCCCTATGAATAGAAATTTCAAACAAAAGTCCTTACAAGAAAGAAGTATCGTTCAGAGATCTTCTCTCTCTGATTACAATAACTCTAAAGATAACAGCTTTTCCATTTATCAGCAAAAACTCTATTGCGTGACATTAAGCCGTGCTATTGGCAATAAATATAGCCTTTTATCCACTCTTTGTGTGACACCAATTGTCACCGTTATTAAGAATACAGATTGATGTGGACACAACTCATTATTTTATTTCGGAGAAATTATTGCATCGTTCTCCATGAAAAGTATTGAGCACCGAAGTAAAACGTGCGTACTAACATGAACAGTAATTCGTAATGATGATTTATCATTATAATGAATAACTGATATAATGTTACTTTTGTAATACTGTCAATAACTTTCTCTCGAGAGAGAAAGCGTAGATTATTGAAATTTATTATATTAAAGGAATTAAATTGATACACAGTGAAAAACGAATTTTTCATTAAATATGTGTGATTAAATACAGATTCCTTAACCTTTAGCTTACGGGGCCCATTTTTTCAATTCCCTCTTAAGAACGGGAAGTTTCATACCTCCTTCGTAAGAATGGTCATGGCTGAACAATTGCATTCGAAGCAATACTACCAATGTGGGATTAGTTTAAAATTCAGGTTTTATACCGGAAAGGAAGAATTGTTTAAAAAGTAAATATAAGACATAACCTGCCAAATTTTTACCTGACTTATTAAAATATACAATCTAAATAAAATAAACCAGGTCTCTAAAACAAATTCTTATTTTGTAACGCATTCACTCTCATATGCTTTGGAACGTAGACAAACATTACAGATACATGTCATGATGAGGGATCCTGCAAGACTTAAGAATTATTTGTTTTACCTGAAATTCTAACTTTAGATGAAATTCTATCAGCAATTGGCATTTAAATTTAACCTAATCCCAACAAAACTCCTAGATAAAAGGTAGATGTGCTTTTTAATTTCCAATCTCACTTTCATTTATTTGCGACAAACTTATTTAATAATTAATTGAATACTATACCACTAAAACATTCTAGATCTATTCAAAGATCTGTAAATGGGGGAGAATTCGAAATTATAGATAAAATACGGAATACAACACATGGATAATACCTCACGGCGTTATTAATTTTTTTTGAAACTGAAGTTTTTGCTTTTATATATTTATGAAGTTTAAGAGTAACAATTTTTTTTTATTGTAATAATTTCTATCATTAATTTTACATTTTTTAAATATTGATCTTGGGTTTTTATTGAACTATTTAAACTGCGTTTTATAAATTACAATATATTTTATTTTGTTAAACTATGCCATGGTATTTGAGGTACATTCACTTACATTAAGTAATGAACTGTAATAAGAAATATGTTTTACTGCACTGCTGTTACAGTCGCGTAAGCCATTATAAAACGCAATATTTTTTTTGTTGGGGTTATTCTGGCACTATGTTGTATTTTCTGTATATACATACACTGATACTTGTTTATTGTTGTTTGATGGCGTAATTAGTATTTTCTTTTCTACTTAGCGAAAAGGAATTTCACTACCGACTGAGATGATATGTTTAGGGTGTGAACCGTATCTAAATGTCCCCTGACCCCTGATATACACTGACACATCCCTAGTTACACTTTATTCTTAACGTTTACTTAAATTGCTTTCATCTAAATTAGTTTCAGCTCCAAGGTCTTAATCTCTTGTAATTTCCAAAAGCAATAAATTTCCAAATGCAAAAATATATTTTTCTTACTAAAAAATAAATTTTCAATCAGAAAAATACATTTTTTTTTCAATGCATGGCTTGCCTGAAGATCTTTGCTCATATATCGCGATACATTGTTGTCTTCTTAGCTGTGATCACGCATCAGGTAAACCAACATAACCCGTTAGAAACAAAACAATTTGGACAGAACAACTCCAATGGTGACATCTGGGGGAGCTCGTACCCTCTGCCCGCCCCTACAAACCTCCCGGAGAGGCTTTCAAGCCTACACATTTGATGTGCTCATATCCAGCAAAGACACGAGAACATTTAGAGAGCATTTAGTGACACTCGTCAGTGTTCGATCCAACCTCCCGTATTACTAAATCTGTATGCGTTAACCATGCTAAATCTGTATGCTTCTAGTATGTCAAATAAAAATACAGTATGCCATATTAATATGCCATATAAAAATGCATTCAATATATATATATATATATATATATATATATATACAGTGGCTCCCAAAAGTGTTCGTACACTTACAATTTTCAATGAAATAGGGATCTATCCATTGATTAAAATGAATATTTGAGAATGGGTATGTAATAACAAGATCTATAATCTATTCTTAACAAAACTACATGAAATGTTTTCAAAACATATTAAAACTTCATTTTTAAGAAACCAATAATCCAAAAGTAACAAAAACTTTATCTCACAAAAGTCATCGTACACTTGTAAAAAATCTCTACATATTAGTAAATATTCTAATTTTGAATTAAATTAATATTTGGTAGGATATCGTTTATCATCCACAACAGCTTTTAAACGTCTGGGAATAGATTGCTTTAGTTCTTTTGTAATTTTTGCATCAATGTTCATCCATTCTTCCATCATAATTGTTTTTAGTTCGCTTTTCGTGTGAATGTCGTGTTTTCGTACTCGAACCTCCAGTTGTCTCCAAATATGTTCTATTGGGTTTAAATCTGGGGATTGAGGTGGTGTTTACAAAACTTGTAGACAATTATAGAGACACCAGATGAAAACGTCGAGAGCCGTGTGCTTAGGATCGTTATCTTGATAAAAAAAACAGTTTCCAATACCCAAATTTTGATATGATAATTTTAAATTGTCTCTTAAAATATTTTAAAAACAGCATGATTCATTATGCCGTCAATAAATACCAAATTTTCTAGTCCTGATACTGACATGCACCCCCACACAAGGATACCTCCACCGGCATGCTTAACTGTTCATAGTAAGTTCTTGGGATTAAGTTCCTCATTTTTTTCTTCTCCATACAATTATACGCCCATCAGCACCAAAAATGTTCATCGGCAAATAAGACATTATTCCAATAGGTTTGTGGCATATTTATCATTGATAGTGCGAAGGGAAGCCTAAACTTTTTGTTTTTCTCACTCACAAAAAATTTTCTATGGGCAGAACGCCCATGTAATCCAGCTGTTCTGAGAACTCGTCAAAAAATTTCAGGTGAAATTGAAGTAGAAAATGTTTCATTGAATTCTGCAGAAACTTTTACAGTACTCAAACGTGAATTTGTCACAAATTTTCTAATTATAAATCTCTCATCCCGTTTTGTTAACTTTGCCGGATGGCCTTTTCTTACATTATTTTCGATCCAATTTTCTACTTTAAAGCGTTTTTTCACATACTGCACAGTAGAATGGGATAAAATAAGTAATTTAACAATATTCCAAACTGATTTACAACTAATATGATGAAAAATAATCAATTTTCGAATGCTGTTTGTTGTTTCTTTACGACTACGAAACATTTTTAAATAATAAATAGAATATTACGGAGTAGGCAAGGAAAAATTAAAGCCAAACGATATTTTAAATGCCACCACACTTCAAAAATAAAAATAAAGCGCCAGACGATAATTTTAATTATGAATTTATCCGAAAATATTTCAGTGTACGATGGCTTTTGTGAGATAAAGTTTTTGTTACTTTTTGATTACTGGTTTCTTAAAAATAAACTTTTACTATGTTTTCAAAATATTTCATGTAGTTTTGTTAAGACTAGATTATAGATCTTATTGTTAAATACCCATTCTCAAATATTCATTTTAATTAATGGATAGATCCTTATTTCATAGAAATTCTTAAGTGTACGAACACTTTTGGGAGCCACTGTATATATATATCATATATATATATATATATATATAAATGCATTCAATGCATTCCATATACAAATGCATTCAATTTACATTTAAATATTTGACATTCTAAGCATTGATGGTTATTGCTAGTTTATTGACATTTAGCCGGTGTCTTAATATGTAGAAAAGAACGGCGTAGATGAAGATTATAATCTTGATGTTCGTTTGTATATATTCCGATAATAACATGCAATGGATAAACGAAGATATACAATTCAACTTTCAATTCATAGATCTAAAATTCTGCTTACAACAATAACACTTTATAAAATATCTTCATTTTTGAGAACTTTTACAAAAAATTCATCTTTAAAATAACATATGTTTGTTTTGATCACATGTAAGAATAACGCAATTGCTAAAACGTAATTGCACCAACGGATATTATAAATTATTTGAAAACAGTTTTCCAAAACAACTTAGACATTGAACATAAAAAAAAAAATGTATGATTGCCAGAAAATTCTTGTTGAGCATTATTCATTGGAAGGCTGGATGATTTGTCTTTCAAGAAAAAAAAATAAAGAATTTTGTTTATGAAGCTGTGTTGTCTTAACTATCTAATGATTGGAAACAACTATACTATATACGTTAACTATATTTCAGAGAAACAAAAAATATTTTGGAAATACAAACTAGGTATTTATTTTTGTCAAGGTAGAGAAAACTGATATAATTTCTTTAGTCAAAAAATACTTACCTACGGTGTTACTTAATATATAATTTAAATATTTATCAATACTTATCTTGAAATATATTATGCACCAGATAAATTGCTAGTTTAGACAAATAGTCTTCGATTTCCGGCTGAAAAGTTTGAACAATCTTTCAAGTGTCAAACGTCTTTTAGAAATCTAAGTATTAAAAGCAGAAAGCATAGCAATTTAATAACATGCCATTTTTAAATTAACTTCTCTAATAAACTATCGCCATCTGCCTGTTATTTGTTAATTTAGATTGGAATAACAAGTGTTTCGCTCAAAACAGAAAATTTTGTTAATTTTTCATTTTCTCGGTGAAAGATGATCATTACTCTAGAAATCAGGATTAATTTATGCTCTCTCCAATTAAGATAAATAAATTAATAGATCCGATGTATTTTATTCATATAATAATAGTCAAATCGCTTCTCAACCAACTTAGAATTGATGATTCTTTTATTCAGTTGCACAGCTTTATAATTTTCGGAAAGGTAATTCTCTAAACTAATTATTTTCGACGGGAACCTTTATTTTTGATAAAAATAAAAGAAACGGAAAGTAATGATAGAAACAGCACAGTTCATATAAAGTACGGTAATTTTTAGTCACTGGTATAAATCTAATTAAGACAGTTTTGTTATTATTTTCTACCTTTTAAGACATGAACAGAGGAATCTCATTTTTAAAACTTTAGCTCTTAATGAGTTTGATGTTTAACGGAACTTAAATATATCAGACTACATTACAATGATTATGTTAACGAAGTTCCCATAGTTTTTATGTTCATTTGGGAGATTAAACAAGTGTTATGGGAATATTTTTACTTCATAATGCTGTTATATATTGCCTTAATACGGAAAATTACATTAAATAGAATATATGAAAATGCCAGTGACAGACTTTCTCTAGGAATTGGGTGTGTCCACATTACTTTATTTGGAATTATGTGGGTGGAAAATTGAATTGCTTTTTATCCTTGGGAGTTCTGGCAAATGAAGTAATTTATATTTGTTTACTCTCTTATGCCAGTTATGTATTATGCTAGAAATATTTTCCTAACAAGTTGGGATGTGCTTCGAATTTATATGCGTGACGGGAAAGCAAGTTTGCAAAACATGTACAATTCGAGCAACATTTTATATGCCACTGCAATTTGTAACCAGAAGCCCTGCTTGAAAAGAAAACAATCCCTAAAACATACTGTTTTATTCAATTTAGTTTTTAAAATGATATATTATTCTTGAATATGAAACGATATAAACGATATTTATATCCTTAGCTTGTATACAGTGTTTTCATGGAAGCATATCACATCAGAATAACTTAACTAACAATTAATAGAATGGAGTTACTATGCAACTTTCGAGCAAGAAATAACTTATATAATTTTGTTAGGGGAGAAATATAGGTTCAAACTTGTTATTAAACCAACAAGTAATATCGAACAAATAAAAGCAAGCAATTTGTTAAAATGATTTGGAAAAAGGGATTTTATATTAATATCGATTAAACAGAATACGATATCGTTGTCATTTCATTTTGAATGTCCGTTTTAAGACCAAAATTACAGCATGTAAAAACATTTTATATAAAATGTTCTAAACACGGCATACTAATAAAATATTACGTTGCATTATGAACTAAATGAATCGTGGGAGTCATTACTTCAAAAAGGTCACGTATAGGGAGAAATACTTTGTGTACTTCTGCCTTTGACTGTTTAAAATTAAGTTGGATCAGTAAAAACATTCATCCTCGTAACTTCGTGTTGGGTGCTTTCCTTGTGTCTCATGTAAAAGTGTTAGTTTGCTTATTACCTTTTACCTAGCGTGTAGTAGTAGTGGTTAGTACATTGCATGACTGTGACAACGAGTGATTACTCAAATGTATATATATGAATTAATTTATTAAACAAACATATTAACATACACATATATCAATTACACTTTCATTTTCCTCCAATGCACTCTCCTACACTAATCTATCCTCATATTTCTCGTGTGCTAACTGCTACCAATATTGTTAATTCATTTCTTAAAAACATATCTTAATACACTAATTCTCAGGTGCAATCTACTACCAATTATTAATTCATTTTTTAAAAACGTACATTAATACACTATTTATCAGTTGCAATCTGCTACCAATTATTAGTTCACTTCTTAAATACATACATTAATACACTATTTCTCAGTTGCAATACGTTACCAATTATTAATTCCCTTCTTAAACACACACATTAATACACTATTTCTCAGTTTCAATCTTCTACCAATTATTAGTTCATTTCTTAAACACATACATCAATACACTATTTTTAAACACACCAGTGATATATATCTATGGCAACATATATAATATTAATTAGAATTCCTCATATCATTAATCTACGCAATCCTCCAATTTAACCTAACCCAGTAATCCTTTCAAATTCTGAGCATTGATAAAGAATAAATTCGTCAAATTTCTCCCTACCTTGAGCTGGCTGCACAATGCGGTTCCTCTCCTCGAACAATAGCGGCTGGAGAAGTTCGCCTCCTTCCTTCTTGCTGATCGGGTAACGGTCTGGGCTTCTTTGGGGCTGCCGGATATCCGACGGATGGGTTCGGCCAGAATCAGGGTCAACTCCACGGTGATCTTGAAGAGGGCCTTCGCTGTTTAGGGCAAGGGTCATCGGGGTGACGAGCTTGTCTTGGGGCGGTAAGCTGGCGTCGCTGGGTCAGCACGGTGCGGGGCTCATCTATCTACTGGTCCCTTCACGTGCAGGGCATCAAAAGGATTTGTACATCTCTCCTATGTATCGGGGGCTTGCGTCTGCGGGGGGGGGGCAGACTTTTGGGGTATTGGGGTACCTCGACGTCCGGACATTAATTGATGCGTGTTTCTCGCCTTTGGTATTGGCGGCTTGCATCTATTTCTTCCCTTGTCATTCTATCTATTCCTTCCTTCAGAAGATTGTCAATATGGGCTTATCAATGGGCCATGCTCAATCAGCTGCGGCCTTTCCATCTATTTATCAGCTTCTCTTAGCAATCAGTTCTCCGCTACTCAGCTCACAACTGCTATGCTTTCCGGCTCTCTCGATTCTGTTGCTTTTTCAGATCTCTGTCATCTCTCTGTTCAACTTTTTTTCTTAATTTCACTCAGGCTTCTTTGCCCTGGGAGATCATTGGCGACACCCAATAACCAATGAGTCCCTAGCATTTCCATCATTGGGCGTCATATCTTTTTACCACTTTCCTTTTGCTCCAATCTACATCACGGACGGCAGTGGCTGTATTTCGATACTCTCTTATCTGGTGTGCCCATAACTCCCCCACATTCTCACGCCACCCTTTCGATCGTCTTGTTTCTTGCTCTAATGAAGTCAACCTTATACATCCTTATCTTCCTTTTCAATCTACTAACTCCGGATATCTCCATCGCCAATTTTCGACTGCTCAGTTCATTATAACCAGCTGGACCCCTTTTACTGCCAACATTTCTCTTCCCAACGACAATAACTTATCCATCTTTACTCAAACTGTACGTTAAATGCAGCTGTGTCTTGACTCGTTGCCTGTTTTCGAACTCAGTTACTCGTTTTCACTTCTAACCACGTCGCTTTCTGCAGGTGGGACTGGCTCCTCTCTTTTCTACGAAAAATGTCGTTTTTCACTGCGACATCTCACAAACAGTACATTTTGTTAGACAACCGGAATATACCGAAACATACAGTCTAGAAGATAGCGAGCTCTAACTATAGGTGAATATAAATTGAATTCCTTAATTTAATTTAATTATAGCAGAAATGCAAGAGACCAGTATCTACGGATATCGTGAAATCCTAAGTTCTATTGAATGAACCCACAAAAGGATTGTTAAGCTGTGACAGCAAGATGTGGCACTGCTATAATATCTCAGCTGCTTTTATTGTTCTCTTATACCCCAAAATCAGCACAACACCAATAGGAACACCTTAACCCAGGAACAAGGCATAATCCCTTTAGAAAGCTCATATCTCTGAGTCAGTGTCATTCAGAAGTTGATCCTATATATATATATATATATATATATATATATATATATGAAACAAATTTTAATCCTTTTAAATACTCCTAACATGCTTTTTCCAAATTCGTTTATCTTAGTGCAACAGAATACCGTTCCCTTAACCTTGGATTGCGACCTATATTCAACAAATATAAATCTATTTTTTCCCTAATGCCATGTGCAGTGGAGAACCTTATACAAGCATTATATAACGGGCGTCGCGAGATCATCACCTCATATGACGCGACTTAATCACGTGTAAGTTTTTTAACCAATTGAATTTCAGTCCGCCTGAGACTCTGGCCTCTACTAATAATTCCCCTCGCGTTTGGGTTCGAACCATGAAACTAACATGACGTAAGTTGAGCCTCCTTCCATATCTCGCAGTGCTCTGCGCTGCCGGGACCTTTTTGCCCGGCATCGGTGGAATTAAACTTGTTATAATCCTACTAGAAGATGTCCAGCAAGATTTCGGTAAATAAAACACTATTTTGTGACCAGATGCCTCCTTCCCTGGCGTTGGACTCAGTTACTCTCTCCATTTCCAGCCACTTGTGTGTGAAAACAGCTTGACTACAAAATTACGGATCAAAACGGAACTTTCCCGATCAATCATCCTTTTGGAGGTATTACATAAAAGTCGCGCAGAAAAATCTTCCCATGAGCGTGAAGCTCCCACTGGATTTTCCAAGGCATTTCGGCGTTTTCGTGACTGCATCGCAGTTTATTCCCAGTGCCGTGTGACCGTCTACAGAGAGTATTCGTGGTACGCGATGTGTTCTTCCGTATTTATCGCCAATTGTGAAGCAGAAAAATTTAGTGCGTGTGAAAAATTCGAACGTCGGCGCTGGTTTTTTTTTTTCTTAGTGATCATGCTTCGAGTCGTCATGTCTCGTGAATTTTGTGTTTTCGTGATGTGTCAGATGTTCGAGTCCAGCATAATTGTGACAATGACATTGATTTGGAAACGGAAGAGGAAGAAATATTGTAAACTTAAGAGTAAAATCAAAGCATTAGAGAGAACTCTCGGACATCATGTAAATATAGATAAATGACGCCAAGGACTTTTATGAGATTAAACCAATGTGCTGAAGATTTCATCTTCTAATTAAATTGAATATTGAGTTTAAAATATTAATAAAACCTTAAAATATGATATAAGGATTCTAAAGGTAAGTTGGGATTTGTGAAGTAGTTTTAAAAGTGAAGTGTTTTTAATTGAGTTATATTTTAATAAAAAAAATTATGAGTGTATTTTTATGTAGTGAATAAAGTGTTATTCATAATATATGTTTTAAATTTGGTAATAGTATAATTGTGTTAGTAAAGTTGAATAAATATCAGTAAATTAACATAATCTATCAAGTAAATAATGACTTAAATTTTGAACAAAGTATGAGTAACTTTAATATGTTTTCTTAGAGAAAATTCATAAAATAAATAGATAAAGAACAAGGGGATGAACAATACAAAATAAGAAAATTGAATTTTTGAATATATAACTGTGTCTTGATAATTTGAGATTTAATTTACTAATTTTGATATATGTTAATCATCTGATTTATTGTGCATTTTTGTTTCAGTGATTGATTTTTAACGTTTAAAGTTACCAATTTTCATATATTCCATAATATTTGGTGTATATTTATGTTTCATTGAGTGATTTTAATAGTTGTATTTTACTAGTTATTAAAAGTTATATTTAATTTTTGTGTTTTTGTGGTACATTTATTGCAACGCGTTGGACGTTGACTAGCAATACGAACTGAGAGTGTGATTAACAAAAAAAAAAGACTGAGATGTATTAACCTCAGATAAAAATTTCAGGAAACAAATTCTCTCAAGTACCACAAATCAGTTAGTGTATTTTTTGAAATGTTTTTGATATTATTTATTTTATAGTGGATATTTTGATATTTTTTATATTATAATAGTAATTTTGATAATTTTGAATGTTGATGAATCTTCAATCTTTTAAGATATTGATAATTTTTGTATCCGGATACTCGAGACTTAAAACAATACCTTACTACCCAGTCAAAAATAATAAAGTAATTGTGAATTCCTGATATACGCTAAAGTGATCCTGATTTCTCTGCCATGACATTTTTATACTAATTACTAGACTGTGCACTCTTCTAACTTGATTTGGATATTGAAGAAAATTAATGATTTAAAACAATTTGCACCGAATTAAGTCAAACAAATTTTTTCTTCCTGTAACCTAACCTCAACTTAACTGAAATTTAATTCCTTTTGAGTCGGTTCGACCCCGACCACAAATATGATATAATATAAATCCCCATTGAGTCGGCTAGACGCAAACCATAATTTAATTTAATAACAATAAGTCTTTGTGATTAGGTTCGACCCCGAACGAAACATAATCTACGACCAACCCAATGGTAGCTCAGTGGGCTTGAATTTAGTGCGTTTTCGCCGGGCCTCTGTTGAATATCACACCGCAGATTGTCACATTTGGAGACCTAGGCAAAGTTCATTGCTCCAGTGGTGTAAATCCATTTCTCCCTAACTTAAAAAAAATAATGTTGAGTGTTTTGCTTGAATGAGAATGTTAACACAACTTCTAAGAGAATTATTTTAAAAATCTTTTTAATTTCCTAATTATTTGAAATGTTACTGCCATATTTACCTTGATTAAGAGCTTTTTTATGTTGAATTAAAATTTAAAGACTATTTTTGGAAGTATTATTTTAAAACCTGCTTATTCCTAATTAATTGAAAAGTGTATTGCCAAATTACCTTTATTCAATTTGTTTACTGTGTTGAACTGTATTTTTAAAATTTTCCTTATTAATTTGTTTTCCATAGTGCATTTGAGAAATTATTACAGATAATCTTTGAAGATATTAACAGAAATTTTAATAATAAAATTTACTAACCACCATGAAGCATAAACCTGAACAGCGACCAACCTCATGAACCAGAGATCCTTTTTCCATTTTGATTTTAATTTTTTGGGGGTGCCTAACACCTCTTCACTCCATTTTTAGATGGTTAAACTTTGCGTGTCGTCCAAATAAAGAAAAAAAAATCTATCTTTTAAACTTTCTCTTAGAAAAACCTATAATGTATAAAACCTCATGATCTCATGAATGTAACCCGACTATGACAATTTAAATTTTTTCTTCTTTTGAGAGTTTAAATACATATTTCATACCAAAACAAGTGTTGTAATTTATTGTGTTTCTTAATAAGTATATTTTATCATTCCATTCTAAAGTGTATATTCCAGTTTTGTGAACATTGACCTACTAACATACTCATCTTAACATGTAACAAGTGTATTGATATTTTTATTTTGTTTTGTAATACTTTGTGATATATTGTATGATATTGCCATGTCTGGTGCGAACACAGAGGTGACATTCTAAATTCTAAAATCCTAAAACAAAAGTTTTCAAAAATTACTCCTCAAAAATTTTATTCCCAAATTTAATATTTTTATTATACGCCGTTCTCGCCTGATGGAGAGACTCGCTGAGGGAGTCGGCCCCTCATGCAAGTCTTTTCCGGAGGGGCGGAAATTGAAACAAATTTTAATCCTTTTAAATACTCCTAACATGCTTTTTCCAAATTCGTTTACCTTAGTGCAACAGAATACCGTCCCCTTAACCATGGATTGCGACCTATATTGAACCAATATAAATCTATTTTTTTCCTAATGCTATGTGCAGCGGAGAACCTTATATAAGCATTATATAACGGGCATCGCGAGATCATCACCTCATATGATGCGACTTAATCACGTGTCAGTTTTTTAACCAATTGAAGTTCAGCCCGCCTGAGACTCTGGCCTCTCCGAATAATTCCCAGCGCTTTTGTGTTCAAACCATGAAACTAACATGACGTAAGTTGAGCCTCCGTCCATATCTCGCAGTGCTCTGCCGTGCCGGGGCCTTTTTGCCCGGCATCGGTGGACTTAAACTTGTTATAATCCTACTAGAAGATGTCCAGCAACATTTCGATAAATAAAACACTATTTTGTGAACAGATGCCTCCTTCCCTGGCGCTGGACTCAGTTACTCTGTCCATTTGCCAACCACTTGTGTGTGAAAACAGCCTGACTACAAAATTACTGATCAAAACTGAACTTTTCCGATCAATCATCCTTTTGGAGGTATTATATATATATATATATATATATATATATATATATATATATATATATATATATATATATATATATATATATATATGTAATATAATCATTACATCTCGTTCTTAAAATGCAACCTGAAAAGGAAAACTAGCTCAAATTTACATGGCTGGAGCTAGACTCAGCCTGAAAGGAATTAAAATTTTGAAGCAGTCGGGTCGAATCGTTTTATTAGGAGCGATAGTAACATACGTCCTTTCATTTCAGATGCTCGGAGCGAAGTGCAATATCACCTTTCAACCTTACGCGCTAGAAGCGAGGTACATGTGGCTGTTGTTTTGAAATGTCAGCGGAATTTTGGGGCTGGCGATGCGAACCCACGCTTTTATCGAGACGTATACACGTGTAGAAATGCAACGTTTGCTGTTTTATGGGAAGTTCTGTTGCTATGGGTTTTTAAAGCGCTAAAGTAATGTTACTGGGGATTGGATTTAAGAAAGGGAATTTAACTGATAGAATGGAGGGCCTAATATTTAATTTATTACAAATCCCCCCCGAAAAAGGGAAAATTGTCACGTTGAAAGGTGACATTTTCACAACATAATACAGATGAACTCTTATATAATAAAGTGAGTACAATTACAATCAAATATAATCAAAATTAACTACATTATACAATTACATGTCTCTGAATGCAACATTGGTGGAAAGAAGTCACGATAAACAGCAAGGTGGATGAGAATTAGAACACATCAAGGTTACAGAGTCAAGAGCTTTGTCCATAACCCGTCATAAATTAACTTCACCGAAACAAATCCAAAGTTAAATCTCCTGAATCTTTACTATAATACTAAACTCACTCTTATGACTTCGTTGCACCATTACACAAAATATATGAAATTAAAGGAATATACAATGAAATTTATAATGAACATTCAAAATATATGGAATTAACATAGTATGCAATAAGTTTATAATTATTATACAATGTGCAATGAAATTCAAAATAACTGAAATATTATTGGCTAATATAATCCAAATAACTTTTTAATTAAATCAAAGTTCTCCATTCAATAATGAGTCCTAAAATAACGTATAATTCTTGGAGTCCTTAAGCTCAGTTTAAAATCAAGTCGTTATACATTGTTTATCAAATAAGTCCTTATTGTATGTGGTTTATATTCAGTGTTTACATTTTACACATGATTTCAAAACTTCATCGTTTACACCAATTATACATCGATCTCCATTTTTCATATTCCTAATCTAGAATACTTACATAAATTTTAAAATAATTCACAATATATAATTCAGAAGATATTTCAATAAGTTTAAGTTCAAAACAACATTACTTTAGACAATATTATTACAAAATTGATTTCTTATATTATTCTGAAAGTTTCACTTCAATTACAGCATAGATTTAGATACCTGTCAAGTTTTTAACAATAGATAAGATCATAAATTAAACAATTCAAAACAACTTGTTATAAATCCTTAATTAAGTAAATGGGCATCATTTTCACATTAGGTAATTTTCAAAAACATTATGTGCTTTAACATCGTCACTAGTTTCAATGCAAAATATTCAAATTCTAAAATCATTGGTACCAATCATGACATCAGTGACAAACCTGGAGGTGAAATGGGCTATCCTCTGTGATGTCCAACGTGAAAGACTGTTAGTGATCACGAGGGTGCTGTGATGCAAAGACAGCAAGAGGTTCATCTCTCTGCGGGAGGAACTACCCCTTGTGCTGGCAAAGGGTTTCTCCGGTGTCAACAAAATTAACAACTCAGATCATCAACATACTTGGCAAAATTAGGGGTAACCTGTGACATGTCATGTTAGCCCCAACATTGACAAAATTTTTCTTTAACTTAGCACATCAACATTTTCTTTTTAATAAATATTCTTTTAATATAATTCAGATGGTAATTTGTGGAAGACAAACTAGCATCAAAATTTCTCTAAATATGATTAACTACGAAATTTAGGTAGGTATCTAAATCCATCAAAGTTAGGTTATCTTCATCATGCGTCAACAGCAATCTTCATTGGGTTATCAAAATATTGCAAGATTATCGGAGTCATAGTCAGGTAGTTATTTGAGTCACAGTTGGGTAGTGTTAATCATCACAGATAGGGTTTTTTTTTCAACACTATTAATTAATTTTTACTTGGGATCTTGGGGTTTACTGTTATTGAAATAGGAATTTTACTTTTTCTCGTTGCTAATCGAAAATTATCTGCAGAGTTGAAAGGTCTTAATCTGGTACAGTGTACAATTTCCGAGGTTTTCTTAGTGAGGGAATTGGGTCTGTTAATTTCAAAATTTACTCTAGAAATTTGTTTCAAAATTTTATATGGACCAGAATAAGGGGGAGTAAGTTTAGGAGTATTTGGGTAACGAAACTCTTCGTACATTACTATATCACCTATCTTAAATTTAGATTCCTCAAAACGAGTGTCATATCTCTCTTTATTTACTTCATGATTTTTTATAGTTCTCTGTTTAGCAATCTTCCTCGCTTCTTCAATTGGTGGGTACATGTCTTGATCATCAAGCAAATTTTTGTAGGGTCGGTTTTCCATGCATTAAATAAGAAGGGGGAAATTTTGTTACGGTATGGGGTGTGTCGTTATATTCATTCGTTATTTCACGTAATAATTTTGTCCAGGAGACTTTACCAGGGTGTGAATTTAATTTACATTTAAGCCTAGTAATCAGGGTCTGATTTACTCTTTCAATTTTTCCGTTTGTTTGTGGTCTATGCGAAGTAGTTAGCAATTGTGTAATATTATTGTTTCTCAAAAAATGTTTAAATTTGGAGGAAGTAAAAGCACTATTTCTATCACTTAAAATTTTCTTAGGTACTCGGTGTTGAAAAATTTGTGTTAAACAATTAATATAAGTATCTGTATTTTCATTTTTAGAAGCAAAGGTCCATATATACCTCGTGGCATGATCTATAACTATGTGTAAATATTTCTTTGTAGACCCATAATAATTTAAACCACCAACAGTGTCTATGGCAAGAATTTCAAAGGGTTCACTGGTAGGGGGTAACATTTGTAAGAGACAAAATCTTTTTTGTCTAGACTTCTTATTTAGTTGACATACTTCAAAATGTTTCACATAGTTACTCACATCTTTAGTTATTCCAATGCAATAATATTGAGGTGATATCAGATTTAACATTGCCGAAACTCCTAAATGTCCATAATTAACATGGGCTTTTTCTAATAATTGTAAACGTAAAGAGAAGGGCACAACAATTTTCATTAAACCTTGTTTTTTAACTGTCCATACATTATTAACTTTTTAAAACTTCTTACCGTTTACATTATCTAAGTTTTGATGATGCTCGATTTCTTGCAATATCAACAATGGGTCACGTTCACGTAAAGTTACATGGTGAGAAATAGGGTTTCTAGTTAACATATCGGCTTCATAATTTGTAGAACCTTTTTTATATTTAATGTCAAAATCGTACATGGACAGTTTAAGTGACCATCGGAATAATCGTCCAGTTGGGTGTTTAATACTTTTTAACCAGACAAGTGCAGCATGATCCGTTTGAACGGTAAAATGAGTCCCATGTAAATAACAATAATATTTATCAACAGCATCAATAATTGACAAGCATTCCAGCTCGGTAATGGCATAATTTTGTTCATAGGTTCTAAGTTTTCGAGAATGATAGGCTATGGGATGCAAACTTCCATCAGGGTGTTGTTGTTTTAAAATTGCGCCTACCGCTTGTCCGGACGCATCCACGAAAATATGGCATGGGTAATTTGGGTTATAAATAGATAAAACAGGTTTAGATATTACAGCGTCTTTTAAATCCTAAAAAGCTTTCTGGCAATCATCTGTCCATTCAAATTTAGTGTCTTTCTTCAATAATTTATTCAATGGTACTCTTAATTTAGCATAGTTGGGAATGAATTTATTATAAACATTTACGCTACCTAAAAATCTTTGCAAGTCTTTAACATTCCTGGGAGGTTGAAGTTTCTTAATAATTTCTATATTAGCGTTACTCGGGTGATAACATCCCTTTTCCACTTCATATCCCAAAAATTTTATTTTCATTTGGGCAAATTGGCATTTTGAAAATTTCAATTTTATGTTTTCTTTTTCACAAATCGAGAAAATAGTTTTTAAATGCTCTAAGTGTTCTTCGAAAGAGTCTGAAAACATAATTATATCGTCAAAATAGTTGAGCGCAAATTTAATTTGGTATTTATTTAAAATTTGTCTGAGTGTTCTTTGGAATATGGCAGGAGCGTTTTTCCAGCCAAAAGGTAATCTTTTCCATTCATATAAGCCAAAGTTTGAGGTGAAAGCTAATTTTTCTGTATCTTTTTCATTTAGTTTAATATGCCAGTAGCCACTCGCGAGATCAAGGGTGGAGAAAATCTTAGCATTGGTTAGTTGATCTAAAACTGCGTCGATTCGGGGAATTGGTTCCGAGTCCGTTTTTGTAATACTATTTAGTTTTCGGTAATCGATACACATTCTGGATTTTGAATTTTCATCTTTCTTGTAAGCCAAAGTAATTGGGGAAGCATAGGGTGAATGAGATGTTTTTATTAAACCTGCAGCTAAAAGCTCGTCTATTTGTTTCTTAATTTCGGCATTATCTTTTGGTGACGCCCTGTATGGACGAAGGGAAATTGGTAGTTCAGAATTCAAAATTACTCTTTGTGGTTCAAGACGTATACATCCAACATCATATTTATTTTTCGCGAAAATATTATTATACTCATTCAATATTTTGTTCAATAGAACACTTTCATCATCAGCAACATTATTTTCATTTTCAATTTTATAAAAACGAGTATCACAATTTCTATTATATTTAGTATCAAGATTTATAGTATTATGAGAACAAATATGTGGCACATTAGGATTATCATATGTTAAAAATATATAGCAATTATTAGTAACATTTTCCAAAGACAAAGTAGATGAAATATTATTTTTTCCTTGGTAAACACAAACATTTTAAAAATCCAAATTAATTTTAAATAGACTAATAATTTCCGACGTTAGAATTGCATACTTTAAATTTGTTTCAATAACATAAAAATTCACAAATCTATTCAACTCACCGATTCGGCACTTTGTAGAAATTATTTTATCAGTTTTTATTTTACCTGCGAGGGTACTGACCTGTGAATTGTCCGATGGAAGAATTTTCACATAATATTTAATTTTATCATATACAGTTCGAGAAATAATGTTAATGGTGCTACCTGTATCTATCAGGCCGATAATCAGTTCAGTACCGATTTTTAGGTGTATGGTGAACATCCGTCATTGTCGCTGTTCTGTCATGTTGTTGTTATAGTTGTTTGCATGTTGTGGAGACTGGAACCGAGTCCTAGGACGTTCCTCTTCTCGAAAATTCTGGGGCCATCTATGCCATGGTCGCGGTTGTTGGTGCCGGAATCTAGGTGACTCGTGTTGTGGGAATCTGTCATAGTCATCTCGCCGATCGAACGGTCTGCGAAAACCGGACTGTTGATTGTGCATGTCTCTATTATGGTGATCTTTCCTCCTATCTTCGTAGCTGTTGATCATTTTCCTCGCAAGGGAAATCCACTCAGTAGTTGTACCAACGTTACTTATTAAAAATAAATCCCTGTATCTTGTCGACAATCCGTCTGTGAGACCTTGAATTATAATTTCTTCTTCAAGTTTTAATGCTTTACCGATATTAATTTTCTTTTTAAAATAATCATTTATATTTTGACTTCCAGAAAGGCTCAACCTGCTGAAATCTTCGAATGAAAACTGTTTTTCTTCTGAGAAATAGTCACTGATTTTTATTTTATCTTCATCCCACTTTTGTGATTCTATTAGGTTTTCGATGTAAAATTCCAAAGCCTCGTCCGATAGAAAATCCGGAAATATTTGTAGTTTTTCTTCTTCCGTCAATTCAATAGTCTTTTTCTCGAAGAATTTCAACCAGTTATTAATTTTGACCATTCCACCAGGATTAAATTTCGGAAGATTACTTAATTGATTTGGTGAAGATATAGCACTGTTTTCCAATAATTGTTTGTCGTAAACTCCAGAATTATCCCCTTGTTTTTCTTCAGGTTGGTCAGAATCACGATGATCAGCCAATTTTTTATTTAAATCTTTCGATGTCATTTTCGAAAAGGGAAATCAAAACTAGGTCATTTCCACACATAGCCCAAGGCAGTGGATTCGAAGTCCGTTGGGGTTGATACGCACATGAAGAATCGCTTTCGGCTCTATGTAATATAATCATTACATCTCGTTCTTAAAATGCAACCTGAAAAGGAAAACTAGCTCAAATTTACATGGCTGGAGCTAGACTCAGCCTGAAAGGAATTAAAATTTTGAAGCAGTCGGGTCGAATCGTTTTATTAGGAGCGATAGTAACATACGTCCTTTCATTTCAGATGCTCGGAGCGAAGTGCAATATCACCTTTCAACCTTACGCGCTAGAAGCGAGGTACATGTGGCTGTTGTTTTGAAATTTCAGCGGAATTTTGGGGCTGGCGATGCGAACCCACGCTTTTATCGAGACGTATACACGTGTAGAAATGCAACGTTTGCTGTTTTATGCGAAGTTCTGTTGCTATGGGTTTTTAAAGCGCTAAAGTAATGTTACTGGGGATTGGATTTAGGAAAGGGAATTTAACTGATAGAATGGAGGGTCTAATATTTAATTTATTACATATATATATATAGGGTGTCCAGCGAAGAAGTCCCTGTTTTCAAAATTAAAAAATCTCGAAAACAAAAATATGTAAAGTAATGCAACAAACGATATATTTATCGGGAAAGCTGTAAGAATTTTTATACTAAATTTTCGAAATAGTTACAAAAGCTGCTAATAGATGGCACTGTTAGCCAAATTTACTGCAATTTACTGGCGCAGGCATGTATTGGTCTCCATATTCGCCGGACCTGAGTCCTTGTGACTATTTTTTGTGGAACACACTGAAAGATACTGTCTACTGGACACATCTCACCACGCTGGATGAGCTTCAGTCGGCGATCCGTTGGGCAGGTGAATCGATTTCTGTTCAGACACTACAGGGTGTGACGGTAAATTTTATTGTTCGTTTGCGCCACCTCCGTTCAGCGAATGGTGGACATTTTGAAAAGATTGCGATGTAGTGATTGCAAAGGCTGCCTGCAAAGAGTACGAGTTTATTTATGCATGCTGATACGAATCGCAGAGCGCCATCTGTTAGTATCTTTTGTAAATATTTCGAAAATTGGTGTATAAAATTCTTACAGATTTCACGATAAAAATGCTGTTTGTTGGATTCTTCTACAGATCTTTGTCTTCGAGATTTTAAATTTTGAAATCAGGCACTTCTTCGCTGAACACCCTATATATATATATATATATATATATATATATATATATATATATATATATATATATATATATATATATATATATATATATATATATATATATATATATATATATATATATATAAGTGTGGGTGTGGGTGTGCGTGTATCGAAACGATGTTACTGAAGTGGCATTCACATATTTATACTCCAATTAAAACCAAAATTAATTTATGTTATATCGACAAATGAATTCGAATTTTCAACTTCCTGTAATCTTTTAGTACATGCTATATTTACATCATGTCCAGATAAATGACATTTCCCTTTTTTAAGATTATTTAGATTTTGAGAACATATTAGTGTTCTTTTTCTGTCTTATTGATATCATATACTTTGCACCTTTTTCTTAGTCTTAGGTAAAAATAACTGAATTTTGAAAGTATTAAATCATTAAATAAACAGTGTAAGAAAATAAATACCGTTCTGAACTTTATCCGGATAACGGAAATAATAAGAATAAATCTTCCAAATTTGCCAGATAGCAGTCATTCCTTGAAACAATGGGAAAGAGAATATCAAGTATTTTTATGTAATGTATTTTAATAATATCCTTCCTTACACAAAATGTGTTTAAATACCTCAAATTAGAAACTTCATGTTTTTATACCTTTTTCTTTTTTATTCTCAAAATCGAACTGAAACGAAATAACCATAAAGAAACTACGGTGAGGAAACTCTAAATAACCACCAGTAGGCATTTCACTAACGTATTTTTCTATCTAACAAAGTGACTCGGCTACTGCACTACAGCTTTTTATGGATTATAAGATCTTTCACTTGTCTTTTTTTCTCCGAGAAGTATGGCGACAATAAAATTGTCAGATTAGATTTGGAGGTCAGGTTTCCTGCATACTGTTATCCACTCCTCTGCATAATTCTCAACAGTCTTCAGAGTCGCTCCCCACTGAAAAACTTAATTTTCACTAACCGTAAATTAAATACTGCGCAGAATTTCGTATTTAAGAACTAGGAACAAAAAATTACATTGGATAACGGAATGAAAAATATATACACTTGGGACAATGCATCAAACTGACATGGCTCTAAATCAGTCATGATATGTAAAGTCTAATTGAATTTTGCTGTCATAGTTTTCTCGGATATTGAACGTACATTATGAACAAAATATCCTTCTCCGACTTTCTGTTGTTTTTAACACGTCTTATTCAAGATCAGCCTTTATATTTCTGAACCGCCATTGTTTTCTACGGGTTCTCTCCCTTATATTCTAGTTCTTCGCAGGTATTTGAATTTCATTTCAAACACTTGGGACAATGCATCATATTGACATGACTCCAAATCAGTCATGATATGTAAAGTCCAATTGAATTTTACTATCATAGTTTTCTCAGATATTGAACGTACATTATGAACAAAATATCCTTCTCCGAATTTCTGTTGTTTTTAATACGTCTTAATGAATAGCATACTTTATTTTTCTGAACCGCTGTTCTTTTCTACGGGTTCACTCCCTTATATTCTCGTTCTCCGCAAGAATTTGAATTTCATTTCAAACACTTGTGATAATGCATCATACTGACATGGCATCATCAGTCATGATATGTAAAGTCCAATTGAATTTTACTGTCATAGTTTTCTCAGATATTGGACGTAAATAAGAACATAATTTCCTAGTCCAATTTTCCGCTGATGTTAATACTGCTTAATTAATAGTACCCTTTGTTTTTCTAAACTTATGTTGTTTTCTATGGATTCTCTCCCTAATATTCTCGTTCCACACAGGCAGCCAGGTGATGGCCGAATGTCTAGGGCGATGCCATTCAGTTCAGATCCTCAGGGTTCGAGTCCCACTGTTAGCATGGATGCTTATAGTCTTTCGGAATCGGCTTTAAACTGTAGGTCCCGGTCTAATTTGCCCTCGACTACTAAAAACTTTACCGTAGCGCTCCAAACCAAACCAAACCATACCGTTTCCCACAGGATTTTTTTATTTCCTTTCATTCATAAATATTCAACTGAGGAAATTTCTAGAACAAGTTTCATGCATTGCCTAAAGGAAATAAAAAGACTTTGGAAAAATATTCATAAATTCAAGATCCAAAATCCAAAATATTTTGGATAAGATTATTTTCTTTAAAATAGTAACAAACAGTATTTGCATACTTTAAACCTCAGTAACCAATATAATTATTAGAAAAGATTGTCATTTTGCAATTTTTCCCTCAAGTTTGCCTTTCTGTCCTTGTATACTTACAAATATGTTCTAGAAATACGAATTTTGAGAAAAATATTTTTAACGTTCAGCTTTCCCCAATATCATAAATCGCTATCGACAATAAACTTTCTACGTTCCATCTTAGTACATTTTTCATATGTTTCTTATTATGATTGTAAAATAAAAGTTCCCTCCACTATCATGAACTTAAATTTTCAATAAAAGACAAAAATTGCAACAAAAAGATTTTTCTTAAAATGCACTCGTGCAACTGACTATGGAATCTAGTACACTCTTGAGAGAAACCCATTTCTTTCCCGACAACAAATTTCGTCTGCTTTAAATGCAATAAAACGGCGTAATAGAATGTAAAGTATATGATTTTGCATCAGCAGTTTTCTTTCTCTACTACCTATATTTAAATTTCTCTCTCAGCTTTTAAAATACCTCAAAAATGCTCAGATACTTTATGATGAGTCCCTAAAAATAACATTCAGTTTTGAAATAATAACTTTAAAGCCGTCGACGGCCTTATTGTTTTTAAAAGCATCATATTTAAAGCTTCTCTTGATAACAGATTGTCTGCTTTTTGTGAGTAGATAAGATTTTCTTTTCTTTTTTGAAATATGTTCCATTAGTGCTTTAAGCAAACGGGCGTTATTGACTGAGTAAAAAGTGGATTCTCTTTATGTTATAGATATTTTAAAGGATAACTGGATAAAATATATGGTAATATGTGTTTTAAATTTAACTAATGTTAATCAATAATGCATTTTAACAACACTATACAGAAAATATTTTAATTTTTTTTCTATGAAGTATGAAGAATATGTCACTACGTCGAAGACAAAGGAAGTGACTATTTTTTTAAATATATTTTTTCCTTTCTTTAACATCCATTTACGTATTTATACATAACAAAAAATAAATATTTTTTAAAGTTCCTTTTTTGCGTTTTCTGTAAAATTTTCAGTCTACCACTGAACCAAGAGAAATTTTATACGAGGGCAGCCTGGGAAGTGATACCAGTTTAATAATTAAAAATAGTTAATGAAGATTTTTGAAAGAAACTTTTTATTTTGCATAAATATAACTTAGTTTTTGTATCCCTGCCACATATTCAACCTGCCAGTTCATCGAGAAACGTAGTGACTCCTTCTTTCAGATCTTCATCACTTCGAAAACTTGTTCCTTCTAAAAAGTCTTTCAATTTCGAAAAAAAGTTGGAAATCAGATGGTGTAATATTTGGGCTGTAGGGTGGGTTGTTGAAACTCAAATACCGAGACCAGAGGGCTCTGCGTGCACTCTGTCATGTGATTGTTGTTCTCATGCTGTTAGTCAGAACTCGTTCTGAGAACGAGGTGATAAACCACGATGTCCTAGTCTATGTTTCTTGTTGTTGCTATTGTACATAACTAAAACTTTGATAAAAAGCAGAAGTCTGGATTGACTCATTGCAGTATGACAGGTAAGAAACCTTTATATATTCATTAAGAACAAACAATGAAAGTGAGAAATAAAAGTTGTATCATGGGTAGTTGAAATTTTTCCGTTGAAACTTATTCAGAAGTTGTGTTTTTCCAGCAGCATGAGGTTTGGCATTGCTGTGGAAAAGCACGACATCGTACCGAAGGGAGTTCTGTTCACTCATCATCATGGACGTTCTCTCTTCTCGAGTTAAAATTTCGACACCATCGGTGAACAGATGACTCATCCATTGCATTATCTCCATAAAGCTCTTTGATTTGATGATAAATCTCACATCGTCACTCATTTCTAGCGTTAAGGAATCGAATAACCGATCTTACCTTACAATTGACGGCGTTCACACTTTTATAAACATTTTAAACACTCACAGAAGAAAAAGAAAATCATTAATGACGGATCATAACCTTGCGGTCAGGAAGCAGATTGTCGACTGAGGTTTGGTGACCTGGAGTGGCGGCAGTTGTATAAGCCAGTGCTGTATACGGCTAGAACAGGTACTACTTTCCGGACGGCCCTCGAAGTTCCTCTTAAAAAATTCTTATCAAAGAAAATAACAGAAATTAATCTAACGCGGTTAATTCTCTGTCCTCTGTTGACCTTGATTGTCGGAGGCTGTTGCAAAGCTTATCTGTCAGTAAGACGGTGACTGTTTTACAGTGTATCCCTGAGCACTGTGGTGTTCATGGCAATGAAATCCCGACTCTCTGGCCAAAAAAGGTGCTTTGATCTTGTAGACATCTCTTTCCAGTGTCCCTTACAGTAAAGTAAAGTGTATAATCAAAAATATGGTGAGAGAGGAATTCATAAACAGTCTCACCGTTAGAACTTCTCAGAAGCCTTGGCCATAAAAATTATTTGATGTCTCTAAATGGCCCAGACATAAAATGGTGGCCAAGTTTAGACTAGCTACTGGCCATGACTGTCTCCTGGAACATTTACACCGCTTCAACATTGTTTCTAGTTCTTTATGCACACTCTGTATCTTGAGATGGGTCATGAACTGTGAACATTTGTTTCATTGCCCTGCAATGACTAAACGTTCTCTTGTGGGCCGTTACTGTGAGTCCAGGGGACTTCTGAATTCATAGACTATTTGCTGCACTTTTTTTCGTTTTTTTGTGTTTCTTGTGTTGGGCTCTTTTCTGACTGTAGTTGTCTTTTAATCTGTGCAATTGGAAATTTAAAAAAAAATCTAACGCAATTATCCATGACAGCTATAAATACGATTCTAGTAATACCTTTCCTTTTTGAAAACATGTAAACAATTGCGTAACTGAATTGAAATAATTGTGAAAACCAATAAAAATACATTTTTTTCTAATTTTAATGTCAGTAGTGATGTACTAGTACAACTTAAAACTGATATTAATTAATATTATATTATACAAAGAAGGAACAGTACCTTTATCGATAGTAAATGTTGCTATGCTCATTGCAAATTTACACCGCAGTGTAGGATAGCGCCCTTTCAGAGCATTCCGGATGTAAGCAGTCTTAGTCATCTATAAATAGACGTGAAAGAGAATTTCCCGACCCTATATAAGATCATAATGCAATCTGATATCTTTTCCCGACGTGGGCACATTTTCCTGAATGACGCGGGGTTTATAGATCAAATGGAAAATAATATCCAACTGTCAGTTGCGTTTGAGTGTCTTTTCACTGCCAACGTAAGCAGTATAAATCTCTATCAAATCTATGAACAAAAACCGATAAAAGTCTACTTTTTAATTATTTTTTTCTTTAACCGTTAAAAAAATAATAGTGAAAAATCTTAATATGATAAACTGAAAAATGTTGAAATCAAAACAAGGTTACAGTATTCAACATGAGGAAATATCAGTTGTTCAAGAAAGTCATTTGGAATGTATGAAAATGATTTTTTTTAACGTTTATAGAAAAACTAGTTTTTCTTTAAACGTTAAAAAAATAATACTGAAAAATCTTAATAAGATAAACTGAAAAATGTTGAAGAAATCAAAACAAGGTTACAGTATTCAGCATGAGGAAATATCAGTTGTTCAAGAAAGCTCATTTGGAATGCATGAAAATGAGTTTAAAACTAATGGTAAAAAAGGATAAAATAACAAATGCAGACCACAAAACTTCCTATAAGAATTTGAGTTTTTAAGAAATACAAAGCGTTCTTGGATAACAATTAAGAGCTGAAATTCCAATGACAAATTACCACTCAAATCCAAAACTTCGGAGAAATTTATTATATAAAAATGCAATTTTTTCTTCCAAAGTAGCGTTGTTGGGAGATCCGAGTTGAAATCGGGTGATGTCTCAACTCTCAGAGAAACAAATTTCTAAACCACAAAAAGGCAAGAGCAAATTGTGCATTGAGATTCAAAATGAGAGGTTGAGAGGTGAAACAGGATTTAAAAATTCCTAGAATCTTTGCAGTTTTATGCAAAATTTCTGTTCTACAGAATTCAAGGGTGAGAAGGGTTTGCACAAGGAAACGTAAATTTAAAACACTAGTACTTTTAAAAAAATAAAAATAAAATTTTCTACGAAAATATGTTTCAGTTACAGAATAAAATTAAAAACATATCAACTGAAAGGAAATATGAAGAAAATTTTGAAGAAAAGGCCTTTAAATTTTTGACTAATATTCATACATTTTTTTAAATTGCGGAATAATAAAAAGAAATAATTTACAAATTTACTGCAACAGTAAAGGAGGTTTGCTAGATATCGAATGGATAAATTGTATGGATTCATATACACTGAAGTGCCACTGAATTAGGGATAGCAAAGCCTATGCAAATTGTCTAGCGCTGCGCATCATGTATGCGCAAGTGAGGGCTATGTGGTAAATGCATATATAGCGCGTACTGTAGTTGTTCTGAATTAGTTGTTGGAATTGCCAGTATGGGTAAACTGCCTGACTTAGACGCCTTCGATCGCAGACAAATCGTAGGTGCGCGACGCATGGGCTATTCAATTTCCGAAATCGTCAGACAGCTAGGATTATCAAGGTCGGCAGTGTCAAGAGTATACCAAGAATACATGGATGGTGGAAAAAAACTAGCGTTCGGGCAAACTGCAAAAGACAATTAGCCTTGACAGTGTGTGGTGAGAGGCGGCTCAGGCGTATTGTACGTAGCCAGCGAAGCCAAACATTAGCTCAAATTACCACCCAGTTTAATGATGGTGCCAGTCGTACAGTCAGTAAACGGACTGTGCAACGCTCGCTTCCCCGTATGGGTTTCGGGAGCCGTCGACCTACGAGAGTACCATTGCTCTATACTCGCCATCGGGCTGCACGTCTTGCCTGGGCAAGAGAGCACAGAGACTGGAGTGTAGACTACTGGAAACGAGTAGTCACGATTCCGACTATTTAACGCCGATGGGAGGCTGAGAATATGGCGTCAGGCTCATGAAGCCATGGATCCTGCATGCCTGGCAGGAACTGTACAAGGGCATGGTGGCTCAATCATGGTCTGGGGTGTTTTCTCGTGGCACAGTTTGGGATCTTTGGTGCGTGTACCAACCTCCCTCAATGCAATTCGGTACGTAGAGTTGCTGGGTGATCACCTCCAACCGTTTAAGCTGTTCTGTTATCCTCACGGTAATGGAGTTTTCCAGCAAGACAACTGTACCTCTCACAAGTCCAGGTTGGCTACTGGCTGGTTGGATGAGCATTCCTCTGACTTCTCTGTCATGAATTGGCCACCTAGAACCCCAGACTTAAATCCTATTGAGCATGTTTGGGATGTTTTGGGACAAGACGTGAAAGGCCATCACACAGCACCAAAGAACCTTACTGAATTATGGACAGCTTTAGAAAATAGATTGGCAAGCCATTCCCGTGGAACGTTTCCAGAAACTTGCTGAATCTATGCCTCATCGTGTGGCAGCCGTTATCAAGGCCAGAGGAGACCCTACTCGTTACTAGGTAGGTATCCCTAATTCAGTGGCATTTAAGTGTTTTCTTCAATACATATTTCCAAAATCTAAATGAATCCGCTTTTTAACCATGTAAAGTTATATGAAAAAACTGTCGATAAAAAACTGCTTCATTAGGGATTAAAAATAACCGGATTAAAAATTCAGAACCGGATTTCGGGGCTGAAAAGTTTCCAAAAGCTGATTTCCGGGAATTACCCAGGTTTGAATTATGCATGAACCCCAAAACATTTCCCCTAAATGTTGATGAAAAAACTATGTTTATTTTTAAGGGGACTTAAATATTGAAAAAAAAAATGATCTTTTTTTGTCATTTTAAAAAATATTTGGACATTTCTGAATCATTTAAAACAAACCGTGTTAGCATATTCCAATTAGAACATTAGAAACTACGACATGAAAGAAGTAGTTCAGATGAAAACATCACCAGTATGGTAATTATAAAAGCCTTATCTCGTAATGGGGATTTTCAAGCTAGTATAAAAGAAATTACTGCAGATATTGCTTTCAAATTTTCAGAGTACAGTAAAATCCTGAGTATAATACGCACCTTTTTTTCACATTTTAGTCCGCGAAATTGAGGGTGCGTATTATTCTCGAGTACAAAAAAAAACGTAGTTTTAAACATTGGATAAACGAAACGTACAGCAGCTGTAAGACATTGCCGCAACACGGGTGCGTGCGGCAATGATCTTCACTCCGTGATTCATCCACCCGTTTACTAAGCAGGTATTCCTTTTGAACAAATGGAACTCACAGTTTGTAGGATCAAGTGAGGATAATGATCGCTATATATATTACGATGGCAACAATAATTGTGACATGGACGCAACAACAATAGATGAGCTGTATTCTAGTGAAAGTGATTAAGACTGATAATATGACATTATTGTTTGTTTTGAATTAACAATTTAAGTATTTTTCTACCGAAATCGACGTTTTCGTTTCTTTCCATTACAAATTTTATTTATGTTAATAAATATCTGTGCAATTTTTAAATGAAATATTGAAAAGTTATGGGTGCGTATTATAGTCGAATTTTAATTTTTTCCGAAAATTTTGCGCAAAATCAAGCATGCGTATTATACTCGGGTGTGTATTATAGTAGAGATTTTATGGTAAGTGTATAGTGATTCTACATAATATATGCATCTAATTATTTACTGAACAAAATTATTTTACAAAGAATATATAATAAGAATTTAAACTAATAAATTATAGCATTTGACTTGTAATTTTAATGTGCTTTATCACTTTTTACCATGTTTTTATTAACTCGCTTTCTTGTTTGTTTGTTTTTGTGTGTGTTTGTCCGGTACAAATTTTGCAATCGATTTTTAACTAACTTCCCGACTAGCTAGACATTTAAAACTTTTAGAATATCTCAGAACACGATGGCAATGCATTATTTTCATAATTTTAGCCATCTTTAAGCAGGATTGAATTCTTTTTCAGTTAATTTTGTTTTGTAGACTGGTGCAGCCATCTATCGGCCGAGACGGGAACGAAAGTTAAACGAAAGTAAACTTCCAATTAAATTCATTTTCTTTCAAGTTGATGGATAATTCGTCAAAAAGTTTTTAAAAGTATTTATTAATACATACAATTGTTAAATTTTTATGATTCAACAGAAAATTTAAAAACATGGTATATAAAAAGTTCTTTTTATGTTGCAATTATTTAAAGTATAATTGCTCTGGAGTAAATTCAGTATTTCGAAATTTAAATAGATTTAAAGCCTAATAGGTGTTATACCTAATGTTTGTACAGCACAAAACTGCAAAAATTACTTTTGAAACTTTATTAGCCTTGTTGTAAGTCTGCGCGCAGTCTATCAGCATAAATTTGAAATTCCCAGAAAATGCACTAACCTCTGAATCCGTAAATACAATTCTTATTTACTTGTAATAAAATTAATTAAAGGAACAAAATTTGTAAAGTTCAGAGAAGTAATACTCAAAAATTCATGTATTCCTTCGGCAAGAATATAAAAAAAAGTTATAGAAGTTCGAACAAACAGCAAATATTCTGACATTTTATTTGTGGAAAGGAGATGACTCCCCTTTACGTAAAAAAAAATAGTTTATTGCGTAAGTAAGAATATATTTCTTTTTAATTTAATTTATTTTAAGTTAATTTAAGGAAATGGTTTCTAAAACCCGAAATTCTGTGTGAAGAGTTTAGGTTTTTATTTTCAATTTCCCCTAGATTAGAAGTTCGTGGAAGATACGACTGTATAATTTTAAACAATACAAAATGCAATCTAATTTTGCGGATTAAAACTGCGATAAATAAAATTTCTTTTGAAAATTTTATATTGAATAAATCAATTAAAGCAAATGACATTCGATGGCATAGCTTTTGAAAGCAGGAGGGGATTGATATCAGAGATGGTTGAGAATGATGTAGTAGTTAACACTGTGGATGCGCTTAAGAAAAAAAGGTCCAATGATCTACATCAGGGGTTCTCAACCTTTTTCCTACGTCAGAATGATTTTCTTCATCCCCTCACATTTTCTCTATAATAACAGCATAAAACATAATTGCTTTACTATTAGCTTTATACATTTGGCCATAAAAACGGTTCTAATTGTAGTAAAGACTTCATTTTTTTTAAAGGTTTCTTACATTCCATTCTTTAAAATTAAATCATAATAAAAAATTGAGTTTTTTGGAGGTTTCAAACTGATCTCCCCCCTTAAGTTCCAGTGGATTTTCTCCTGTTCTGCCTAGTGTTGGTACGCAAATAAAAGCTGACGGCGGCATTCGACACATATACAAAAGCGTTCAGGTTCAGGTATTTCAACTTGTTGAAGCTCGAAGATCTGTAAGACTTTATCTCCAACTGTAACATTATGCATCAGAAATATATTTGCTCAGCAGGTAATTAAATATCATAAATAGGCCCTTATCAGTAAAAACATAATACAAGTAAAATAAGTAATAGTAAAATAAAAACAAACGCCGGGAATCGCACCAGGGATAAAAAATTACGAGGCGCACGCGCATCCAATGGGCCAGAGTTGCCACAGTTATTTAAGAAAAATGAGGAAGATATTCGCACTGAGATTATAGTAAAGTTTTAGGGGGTTGGTAAAAATACAAGAGGGAGGACTATAAAAATAAGAATAAGTAAGCAAGATAGAAGAGACAGTGTTAGCTCTTAAGAAGCCACACCCGAAGGCCTTTGCGGTTAGCATGGTGGAAGTAGTCATAGTCGGGAAACTCAGCTATAATCTCATTGCGAATGTTAGGAATATTATCAAAATAATTCTTAGAGAGTTTAAGTGCAGTTTCCTTGAAGGAAAGGATGGAGTCTCGTCGTATGGTTTCATTAGAAATATAACGGATTGCTCGGCGAATACATCTGAGAGGCAAGTTCTGGATGACCACTAGTTTATGGATATGTGTTTTCGTGGCGTAGAACCAGACCGGTATTGCATAAAGATCTACGGGGTACAAAAGCGTCATGACATTCAACTTTAGATGCGTGGATCACTCCGTTCTATAGAAATCTGTATTTATAGGTATGTATTAAAACGGATATTTTTATTTAATAATTACATTCCTAAAAAATTAAATTAAATTTTAAAACAGAAAAATTTTTCATAGACCCCCAATGGACCCCTGAAATAGTATAGACCCTGTTTAAACTTCCATCGACCCCCAAGGGGTCCACCTGGTGCCCGTTGGGAATCTCTGATCTATACAGTGACAAATTGTAAAGTATGGTAACACTGTTTATTCCCATTAAAATGTCGTTTTTAAAACCTAAGATTTAGTAATATAGGATACCCGGAGGCGAATTTCAAATATGTACACGTATCTTGCAACCGAGGGCGGAGCTAACCGTAATGGCCAATGATCGCGAGCACATACTTTCTGTTTTCAAAAGCACTCAACGTTTAATGGTGGTTAATGAAAGTTTACCGATTGTTGTTAAAATTGTGTCCTCCACTGTTTTAAATGAAGGTAACTTTGAATGTGAAAAAATTGCGAATATCCGTTATAAAGAATCATTTCCTGCCTGGGTGAAAAAATTTTCGTACTGTTAAACTGACATTTGTTTATATTTCAATCGGGCATTTTTAATTGCTTATTAAAAAGACAACTGGTGCAAAGAACACATTATTTTATTACAGTATTTATATACTGATATAAACGTATTTGGATAGATCCTGCATTGACATGTAGGACTACATAGAAATGCAATAAAACTGCACCAAAAATCTCTGGAAAAGTCAAGTAAAATTTTTAGTGATGGGTTGTATATTTTATAACAATCAAAGCAGAAAATGCATTGCGTTTTATTTTAATGCACCCCTGATGGATTTTTAATAAATATGTATTTTAACTCCATTGCAGAAATATTTGTTCATGAATGTTAATTTACAGTCTTAAATAAAAGGAATTTTTTAACTTAGTATTATTTTTAATTAAAAAATGTTTGCATATGTAAAAACACCAGCTGTTAGTTAGAAACTGATTCTTCATTTTTAAATAAGGATATTGTCACAAAATGTGAAAGAATTGGGATTAGTTAGAATTTACAGCCAGACACTGCTTTTAACATTAAAAAAATTTATAATGGGTGTTTAATAAAAATCATCTGTTATAAATATAAAGAGATCAATGGTGCTACAATCAAATTATGGATGTGGATGTAGTATATGGAGCACTTTCCTCTTCTGCTACTAAATGGACTTTCACTTTTGAAAGTTTTACATTATTTTTAACCCGAACCTCCAGAATGTTCATTTGATCCGCACCTGAAGTTTAATGGCAAAATTGACAAATCAAAGATTTGTTCAGGTTTTTTATTCTGCATAGACAATTCTTTAGTAGCCCAAGTGCAGGTAAGTCTCAGAAAATATTTCGAACTGCTTCTATAAACACTGGGGGCAATGTATTTTTATGCACAAATTTCTCGTTAGACCAATTTCTGATATTGGCATAAGAATTTATCACCTTTGGTGCAACATTGGTGATAAATATTTTCATCTCTTAAATACTTGTTGCAAAATATTGTTGATACAACTTTTCTCATATTATGGAGATTGTCAGAATTTAATTGAACCTTTTCAAAACATATCCAACATATTCTACTGTTTTCAATAGTAATTCTTTTGTAGGGATTACTATTTATGATTAACGGATTTTAGAATGGTTCATAGTGTTTTCAAATTTCTTGAGGATGCAACATTTCAACATGTAACATCTAATTTTAAAGATAATCAATAAGCTTTTACATTGAAAATTTTGCCTGCTGCATAAAATTGAATGATGTTGACAGAAAGTAGCATTTTATTAAAAAATACATAAATTCGAAGTCTTTATTAGATATTTAAAAGGTGCGTAAATTTATTATTTATTTTTTTTTTGTATAGAAAAATGCTTGACTTTCTTTCCAATTTATAAGCGAGTGAGAAAACTAACAAACGCTCCACACAGGGTGAGTGACTAGATAAACAGAATATAAACAAACATAAAAGTTTCCAAGTCCAAATGCACACGCAGTAAAGAACAAGTGTTCATTGGCTGTTACGGTTAGCCCCGCCCTGGGTTTCAAGATCCATGTACGAATTTGAAATTCGCTACCGGGAGGCTTTTGGAATCGGGTGTAAACTGTAGGTCCCGGTCAAATTAGCCCTCGTGTAGCATAAAGTTACCGTGTTGTTCCAAATCAAACCAAACCAAACCAAGATAACCGGTTCTACAACCTTTGCAATCGGATTTTCGGTTCCAATGGTTGTAGAACCGGGTATCCGAATAGATTTTTCACTCCTGGTACCTTTATACCCGGTTCGGAAATCCCTACTTTTGATCGTAAAATTTTTCCAGATTGAATTAATAAATAAGAAATCTTCAGATGCGCTTCTTGAAACTATATTTCCAATAGTATCTTATCGTTTGCCTCTATATCCAAAACCAGTTCGCAATACAACATTTTTTTTATAGGGAGACTACATACATAAAATTATTCTGAACGTTCTGCATAAATATGTGTTAAATAGAAGACTCAGATGGAAAGTCTTATATTTATTTAAACACATCATGTTATAAAATTAAGAGAGAAACAGCATAATAATCAGTTTACGATATTTAGCTGATATGTTTGGAGCTCAAAAAATATAAAAATTACAAATAGTCCTTCGGTGGTAATACAGCTTGTATGATAAAAAAATCCCTATACATGTATGCCTTCTGAAACATATGATAATTGTTCATAAAATACTTAAACTTTCAAAGTAAATGGATGTGGAAGTGTTTTTTTTTATCTGTTTATATATTTGCCAACACGAATATAGTAAAATCCAGAATTTTAAATGTTAAAAGATTTTAGTTTACTACGTTTTCAGAAAAATCCAAGATTTTATTCTGAGATAAAAGAAATAAGCCGATAAAAGACAGAACTCCTTATTGTACTTACGGACATGCACTTGGTATATACATGGATAAGCAAATACAATTGGTACCCATAGACAATGGAAATTTTCCCATTAAGATTACCGCCAGACAAAAGATTTACCCCTGATTGATTCTATCCTTCAGAAGTACGAGTTCCATTATATTTTTAAAAAGTCTTACATTTATTATTTTTTAAATTATAAGTAATTTGAAAGAACTATTCCTTTTATATGTAACTAGCTGAAAACTCCCACTTCTCTGCGGAGTACATTCAAATTAAATACAATGGTCAATGTATGCAATTAACACCAAAAGAAATTATTTATATATATATATATATATATATATATATATATATATATATATATATATATATATATATATATATACACTGAAGTGCCACTAAATTAGGGATAGCAAAGCCTATGCAAATTGTGTAGCGCTGCGCATCATGTATGCGCAAGTGAGGGCGCTGTGGTAACTGCATATATAGCGCGTACTGTGGTTGATCTGAATTAGTTGGTGGAATGGCCAGTATGGGTAAACTGCCTGATTTAGACGACTTCGATCACGGACAAATTGTAGGTGCGCGACGAATGGGCCCTTCAATTTCCGAAATCGTCAGACAGCTAGGATTTTCAAGGTCGACAGTGTCAAGAGTATACCAAGAATACATGGATGGTGGAAAAAAAACCAGCGATCGGTCAAACTGCAAAGGACAATTAGCCTTGACAGTTCGTGGTGAGAGACGCCTCAGGCGTATTGTATGGCTGAGATTGTGAGGTTGAGAATATGGCGTCAGGCTCATGAAGGCATGGATCCTGCATGCCTGGCTGGAACTGTACAAGGGCATGGTGGCTCAATCATGGTCTGGGGTGTTTTTTCGTGGCACAGTTTGGGATCTTTGGTGCGTGTTCCAACGTCCCTCAATGCAATTCGGTACGTAGAGTCGCTGGGTGATCACCTCCATCCGTTTATGCTGTTCTGTTATCCGCACGGTAATGGAGTTTTCCAGCAAGACAACTGTGCCTCTTACAAGTCCCGGTTGGTAAATGGCTGGTTGGATGAGCATTCCTCTGACTTCTCTGTCATGAATTGGCCACGTAGAAGCCCAGACTTAAATCCTATTGAGCATCTTTGGGATGTTTTGGAACAAGACGTGAATGGCCATCACACAGCACCAAAGAACCTTACTGAATTATGGACAGCTTTAGCCAATATTTGGCAAGCCATTCCCGTGGAACGTTTCCAGAAACTTGTTGAATCTATGCTTCGTCGTGTGGCAGCCGTTATTAAGGCCAGAGGAGGCCCAACTCGTTACTAGGTAGGTATCCCTAATTCAGTGGTACTTCAGTGTATATATATATATATATATATATATATATATATATATATATAATAAGTACATAACGTATGTAATTGATGTAAATAAACGAAAAATATATTTATAAAAAAAATCGTAACGGATAATTTTATAGACAAAATAATGTAGAAGAAAATATTCAAATTAAATCTGATACAGCATACTAAAGAATATAGTACAGTTTGAGGAACATATCTTTTACTGTATTTTAACACTTTTTGTATAATGTCCAATCGTCTGCCGCATTACAATATTTTTTGTTTATTTCGTTGTTATGCACGTGACGATAAATTAATTTAAAGTACCAGAAAAAGAAATCACGTGAATTTGAAAAATTAAATTCTAAAAATTAATCTTTAAAAATTCACCAAAAATCAGAAAATGGAGGTAAAGATTGGAAAAAGATTTCATTTTAAAGAAATCTTTCTCAATGTGATGAAAAATTAATATTTTAAATGCAAACTTCTAAAAAATGTTACAAAAACAGCTTAAAAATTTAATTTTAAAAAATCTAAGAATTTTTCAAAAATCTTTCTTAGTGCACCTCTACATTATAAGAAGAATCGCCATGCAAAATTTCAGTTCTTTAGGTCCAGCGGTTTGGTCTGAGCGTTATGTCAGTCAGTTAGTCAGTTAGTCAGTCAGTTACGGAACTGTTTTATATATATAGATGAGAAAAGAGAAAAAAAGTATGTTTAGAACTTTTATATAAGTGGAACTTAGTCTCAGTAAAGGGAAATTAAGATGAAGAACTAAATTAAAAATTAAAAAGAGAGGATTTTATAAAATTAATTACAAGAATTTTATATTAAATTTGTAAAATAAATAAATAATTAATATATTTTTGTTAGAAAAATGAAATTGTCTATTATGATTATATTATTAAAATATAAAAAGTTAAAATTACGACTTAATCTATTAAGATTAGAATATTAAATAAATTAATATGGAAAAAGTAGGGAGTATTTTACAAAATTGCTGCAAACAAGTAAGTTATAATTCGTGAAATAATTGTCAATTATCCCGTTATTCCTTAAACTACCAAGATAAATATTGAACTGTTTCTTTTCATCTAGTCCTTTTGTAAATTTAATGTTAAGTTGTACTTATCGATTTAGCAAAATCCCATATTTTTAAAATACTGCATGAACCTGATAATCTTATTAAATGAACTACAAATTATCATTCCTGATAATTTGCAATTAGCGTGGACCAAGCGTGGACCAATTAATTTTTGGACCAAGTTAAGTATTGCAAATTATCCTGATAATTTGCAATTTTTAACATGGTCCGAAAATTAATTTTTATATTCGCCAAATCTCTAAGCTAGCGCGCATTTGAGTTCTAATTTCGCGCGCATCATCCGATATTTGACTACAAAGTCTTCAATGAATGAATGCCTAATACCAAGACCAAAAAATTCAATATTAATGTGCCTAAACACTGCGGAATTAATGGCTCCTTCGGAGGGAGTTGAGGTCAATGCTCGAGGATTTATCTGATGCATATCTGACCACGTGGTAAGAAAGCTGCTTTCATATACGATTTTTGGAAAATCAGCAATCAATAGCTAAAGCCGCGAAAGCTGCTTTCGATCAATAAAGGGGGACGACAAAAGAAGAGAAAGAAAAGAAAAGGGACTGCTTTGGAAAAAGAATGCCATCCTCTATAAGCATCAAAGAGGAGTGTTTGGAAATTCCGAAAGAAACCTTTATTTTTATCGATAATGCTAGAGAGAGAGTCTAGTCCTCCTTAATATGCTTATAGATTTTTTAAGATTACTAGGGAAATTCCCGTGTAAATTCGAAGACAAAAGGAAATTAAGTTTATGATATTTTGCTTATTCTTTATTTTTGATCTATATATTCTATTTTGCTAGTGTATTAAACTTTAGACTAAATTTAACCTATACATACAAATATATATATATATATATATATATATATATATATATATATATATATATATATATATATATATATATATATATATATATATATATATATATATATATATATATATATATATATATATATATATATATATATATATATATATATATATATATATATATATATATATATATTATATATATATATATCTATATATATATATATATATAGATTATATATAGATTATATATATATATATATATACACACACAGTGGACACTCGTTAATTCGAACTCAAAGGTTTTCGAAAAAAAGTTCGAATTATCCGATGTTAAGAGAAAATATATAACTTTAGAAGTGTATCACTAAAGAAGAAAAATCTCCTAGTATGTATAACCCCAGAAAATATATTATACTATGTTATCTAAAATTAACATATTAAAAAGCAATACAGACTTGCCTTAATCATAAGATGAAGCAGAAGATATGCAGTAGAAAGCAAACTTTAATTAAAAATACGAATTGCACTTTGGGGAAACACTGTAAAGCGGATGTTTGGTTTTGTTTATGATGCCTACATTGTTCAGCTAACTTCTCGATTTGCAGTAAACATTTCAATTCATTTTCAGAGGAAGGTTCCATCTGAATAAATGCTTTCAGAGTTTTCATAGAGTCCATTATGGCTTTGTCCATTATGGCCGCATTAAAAATATCTTTTGGCAGGTAAGTAGAGAAAAGCCCTGGCAGTTTCCTACCGAAATTAGTGCATACGTCTTCGTTTACATTGTTTGGCCACATACAGTTTGATAAGAAATATTGTGCCTTGACTTAAATCGAGAAAGCCATCCATCACTTCATTTAAAATCTTCAATACCTATTCGACTTGCCAATTCATCAGCCTTCGTCAGCATTAAGGGTCCATTTATCAGAAAATTTCGAGATCTAACATCCTGAAACAATAGCAGTAGAGCTTTTTCTAGATATTATTGGGATACATTTCACATGCGTTTCCTTCCTCAAGCAAATTTTGATTTTTCCCATGAATCTAAAATTGACTCCTTTTTTTTCAAATAAGTTTACAAGATATTTTTTTTAAATTCCATATTCAGCTGCTAACTTTGTTTTTCATTCGCCATTCTCTACTCTCTTTAAAATTTCTACCTTTGTCTCCAAAATTAGGGTTTTGTACTTTCCACGCGTAGACATCCTGAATTTTTACACTTTCACATCACACACTGAGGAAGAAAAACTAGATCACATTAACTTGTCTGCACTGCAGGCATAACTGACGCAGCAATCTGTAGTAAAGACTGGTTTTTCTGAAATACTAAGAAAATTGATACAAATAACCGAAAATCGCTTTGCCCGTTAAGCGCTGATAAGTACAATAGCCATTAACGTTTAGCAGAAATGCAATAGTCTAGGAATGCGGGCATGTGCCTCTTTACATAGAAAAAAAATTCAGGTGATTTTGACACACAAAATAATAAATACAGCGTGTATTTTCTCCGTTAATTGAGGAAAAAGAAAATTTTTTTGTCACATTTTTAGTTCGAATTAACCGAATTGTTAAAAATTCAGTTCGAATTAATGAGATATTTTTAATATTAACTCCAATACAAGTTTTTGGGGGCCTTTGGATTAGTTCGAATTGACGAGCATCTACTGTATATATATATATATATATATATATATATATATAAACTTGCATGGTACAATTGCACCTATACTTATAAGAATAAAATTTTACTTCTTCTGTACGTTGATGAATAGAATATTTGGAAAAACGACTACTGCCGTCGAAAAAGCTATTAAGATCTTAGGTGAAAAGTCTGACTTAAAAAACTTAGGTAAAATCAAAAAACTTCTAGGCGTTGACTTCGTGGAAAAAGATGAAATATTTCTAATCAACCATACGGATTGCATAATTTAGGTATGTGAAAACTTTAAGAAATTAAATTTTCCTATATCTTCTCTTCCAATTGCTAACGGTGTGGTTCTATCGAAAAAACAATGCCCTTCTACAGATGAAGAAATAACTGAAATGGCAAAATTGCCATGTCGGAGCGTAATTGGGTGCCTCGCTTATGTAGCCGGCCTACGCGCCAGGTCATCAGCTTCGCGGTCAATATGCTGCCCCAGTTCCAACAAAATTCGGGTCTTCCCCGCTGGAACGCCCTTATGAAATTACTAGGATACGTAAATTGTACTAGAAAAGCCCAGTTAGATTTATCAAAAACTAAGGACATCCCAATTTCCTGTTATAGTGATGCTGATTTTGCCCCGAACAGAGATGACCGAGTGTCAATGGGAGGTTTAATTTTATTTTTAGATGAATCACCAATCATTTGGAGAGTATTTAAACAAAAATGCGTCATCTTCTCTACGATGGAATCAGAATTATGTTGCCTTAGCTGAGTCTTCAAAAGAACTAATGTATGTTATGCGTATCTTACGAGAATATAATACCAGAGGTATTTTAGATACTCAACCTGGTCCTTCTAAACTAAAATGCGGCAGTAATGCCGCAATAGAATTTTCAAATTCTCCTATTAAGAATTCTCGTACAAAACATATAGACTTTAATTACCATTTTATCAGAAATATAATTTTAGAAGAGCATTTCAAGTTAAACTTTGTTTGCTCTAAAGACACATTAGCAGATGGGTTTACAAAACCCCTGACCAAAGCCGGTCTTAAGATATTCAAAGACAAAATATTTTTTTAATATAATCTTTGAAGCGTTATACATTTGATCTTCAGATTTTATTTTTGTATATTATGTAAAAGTATTGTATATAATTGTGATTTTTCTTTAAGTGTGTATACATTTGTATTTCATTTAAAGGTGTCGATATATAACTTCTATATCCTTGCAGAAACACGTACAATTGTTTAAATATATTTTTAATCTAGAATATGCATTTGTGTATATACTGCAAATGCAGTATTTTTAAGTCATCTAAAAGTAATTTGTTTAGAAAGACAACTTAATTTGCTTATCAAAAATGCAGTATTTTTGAAAACTCTTACGAAGAAATTGTGAATGCATATTTAAACTTCTCAAAATGTACATGTAAGTTTAATAGATTAGCACTAAAAGATTGAAACAGGTATGGTCTTGTCTTGAAACATCGGTCCCCATATGAACTTAATTTCTATTTGATTTCTATTTTTAACAGAATTTGTAAGCAGCTAGACGCCTAAATTTTTGTTTACATAGCCTTGGAAAGCTTATCTATGTATGTATGTATGTGTTTATGTATGTGTTTATGTATGTGTGTATGTGTGTGTGTATGTGTGTATGTGTGTATGTATGTTTGTATGTATGTATGAAATTGTGTGTGTATGTATGTGTGTATGTGTGTATGTATGTGTATGTCTATGCATGTATGTGTGTATGTGTCCATGGATGTATGTATGTAATTGTTTGTGTATGCATGTGTATATGTGTCTATGTGTGTATGTATGCGTGTATGTATGTGTGTATGTGTGTATGGATGTATGTATGTAATTGTTTGTGTATGTATGTGTATGTCTATGTATGTATGTGTGTATGTATGCATGTATGTATGTGTGTATGTGTGCATGGATGTATGTATGTAATTGTTTGTGTATGCATGTGTATATGTGTCTATGTGTGTAAGTATGTGTGTGTATGTATGTATTTGTGTGTGTGTATGTATGTATTTGTGTATGTGTGTATGTATGCATGTATGTATGTGTGCATGTATGTATGTCGTTGTGACCCGTATTTAGTTTGCATTTCAACAGTTGTTCCCAGATTATGTGAAAAAGGGTATCTGTGTGATAAGAATTCCTGAGATCTCTTTCGATTATTACTTAAACAACTTTAAAATTATATTATATGGGACGAAACGGGAATTATACCTATTTCAGCTTGAAATTTAGTTTAATTTTTACGGAATAACGTACAACATATTTGGTAAACGTTAAAGTAAAATTTAAACATAAGACCATTAGTTATATTCGCTAACAGAATCGCCTTGATATTTTTGAAGTTTTACAACGGCAAAATAAAATATACTGCACCTGCAACAGAAATTTTGTCAGTGATCAGATTGCGGTTGATAAAGAATCAATCAGTTTGTTACCACCTTCACTTTCAATTACAAACTACTGGAGGGAACAGAGAATTCTCAGTTTAATTAACAATAGCTCCTATTCTGTTCCCCTCGGTTATTCCTTACAATTATTTTTGGGCTGCCGTCGAAATCTGAGATAATGCACTTGTTTATAAAAATAGATAATTTAAATCAAAATATAAAAATTAAGTATTTTCATGTATAAAAGGAAGTACTTAAAAAAAATCACACAGTCATTTGGACCGTTCTTGAATTTGATTCAATAGAAATTAATTGCTGTATAAATTGATATAAAAATAATAATTTTAAGTTAAATAAATTACTTAATTTAGCGATAATTGCTAAAATTAAACTGTATTGAAAAGTCATATTGAGAATTTATATATATATATATATATATATATATATATACTCTCTGTGACAAAAAATATATGCACTCAAAAGGATACGAGCTACTATTACGAAACTTATCATGTACACTATCTGGCCAAAAGTATCCGGACAGAGAATTTCAAATTCGTACATGGATCTTGAAACCGAGGGCGGGGCTAACCGTAGCATCCAATGAACACTTATTCTTTACTGCGTGTGCATTTGGACTTGGAAACTTTTATGTTTGTTTATATTCTGTTTATCTAGTCACTCACCCTGTGTGGAGCGTTTGTTAGTTTTCTCCCTCGCTTATAAATTGGAAAGAAAGTCAAGTATTTTTCTATACAAAAAAATAAATAATCAATTAACGCACTTTTTAAATATCTAATAAAGACTCCGAATTTATGTATTTTTTAATAAAATGCTACTTTCTGTCAACATTATTCAATTTTATGCAGCAAGCAAAATTTTCAATGTAAAAGTTTATTGATTATCTTTAAAATTAGATGTTACATGTTGAAATGTTGCATCCTCAAGAAATTTGAAAACACTAACAACCATTCTAAAATCAGTTAATCATAAATAGTAATCCCTACAAAAGAATTACTATTGAAAAAAGTAGAATATGTGTGATATGTTTTGAAAAGGTTCAATTAAATTCTGACAATCTCCATAATATGAGAAAAGTTGTATCAACAATATTTTGCAACAAGTATTTAAGAGATGAAAATATTTATCACCAATGTTGCACCAAAGGTGATAAATTCTTATGCCAATATCAGAAATTGGTCTAACGAGAAATTTGTGCATAAAAATACATTGCCCCCAGTGTTTATAGAAGCAGTTCGAAATATTTTCTGAGATTACCTGCACTTGAGCTACTAAAGAATTGTTTATGCAGAATAAAAAACCTGAACAAATCTCTGATTTGTCAATTTTGCCATTAAACTTCAGGTGCGGATCAAATGAACAGTCTGGAGGTTCAGGTTAAAAATAATGTAAAACTTTCAAAAGTGAAAGTCCATTTAGTAGCAGAAGACGAATGTGCTCCATATACTACATACACATCCATAATTTGATTGTAGTACCATTGATCTCTTTATATTTATAACAGATGATTTTTATTAAACACCCATTATAAATTTTTTTAATGTTAAAAGCAGTGTCTGGCTGTAAATTCTAACTAATCCCAATTCTTTCACATTTTGTGACAATATCCTTATTTAAAAATGAAGAATCAGTTTCTAACTAACAGCTGGTGTTTTTACATATGCAAACATTTTTTAATTAAAAATAATACTAAGTTAAAAAATTCCTTTTATTTAAGACTGTAAATTAACATTCATGAACAAATATTTCTGCAATGGAGTTAAAATACATATTTATTAAAAATCCATCAGGGGTGCATTAAAAAAATACGCAATACATTTTCTGCTTTGATTGTTATAAAATATACAACTCATCGCTAAAAATGTTACTTGACTTTTCCAGAGATTTTTGGTGCAGTTTTATTGCATTTCTATGTAGTCCTACATGTCAATGCAGGATCTATCCAAATACGTTTATATCAGTATATAAATACTGCAATAAAATAACGTGTTCTTTGCCCCAGTTGTTTTTTTAATAAGCAATTAAAAATGCCCGATTGAAATATAAACAATTGTCAGTTTAACAGTACGAAAATTTTTTCACCCAGGTAGGAAATGATTCTTTATAACGGATATTCGCAATTTTTTCACATTCAAAGTTACCTTCATTTAAAACAGTGGAGGACACAATTTTAACAACAATCGGTAAACTTTCATTAACCACCATTAAACGTTGAGTGCTTTTGAAAACAGAAAGCATGCGCTCGCGATCATTGGCCATTATGGTTAGCCCCGCCCTCGGTTGCAAGATACGTGTACGTATTTGAAATTTTCATCCGGACACCCCCATAAGGAAGTGGATCTGGCATGTGACGTAATTTGATGCGTAACAGAAAGCTATAAAAGTGTTGGTAGTGATTTGTCAGGTCATATTTATGCGTTTGTTAGACAATGAGTATGTCAAATGAACTTAGTGACTTTGATCGTGGCATTATAGTGGGATGCCACCTTTGTGGGAAAACAGTTCGTGAAATTTCGGACATTCTACAGAAGCCAAAATCCACTGGGAGTGATGTAATTGTCAAGTGGAAACGTCGAGGCAGTGAAACTGCAGAAAAACGAAGTGGCAGGCTGAAAAAAATTAGTGAACGCAGCCGTAAAACTCTGAAAATGGTAGTGAAGCAAGTGAAAAGGGTACTCTGAAAAGGGTAGTGAAGTCCTCGTTGTTTGAAATCACTCAGGAGTTCCAAAGTTCATTAGGTGTTAGTGCTAGGAGCAGGATTGTTGATCGAGAGTTAAAAAACCTGGGATTCTATGGCCGTTCAGCCGCTCACAAGCTGAACATCTCTCCCCAGAATGAGAAGCGTCGATTGCAATGGTGCAATGCTCACCGTCATTAGACTGTGGACATGTGGGAAAATGTTCTTTCGAGTGATATATCTCGCTTTACAATCTGGCAGTCCAATGGAAGCAGCTGGGTTTGGCGGATGTCCAGCGAGCTCTTCTTATGTGATTGCATTGTGCCGAATGTTAAGTTTGGTGGTGTCAGCATCATGGTGTGGAGGTGTGTTTTTCATGGTTTGGCCTGGGATCCTTAGTTTCTGTTCTTGGAAACATGGACTCTGAGATGTATGTGGACATTTTGGAGAATGCTGCTCTCCCAAATCTATGGCAATGTATCGGGGAAGGCCCATACCTCTTCCGGCAGGATAACTGCTCCATTCACACATCGAGACTTGCGCAGGCATAGATTGACGAAATGGGTGTTCAAAAACTGGACTGGGATTCCCCGATCTAAATCCCGTTGAACACCTTTGGGATGAATTGGAACGCAAATTACGTAGCCAGCCAAATCGACCATCCTCACTGCCAGCACTCACTTTAGCTGTGATGGACGCCTGGAAGTCAAATCCTATGGACACCTATCAAAAACTGGTGGAAAGTCTCCCCAGGCGTATGCAGGCTGTCATCGATGCAAAAGGAGAACCAACATCATATTAACATATGCCTAAGGACTCCCCGAGTCCGTACCACTAGGCGTCCGGATACTTATGGCCAGATAGTGTATGTAGTGTATGAGGAGATAAGCAAATGATTACAAAATCAGAAGAACAGACCATTTTATTAAGAAGATATGGCATGAAAAAGGTTACAAATCGGTGAGTAGTAAATCCACCTCTGGCAGGTGGTTCTATACAAGCTGAAACACGGCGTGGCATCGAATCAAATAGGTCACCTATGACCTCTTGCGGAACATCATGCCATAATTTTTGCAACTGGGCGGTTAATTCACCAGCATTCTGGGACGGCTGCAATTGTCGTCCAAGCACGTTCCAGACGTGCTCTATTGACGACAGGTCTGGTGATATGGCAGGCCAAGGGAGTACGTCATATCCTTGAATAGATTGTTGGGAGAGTCGCGCAGTATGTGGACGAGCGTTGTCTTTCTGATAAATGGCACCTGGGCAACTTAATAGTATACGCAGTACAACTGGCATTAAAATCTCGTCAACGTAATTGCGTTCCGTCAAAGTGCATTGAAGGACGACTAGAGGTGATAGTGTGTCAAACAAATAGCTCCACACACTGTCACAGCTTATGTAATCGCCGTAATTCTGTCGACAACAAATGCCGGATCGGACCGGTGGCCTGGCCACCTCCACACGCGTATGCGCTGGTCATAAGCATTGAGAGTGAATTGAGATTCACCGGTGAATATCACACGCCTCCAGTCGATCACACTCCAGCTTGCCCGAGGTCGGCAAAAATCCAATCGACACTGACTATGATGTGGGGTCAGTGGTAGGCGTCTTAATGGACGTCGGATCCTTATACCTGCGTCGGCCAGTCGTCTCCGAATGGTTTCCCTTGATACCACCGGATGGCTGGAAGGTGGTAAATGGCATCAAACTGATTCTAGCGACGTTGTTGGTGCGGACGCGGCCTCTCTTATGATTGCGCGATCCTCGCACGCATTTGTGTTCCTAGGACGCCCTGATCCTTCGCAACGGTAGACTATCCCTTCTGTATCCATTGTTGCCAACACCGAGAGACTACCATATCGCTCCGACTGAGGTGGCGGCCGATACGCCTGTTCGACCAAACTACCTCTCTGAAGCCTACTATACGCCCCGTCTCAATGTCCGACAATTATTCGTACTGTCGCCGGTTACGATTCAGAGGCATATCTAGTCACAATACCGACCATCCAAGTCGACAGATTTGTTTGAGTAACCCTATGGCACGAGCAATCATGCTTTTGAACTCTCCTAGCTGCGTATCTCATATGCGCATAGCGAGCTTACCCTTGTCTCATTGGCGTCGAAATTTTAATCATTTGCATATCTCTTACCAGACTACATTCCTGCCAAGTTTCGTGATAGTAGTTCGATTTCTTCTAGGTGCATATATTTTTTTTGTGACAGGGTGTATTTATATATATATATATATATATATATATATATATATATATATATATATATATATATATATATATATATATTATTTTTCTATGTACATGCAATGCAACTACTATATGCATCGATTAGATTAAATCTTAATCTTTTTAAGCAAGAGTGAAATTCTTATGGATTATATTACTAGAAATTTCATTTTGATTTATTAAGGTTCCTGTGATAAGTATTTTATTCATTCAAGATGGTTAAATTATATTTATCTACATGCACCTTTATAAAATATTTTATAAATACGATGTTAGAGAGAATGTTGCAAGTAAAATTAAATTACCTTTAGAGCAGAATTTTCAAAATTACGGTTATTGTGTCTAGACGTGTAAGGAATACTTTAAATTCTTATCTCAAGCAAAATTATCACCTCCAGAAAGTAATTTAATCTCAGGTATAAAGCATATGTAATTATTTCTCCTCAGTGTCAAATATTTCAGGTTTAAAGTCAAACAGGCTTATTTTACATAATTTTAAATTGTAATTTCATAACTTGAAGTTATAAAATTACATATGCAGGTGTTCAGGCTCAGCTACTTTTAATAACTTTACAGCAGACAATGATTTCGTCATATTTGTTTGGAGGAGCATTAGTGATGCAGAAATAAAACATTAAACTGCATACTGACCTCAAACCTATGGTCTTTATTTATAGCTGTGTAACGAAATAAAGCTTTTCTGTGTACGCTAATCATCAATAACTTGAACTGCGAATTTGTACACGGGGAACGATGTTCAAGTGAGCTGACTATCACTTTTATAAACGAAAAGAGCGTCCTTTACGAAGTGGTAAAAAGAAGAACTTTTGATGGAGAAATTGCTGCCTAGACAAATTCCTTACGGTGATCATTCTTTGTGCCTCACTAATTGCATTAGATGCAATCGAATCGACTACAGACCTCCCCCGCCCCCTCCAATCAAGTTATGCACTTCAGTCTTAATAATTTAAATAGTAAAATTCAGTTAAATTTTAATTTAAATAGTTTAATTCAGTCTTAATAATTTAAATTTTTACAGCTACAAAAACATTTGCACTGCACATCTTTTGCATTGCATCCACTGTGCATAAAATTTTATACATTGCATGCTTGTGGGTTGATGAATCATTATAATGAGGCAAAAAAAATAATCTCTAAAAATCTGTAAACTTGCAGATACATAAAATTGAGATTCCTTTTGGCTGCATTTAATTATTTGTCACATAATTTTCAAAGACCTAAAAACGGCTCGGTGGAACAGAATTTGTAAGATTCCACGGTGGCTATAAAGAAAAGTCGTCGCTGGGATTCCCCTTGCTATGTATGGGGCAAGTTTGGTCAGTGTGATTATCTCATAGCGTGCGCATTGCTCCGTTTCACTCGAATTCATTCATCAGAATATGCTGACCGCCGGTTTTCGTCACTCGTAAGTTCATGTATTTAGGATCTAAGAGAAGAATAATATATAAGGATGGAAATAACATAATTAATAATGAAGGTTATTGTTATATGATTCAATAAAAGTTAAAGGAAAATTATTGAAAAATATGGAGTGAAGAAAAATTAGAAAAGAAAGTAAGAATTAGAAGAAAAAGTAAGAATATTGTATTTGTGAGAATCTTGTTATTTTATTGTATTTATTGAACTTTAACGGAAATGAAGTTATTTAATCAAGGGAAAGATTATTTAAATTATATTACGTTAATTATTATTACATTCTATAGGAAATAAACTTTCTAGCGATTAGAGCATTGAAATACTAAGTAAAGGAATTTTTATGTAATATCACTTTCTTTAAAAGCAAATAAAAGCCGTAACATATCCATCTACAGTCATAGAAATATCACAAAATTTGTTCATGTAGTTACATAAACCAATATTGCGCGTGTGTTTCAAGAAACAAGTAAATGTGCTTAGCCTTTCAATTCGATGCAGACGTGTCTCAAATTTGACGCTGAAGGTAAAGCTATCAGTTATAAATTTCAACACGGATATCTAAAATTCTCAAAGATCCTAAAAGTGAACTGATATGTTCATAAGTGTTTCTGTAGAAATTGAAACTCATAAACATAGTTATACATCAATTCTTCTAAATATTTTCACTTTGCAGGAAATCGACGTGCTGAACCATGTCATGGCAAGTGAAGTTATTTGTTCAAGGGAAGTGAAGAATACTAGTTTGTGAAATTGTTTTGACACCAGGATCAAACAACTCCTCTCCTGTAATGGGAAAGCCATGCAGTGCTATAAAGTTAATTATTTTTAAAGTTTTTTATATATTTCCTGTTTTAATGCCTTTTTCAGATGTAGAAATTTAAGGATTTACAAGTAAAAGGAAGCAACGTTTTAATTCAGAATAATTTTGTTTGTATTTAATGGAAAATATTCTTATATATAGGCTCGTAATTATCTTACTGATTAAAGTTACTTTGAATGGTTTGTTATAAATGCATATAATGTACTGTTAATTCTCGCAGAGAGAAAAAAATGTAAATTGGACAGGGTTTAAATGATTTTATTCATCTTCAGGTCGAATTTAAATCTATCCATGAGCAATAATTTCACTTAAACAGGTACCAAATGTAGATGTGCAACTTCAGAAAAGATTCAATAATAACGGAAGAGACTTTTAAAAATTCAGTGTGCATCATGATGTAAGAACACACACAAACTTATTGTGAAGTTATTCTGTTAAATACTGGTAAATATTTTCTGTAACGACCGTTACAGCATTTGAAAAAGACAGCGCCTGATGGTGAAGAAAGCGAACACGTTAAGTATTTTTGCGGAAGCAAAGTCAGCAACAATGAAAATTTCCTATACACAATATAGCGAAGCCCCTTCATACAATACGACAAAGAATTTTCCTTGCTGTCAGCATCAGTGCAGTTCGGTGCATCCTCTAAGGTCAGCGGCATGTGTTCATATGTCCTTGAAGGAAATTTGGATAAATTGTGGCACAGGACCCAGGAAGTTAACCGTATATTGTTACGACGACATCCCTATTCTCTTCCTCGGGCGTTGCGTTCTGTAGTAAGCGGGAAGAAAAATCTATCCATCCGGACAAACAGGATTCCGGATCCACAAAAACCCCACGCTGAAAGCGCTTTCAAGTATCTTTATTCGCACAACTAATACAACTAACAGACTCCCCTAGTCTGTGAGAACAAAAGGGAATCTCAAAAAACTATCTCTAACTCATTTGCCTAAGACCAGCCCTTATAAAGTAGGGGTTACCAGAAAATGTCTCCAGAAAACCGCCAACAAAACAGTTTGCGAAGAAAATTGGCCCAACACCCTTGCCCCTAGTGACATAATGATCGAAAGTGTAGAACCCCTCCAATGTAGTAGGCTGACCCTCAAAACCTCCAGCCACCAGTGGGGTCAATCAAATAAAATCAATGATGTTCGGACCCCCCCCCCCCAAAGATGGCAGCAGAGGTGACAGACCGCTGGAAATTGCTTCGCAGTCACCACACACTGCGACAAAGCCATTCCCGAAAATGGAAGAGATGTGCGGGAAGAGGGACTGCAAGGCATTTACAACCCTTTCTATAGCAGACAAAAGTTGTTCCAACAATAGTGCCTAAATTATACCAACCAAAAATTTGAAACTTATAAGTTTTTTCCAGCCAACTTGGATAGAGTACGATTCAGAGTTAGGACTTGTTTACATATAATCCGTCAGCATTAGCATAAAATATTTTTAACTACCAATCATTGACTTATTTACTTATACCAATCATTGACTTATTTAAACAATCAGCGTCAACGGAATCTTTAACGCCGACGCTGGCGGATTGTCTTTGATCATGCCCTTACTGTTGATATTTCTGAAGGGAAGTGAGATTTGCTCTGCCATGCTCGACTTGAATTTTATTTCTCAAACGATATCTAGAGAAATATTGTCGGTCAATCATTTTACACTTCGATGAAAATTCATGTGTAACATTATATTTCGATGATAGCAAGATAAGTTCATGAGGCTGCTTAATTCTATTGCCACTCAAACTGTTTTGAAATATCCTATGTACTAATCAAGTTCTTTAATAAGATTGGTACACGTAAGTACACATACTGGAAAAATATCTATTAAATGTTAAAATAAATTATTGCTACTAACTCACGCGTGTCCGAAAATATAATGTTTAAACTCAGTTGCAAAAAATAAATATATTCACGTACATTGTAACTGAGAGTTAGTTAAATGTTTAGTACAAATTAATTTCTTTAGGTAGTGTAGTTAGCGCGTACTTCACAATAGTTTTTGCTCTATCTAATCACTAACAGACTGCATTCTTTGAATTATTTATAGCATTTGAACGTAAATAAAAACTGAATAAGATCCTAAGGAATGCAATACGTTTTATTAGTTTTTCAACCTTCGTTGCCCTATAAATTTCCCGAAGGAGAAAGAGTAAAAAAATCAATGTTTTAATTGATACATAGGTAAGTAATTAATTTAAGTATTAAAATTTATTCAGTGTTTCTGTTAACTAATTATAAAAATATTTTTCTTGAAAATATTGTTATTTAAATTCAGAATCTGAGTTAATTGTAAACAGGAAGCCTTTTGTGCTTACAAGATCTCGGTTGATAATGCAAATATCTTCGTTGCCAATTGATGTAAAACCGAACACTGTTTCCTTTCATCTTTTCCTCGTTATTTATATAGTTACGCTTAAAAAAAATTACTTTGAGAAATTTTGAGTTGAGTGTAAACATTTCTTATTGAAATGTTTTTATTTCTATCATTGTATGATGTATTTTTGTCTAAATTTGTGTCTGAAATTTATTTGGAATAGTATTATAGATTTAAATAAAAATTGAAAGAAAAGTGTAAAGATATTTTGGAGGTACAATCCCAGAATCTTAGTTATAATAAATATTTTATATTCAAGGTATAAAACACTTTTTCAGGTCTACATCGAAACTCTAAGTAGATGGAAGAAATTGAAACCAAATATTTCCTTCCTTGGCTTCTTCTCACGAGTCACACAGTACACTGGACCATTATAGTGTTTGTTCTCGCAACGTTTTGTAGGTGTGCCTCGAAGATTTAAAGTTCAAAGGACACAAATAGTGCCTATTGTCGTAGAAAGACCAACACCAACGTGTTTTGGATTTATCTTTATACAATATTCCAAAAGAGGGCTTGTGGCGGCCCTGTGGTATAGCGCGCTGGTTTTCGGTGCTGAGGGTGCTTGGATCGAATCCCGGCGTCGCGCCACGAAAAATGCCTCCGTTTGTGTCACCCATCCGTAGGGGGTAATGCTGTCCGCCTATATGGTGCCCCCATAATAAAATGGACAGTAAACAACGGTGTAGTATAGGAGAATGTTTGACAAGTTCCACAACACCGGGAAAAAAATATTCAAAAAGAGCTTCGAACAGCTAAAATAGACTATCCGAAAAGGAAGATGGACCTTCTATTAATAAATGGATTCTGACAAATAATATTTATTTTGGGGTCACAAATTGGGTTCAACAGGACGTGTGCTACAGGATTTCATGATTTTTTTCCGAACACAGAAGACGTTCCTAATTATAGTAGACGAATTCATTACAAAAGTATTAGAAGTTAGAGAGATGGAATACAACGCGCTGAAAGTTTTAGCTTTGGTTGCAATATAATCGATTACAACAAATATTTTTGTTCCTCGGTTCGATATTCGTGTATCGACCATATATCATATTTTTTTAAGAGTTTATTCTGTGGGTGTAATTTACATAACGTTGTTGCAGTTCGTGAAAAAAAATCCTTTTGAGATGGAACGGAGATGATTTTGCTCAATGTTATTAAATTATGCGATCGTGACTGAGAAAACAAATACTACGTTACAGTTCCTGGCGTTTATTCTACGAAACTAGCAAAACGGATAAGTTCGCTAGAGATATTACAGTCATGTCGTTGTAGACCGTGAGGATTTTTACTCGTGGGAAGGAGATGAAGATATTTTTGAGTATAACCTCAGAAATAATAAAGGGAGGAAATATAAGAAAGACAGCTGATTTCGATGAATTCGACTTGGGTACTTGGGATTGGGGTGTTTTAAGAAGAAAGATGTACGACTTTTACAGACGAGAAAAGAAAGTTTCTTCATTTCATAAATGAATTACCATCACTTTAAATAAAAGTATTAAAAGAAGTTACATATTCTTTATAAAATTCGATTTATATGAAAATGGGGCTGAAAAGAGAAAAAAAGTTCTGCCTAAAAGGGATGTTATGGTATTAAAGAGGTTTTAGTTTCTTGAAAATAACCAGCAGATGCACACACCTTGTAAACGTAGATGAGATTTTGATCGACTGAACCCAGACGTTCACTAAATGAAAGTTCATCACAGTGGAAACTCTTCATATCAAGTCATTGCTGTTTTGCGCAGGCATCCCGATGATATTACTACCTTACACAAATGTTACTTACAATACAAACAGGGCTGCTGGAGATTATCATGAACAACGAATTAGTATATAGTCCCCTTAATCTGCTAACATCATGTGTTCAATATTTTACTCCATTGCTTAAAAAACTTGATAAAATTATTTAATAGAGCATGGAAATGTCGATTATTTTATATTTAACTAGTAATATTGTTTTCGTTTCATTTCGAAATTCTCTCTATTGGCGAATGTATCGCTACATTTATTTATTTCCCAAACAGTTTATAGCTTGAATACCTTATTTCATATAGCTCTTAATGTTTAGCTATATTCAATCAGTCAGCTCATGCGCACTTGATTCGAGGGTTGCAGTATCTCAAGACGGACAATACATTATCAACATGACTGGCTTACTGGATTAAAGTTTGAACCATGTACAACGATGGACACTTATATCTGATTTTAATGATCTCTAGCACAATAATTGAAAATAACACTGTAAAAAGCAATTGTTTAATATATTTTAATATTAAAATGTCTACAAAATTTTTAAAAAAGATACTGTGATTTCTTTTCCTAAAAATATACAGAGTGTCTCAAAAAGCCCTTGACAAATTTTAAAAATTTATAAAAAAAATGTATACAAGGTAGGAACCGGAAATTCACAGATGAGATACGGCATATATTAGAGTTTGCTCTGTGTCAAAAAAGTTAAACAGAGGTCACTAGTTGTTCCGAGAAAGCGAACGTTGTAAAATGGCTAAAGTTGTAAAATGGCTAAAGTTGTAAATCGCTATTTTGATATCCCACAAATTTCTCATTCGCATCCCAAAATCATTTGGGCAAAATGACGATGCACCCTGTCATTGGGGTATGATAGTACGAGACATTTTAAAGGAGGAATTTCCAAACAGGTGGATTGGACGAGATGGTCCCATCCAATGACCAGCTTGATCTCCAGATTTGTCAAAGCAAAGTTTATTCAATAAAAGTGAACAGTCTTAAAGAACTCAAAAAACGCAGAGTTGCTGCAATTTCATGTGTTATGGAATACGTTTCGGAACGCAATTGGGCGGAAATGGATTACCGAATGCATATTCTCCGTGCCACAAAAGGAGAGCATATTGAAATCTATTGACTATGCTAAAAAAACTCTATGTAAGGTAACACGTATGTAAATTTCTAGTTCCTACAATGAGAACTTTTTAATATACATTTTTAAAATCTTTTAAGGTGTTTTGAGACACCTTGTATATAGTAAAATCGAAAAAAATATATTTCCGTTGGCTCTAATCATGTATAGAAATGGGGCACAAACTTTTGTCTACCGCTACCCACTTTCTTTAAAGGAAAAAATACTCGACCCCGATGAAGACTTTTCGGTTTTTTTTAATTAGGGAAATGTAAAAGAAGAAAAAAAAGAAAGAAAGGAGCAAATTTGGACAAACTATTTTAAAAATCAATGAATTTTGCGTAGCTATTTATTTTGAATTATAACAGGGGAAAAATGTCTTGTTTAATTCTGTACTTGTTTTTGGCAAATCAAGTCAGATTAAAACATCTTATTTAAATATTATTACGTACAAAATGAAAATATTAAAAATATATTACTATAGAAAATGTGACGCATATTTTTTTTTATAAAATAATTTACTAATTCAACTTCAAATGATCAGCAACCCCTAGAATTTTCTAGTTTGCGCAGCACTGCTCTATAGAAAATTCGCTTATGTTTCAATATCAAAATAAATGAAGAATTCACTGTTACAAATAAGTTGAAAATTGATATATAAATATTGAATTTATATTCAATTAAAAAATGCAACAAGATCCTTTATCTAAACTTTAATACAGAAGGAATAAGAAAACATGTTGCCAAATATAAAAACAAAAAATATTAATTTCCGACAATAAATAGACACAAGAAAACTTCAACCCGACAGTAGGATAATGACATGTTGTGTCTTTTCAGAACATGTTACGTGTGTGACAGAAACATATCAGAATGCAGCAAAATAATGTATCAAATCGTTCTATAATGTCGTTGATGCAATGGAATCTCTGCCATTAGTTTATTCGCTTCAAAGCACTGACTCGTTGCTGTGACATACATCTTTACAGCATGATAAAAAAAAAGAAAAATTGAATAAAATGAAGAAGCTTTTGCTGACAGCAGAGGCGTAAATAATTTTGCCTCTTTAAATAAATTGTGCGAAAGGAAAATGCGACAGAAAAACATCTTTTTTTTATCACTGTAAAACGCAGTTTTCAAAATGCTGTCTTAAATTCTTTTGTTAAAGAATAAATTTCCGAAATTCCCATTCATCTCTAACAGTAATGCTTTTATAATGAGAACGTTTTCATTAAGCAAATAAAAAATTTAACGTTGAAACTGATGGTTGATATTCTAAAATTATTCCGGATGAAAATAAAAATTGTTACCCAAGTGACAATTTGTGTTCCTTTGTATATTAATGAAAATTTCATTCAAGTGGATAGATTACTTTTTAATGAGAAATATTGTATTGTTCTCTTGTAATTTGAGAGAAGCCCCAGAACTCAAGGTAGCATTTCCTTAGAAATAGAATATAGTAAATCGTTTAACTTCTGTGATTAATTATTCCACATTAACAATATGTTTCCGCTAAAAGTTCAACGAACGTGTGACGCCATACCAGTGAAGGAAAGAGCTTTGTATTAAGCAATCGAATACTATAAATTTAATTATTCTTTTCGCTTTCTCGGCTGCTTTCGGTTAAACCCATTCTATTTAGGTATTAACGAACAATGACACTAAAGAAACAAAAGGAGTCAAAACTCCGCATATTACCGAAAGATGACGCCAGAACGTCTAGACTAGGAGTTAAGACGTATGATTTGTAGGTGTATTTTGAGAATTGAACGTGTTGTAATATTAAGAATTCACTTTCAAATGTAATTAATATATATATATACATACATATATATATATATATATATATATATATATATATATATATATATATATATATATATATATATATATATATATATAATAGTTATCAAAAATTAAGGAAAGATCACAAAAAGAGAGATAACACGTTCAAAACTAGGCCAATCTGTTTAAAATTTGAATATGTTGTTAAGTAAAAGGTGTTGAACAATACTAAATACACTATGCAAAATAGTGGAGTCGGAATACGTCATTTGCGAGGAGCATAAAAGTGCATGTCTCAGAGCAAGGGGGCAATTGTCGCTGCGAGGCTGAGATTAGGTATCTGGCATAGCCAAATTTTAACAATGACCTTCACGTATCATTTTGCCGAAGAACTACGATGGCGAGCTATTGGGAGACTAGAGGCGGGTATCAACGGGTAGACTAGAGGGTTGGTATCAACCTCAACAGTCGGTAGAAGGCTTCACGAAGGCGGTGATTTTGCGAAGAGACCAGCCATATGCGTCCCGCTCACGTCATGCCATAGGCGGGAACGTTTGCTGTGGGCACGTCAACATGTCCACTGGACGCGTGATCAATGGAGGGCTCTTCTCTTTACGGATGAGTTCAGGTTTAGCCTCCAAAGCTATAGTAGGCGAATTTTGATTTGGAGAGAACCTGGAACTTGTTTTCATACATCACACATCCGTGAAAGAGATGCATACGGATCAGGCAGTGTTTGTGTTTGTGGTGGTACCTCTTTGGGTGGACGCACAGACCTCCATATCTTTCCCCGTGTAAATTTGAATTCTCACACCTATAGAGATGACATCCTTGATGCTTATGTGCGCCCTTATGCCAGGGCAATAGGTGATGCTATCGTGCTACAGGACGATAACGCGAGACCGCACAGAGCTCGCATCGTGGATGTTTATCTTGAGCAGGAAACAATTTAACGAATGAAGTGGTCAGCTCGATCGACGGAACTGAATCCTATCGAGCATGATAGGGAAGCTTTAGGATGACGTATAGCTGATCTCAATCCTCCTCCTAGAACCCTAGCCACGCTTTCAACTGCTTTGCAAGACCAATGGCTCTCACTTCCTATCGAACTCATAGACCGCATAACTGACAGAATCGCACATCTCTGTATGTGCTGTATTGCTACTCGGGAGGACCATACGCCATATTAAAGGTACTTTTTCTAAACCAAACTGACACATCCGATTTATTCATTGTATACATATGCTAGTTTCTTTAACACCATAATTGACTGGCGATTTCTTTTTATGCTATTTAATACTTACTTATGTTTTGTATACATACTATGTGCTGTATAATGTGTATAAGTCTCATTAAATTCTATGCGTAGCCTTTGGAGTAATCACTAGATTTCTGACTTTTCCTTAATTTTTAATAACTAGTGTATATACATATATATATATATATATATATATATATATATATATATATATATATATATATATATATATATATATATATATATATATATATATATATATATATATAGGGTAACTCTAGGATAGATGGCCATAGTATTTAAAGATTGAAATAAAAATTCTTAGAATGTAAACACAAGAAATATTTATGCATATTTAAAATTCTTTTACATACACTCATCATATTTTGGGCAAAAAATAATTAAAAATTGAGAACAAAAATTGGGAAACATAGTTTTAAATTAAAATGGCAGAAGTCTATCTCTCCTTCAGGCCGAGGAGAGATGGCCATTCAATACAAAAAAGAAAAAGTTAAAATAGCAAAAAACAACACATTTCATATAGTTAATCATGAAAATCGTATAGCAATTTGCAAAGATGCAATTATATCACGAAAAATCAGTGAATAAAATTCGAATAAACAACATTTGAAGTATAATTTCAACCCTTCACTTTTCGTAAAATTTTACCACATTTTTGGCAAAGGTCTTGATAGTTTGTACACGTTTCATAAAACCACTTCAGGCACCTTATACATTTTATCCAGTCATCCTTTATGGTTATGGTATTGTATTCTTCTCCCCAACCAACACAGTGATCCTTCTCAAATTCTATTATCTCGGAATCTGTAGAATCTGATAATTTCAAATGTATTCCATCTTCTTCGCTAATGGAAGTGTCGTGTTTTTGTTTCTTTCTCGCGTTTATTTTAGGCCTTTTTACTGATTTTAAGCTTATTTATCAACTTTATATGTTTCTGGTATTAAAGTTTCCGGCGTTTGTCAATATTTTCTGATGATGTTAAAAGCATAGCTACCTATTTGGTACGTTTTCTAACTGTTTTTATCGTGGTTACATTAGGAACTGGTGCATATAACACAATTATAAACATAAAAGTTATGTAATTATTTTAAATATAATTATATTTAGTTAAAATCCCAACTCCGTAAAATTTTTAAATATTGATTAAAGGTGGTCATCTCTCCTCGATTTTATGTGGCCATCTATCCTGAAATTGAAGGACAGATGGCCACCCAATTTAAAGCGTAACTCCGCCATAGTACGTCTTTGTTTCAGGCTTAGAAACAAAGATTGGATTATATACTTGCCTTAAAAGTCCGTAAAGTAAATAAAAAATGTAACGTACGTATTGCAAAACATTCAGATACTTAACTCAACAAAAATTTTCAACCACTAAATTAAATAAACATTAAAATTTCACTTACATTTTATAAAAGAAAAACACAGCTGAACCTCGCAATGAATGAACTCGTAGAACACTTCCTACAAAAAAAGTTTAAACTGCCATTTATGATCAAGTTTTGGAAATATTTTGACTGGTCACCTCTCCTCTATGGCCATATATCCTAGAGTTACACTATATGTGTGTGTGTGTTTGTGCGTATATATATATATATATATATATATATATATATATATATATATGTGATAATAATCACATTTGGAAAATTTAGATGCAGTCGGGCACGAGGAGTGAATCATCTAGTAAATCGCTGCGCACAAATTGGAGAGATGCAGTCGGGCTGAGTGTGGTCCAGGAAAACACTTTTATTCATTTAGGAGATAAACACATGGATCCAGAGAAGGGAACACAGATTTTAGACGATATCCAGTAAATCCCTTTATTCAATCAGTAGGCATTACGAAGGCTGCAGCGGCCACATGATTTGTCCGGCGTCTATGCCAGGACGGGACGTAAAAACAGCAGTGCTTACATTGCAGGTCCGACAGTTACAAGAGTTAGAAACGAAGAGAGAGCGGACAGCATGTCCGATAGCGACAAGAGTTAGCAACGAAGAGAGGGAAAAGTCTTGCGTTCATGCAATATTAAATGGGTGTTTTGCGATATTTTCGCCAGAGGGCTTAAACTACTAAATTTTTAATTGGGCGACCTAGATTCGTGGAGTTCACGTGTCCACTTAAGCTTCCCGGGGATTGATAAATTCCGCGCTTGCTAGAGCTGAGACCTATGGCCTGGGCATAGGATAAGTGGCCCATAAAGTTCTTGTAAATTGGGTTTTTGACGTTAAAAAGACATAATTTCAGAGTGTTTCGAGGGCTCTTCAAGAATTTTGACATTATACTGACATTCGTAATCTCATAAACTTCGAACACTCATATCTGGGGATGTTATTGAGTTCCGATACTTCACATGCCTGCTTAATGATCTGCAGGGCTGCGATAAATTATACTTACTTTACTTTTAGGTCGCAAATTTTGGAAAAGGGGTCGTGCTTTATTAAAAAGAGAATTTAGAATATGTTTTAAAGTAAAGTAATTTAGGACGTCGCGTTTTCTTGTTACATATATATATATATATATATATATATATATATATATATATATATATATATATATATATATATATATATATATATATATATAAAGGTTCAATTAATATTATGCTCCTAAATAGGAAACCCAGTCATCCGATTAATGCCTCGATAAAATTGTAGGAAAATTTAATTGTCTGCTATTAATTTCAGGTTATCTACATCTGATATTTTCATAGTGCATGGCATTTATATTACGGGAATCCATGTTTTAAGATATATTCTAAACCAATACAGAGTGATTTTGTTTTAAAATGCACCATGAATAGCTTCTGTTATTTCGATTAGTATTAAGTTTAATACCGATTTTATAAATGTCAAAACCAACTTTTCTGATATATATATATATATATATATATATATATATATATATATATATATATATATATATATATATATATATATATATATATAATACTACATGCTGAAAATATGGTAATTTTAATTAAGTATGAAAATAAAACAAAATAACTTAATATTTAAATTATGGCTGTGTACAGCATTTGTACCAAAAAGTCATATTCTGCCGTAATGCCTTATGCTTATGCCTCCGAAATTGATTATTCTAAAAATCTGAGTAAGCGTCAGTATAACTGATGCCGTTGACACTTCACGAAATAAGTTTTAGTCAGACATTTCAAGCATGCAAACCGCTGCCAAAGTAAATCTAGGCTTCAAATTCTAAATATTTGATCCGGACATCGATTGTCAGCTTATCACACGAAGAAAAATTCTTTGCTTTATTTTAACTTTTCAAATACGATATTTTTTATGAATAAAATAGATTATCTATCATTATTCCGTAGTTTTTGTTTTATTTTTATCTATTAAATAAAATGTCTGTGAGATATAATAATTACAATATTTGACTTAAGCTAGACATCAATAGATAATTTTCGCTTATAATAAAAACAAAATAAAAACCCTAACATTCTAAATCACCTGCGTTAGCGAGATTATTTTTATAAATAATGATTATCTTAAGAAATATTAGATTTAGTCAATGATACAGACATTAATCAGTGGTACTGATAAAAAACTGAGGATGAAAAATGCAATTTAAATTTTATATCAACTGTAATTTCTGAATATTGTAAGATATTATGATTTTAATTTTTTAATTGAAAAATTAGCAGTGTTTTACGTGATGTTATATTTAAACTAAATAAAGTTTAATGGTATTTATATTCAATATTACAGTGGTTCTTTGCTTTTGAGAATCACCAAGAAATCGAAAAATGTACTTTTTTTGTATATATATCAAAATTGTCATTTTCAAATAATAAGCCTCTTTTGAGGTAAAATTTCTTGAATAATTTCTTCGCTAAAACCTATTTCCTAAATTTACGACGATTTTTTACCACAAATTGAAAACTATGCCCAATAAAAGTTTGAAGTTTATCAAAACTATTGAATTTACTAACGAAAAAAATTTACATGTAGGTTTGATCAAAATGATTAATTAAGCTTTAAATAAAAGAAATACGACGTTCGTTAAATCTAATCAACTACACTTTTCAGGTAGTTTTTTTTCTCTGTTCTTATTTGAGAACAATATTCTTTAATCACAGACAAAAACTGCGATTCTCATTTATAAACAACAAACATTAATTAGCAGGAATCGGTTATTCAATAAATCGATAATGAGCTTCAGGTGTTCAAAGAGACAGAAAGAAATTGCTTACTTTTCACTGTATTTCCAGTATTTCTTTTGAGACTTCTAAAAAATGTCTATAAAGTGCGTAATTTCACAGCTTTAAATGCAACAAGAATAATTCAAAAAATTTCTTAAAGATCAAAATTCTATTGATGCATATAATTAGAAAAAAGTTAAATGTTCTCAAAAGTTGAACTCTAGACGGATTTTTCTTAATTATTTTTTTTAAAATTTTTTTGCAAATTTTTCAGATTATTTTACTTTTAAAATGTTTTTATTCATCGCTTCAGATTTTAATAAATTTAATGTTCATATTTTAATAATTTATTAACTTTTTTTCGGTGATAAACATTTTTTCTCCCTGAATGTCGTTTGTTATGATTGAAAAACTATCAAGAAACTTTTGGTAAAACCATAATATTATAGTTGTCCTAATTAAAAAACAGCTTAAATAAAAAAAAATGATTTTGGGATTTTCATGCTGTTACATTCTTTTATAGTCCCTGTCCAACACCGTTCAACCTTTATAACTCCAAAAAATTTAATTCATCCAAAAAAAGGAAAATAACAATGCATACTACGTAACTCCTTAGCTAAACTCTTGCTAACCTTGTACGAAGATATTAAACTACATAACAATGAGGCCTATATATAACTTAGAATACTGTAGCACATTTATATTTAAGAATAAGCGATAATAATATACAGGGTGTTTCACGAAGGACCCCTAACTTTGAAAATAATTAACTCGGAAACGGTGATAGATAGAAGCATGAAACCAGTGGTATGTTTATTAAAAAAACGTAAGAATATGATTCAGAAACTTCAAAATTTTAGTTACAAATTACGCCTATAGATGGTGCTGCAGGCGGCATTAAGGATCCCAATAAAGTGAGCTCAGACGCCGAGAGCAATCAGTCTTCACCGCATGGGCTGCAATCTCCTGCAAATGCATCATTGGGACCTTTTTCTTCCGATGACGACTCACCGTTATATTGAGCTTTAGAGACAATTAGTCACCACTCAACAAGCTTTGGACGATCGACTAGGCACGGCGTGGTTCACGCAAGATGGGGCTCACCCACACCATACACAAGACTATTTTGACTTTCTGGAGGAATAATAAGATGATAAAGTTATTGCGTTGAAGTATTCGACAGTTAAGGGAAAAGGCATGGACTGGCGTCCGTATTCACCCAACCTCACCCCTTGCGACTACTCTCTGTGGGGCACACTGAAGGACATTGTTAACTGCAATAATTCTTAATACTCGAGGTGCTCGAGAAGGCTATATGTCAAGCCTGTATGTCGATTTCCGGTGACATACTACAAAGAGTCACTGACAATTTCCTTCTACGTTTGCGACATGTGTGTTGTGGGAAAGATGCACATTTTGAATCGCTTTTGATGTGAATGCAACGAGGGCTTGCATTACCCACTATGCACAGCCTACTTATGGTAATGACCCCTGCAGCGCCATCGATCAGTGCGATTTGTAACTAAAATTTTCTGTATCAGATTCTTCCGGGTTTTTTTAATTAACATTCCACTGGTTCCATGCTTCTATCTATCACCGTTTCCGAGTTATTTATTTTCAAAGTTCGGAGTCCTTCGTGAAACACTGTATCTTTTCACTGTGGAATAAAACAGTTTTTTGTTCATCCTGTAAAAAGTGAAAAATATGAGTAAATTGTGGTTTGTTAATTTGGATATATCAGTATGCTTTTTCATAAACATCTCAGATCAGTTTTCACATCCATAATAGATAAGTATAAGGAAGTATACCTTTTTTTTCCAACAATGGCTGGAACTCATGTGACAGACATTCTGTTCTGCCCAGTAGCACGTTTAAGTACAGTAAGTCCTCGACTTGCGCGATTAATTCGTTCCAGAACATTGCGCGTATGTAGGAAGCGTGTCGAAATTTACCAGGTAATGTCCCACTGGCTGAGCTCGAGTAGCCGGCGCCAATGGGATGCACCGCTGGATCCCTCTAAGCTTTTCGACCATCAGCGTATGGACGATAACAACAAACATCAATGACTAAATATCGAAATAAATGGTATTTTTTCGTTTTCAGTGAAATATTTTGTATTTAAATATGAAAAGTGTGCACACATATATTATAATACACAGTACACGAACATATTGTAGAATACTAATATTATACATACATAATTATATAATTTAAAATAATCTAATATTCTGCAGACGTTCCTGGGGGCATTGAAGTATTTGTAAATGATGTTTGCACACTCGAAGCTTTCTTTTTCGTGCCGTAAATCAATCGATAGCCCGCTAAAGCTGTCTACGAAAAATTGAAAATTTCAACCGCGTATCTACGAAATCGTGTAACTTGAGGATTTACGGTGACCTAGATGCCTATTTTATCACTTACAAATTTAAAGGTCCTGTTCATTCTCTTTAGCACCAGATCTCATAGTTTTTGGCCTGTAAGTAAAACCAAATTTTGACCTTCCTTCTTCTAGGTTTCATAGTTTTTCGCCTAAGATAAGCGTATAGCGCTAACATTCTTTCGTTGAAAAATAATGAAGCTCAGTAGAATTTTACTTCACAGCTACTGAATGTTTTACTTCTCACTCTTTTAATAAAATATGTAGGTATTCATTGATCTTATAGCTTCCAGTAAGAATATGAAACATTTAAAAATAAATAAAAGCTTTTAATTTTCTTCCTTAAAACTTTAATAAATAGTAGAAAAGAATTAATAGAGAATGAAAAGTTTATACGTGCTTAACACTTTTTATGAATAAAAAACTTTCTTTGCTAAAATAAAAGTGCATATTTTAATATAATCTATAGTGACGCTTTATGTTTGGATTATATATTAATAATTTTCTCTTTCCAAAAGCACTGGGACAACATCATTTACTATTATCTTTACAGACAAATTGGGAAGAGTGTGTTAGTTAGCGTATAACAGTCTCTAATATCCTTAACTATTAAAAGAAGTATGTTTGCCACTTGCGCTGCTTATATGAGGTGTTAAAAGAATTTTTTTCTGATTAAGAAACGTTCTTTGCAGTTCATAATTAAGAATTAATCAATTTACTTCAGCTCATTACTTTATTCACAGTTACATTGTATTTGATAGGGTAAGAAGCCAAGGGGTACAAGTGATATTTAAAAAATGGAGTCAAGTGCGGTTATGGATAGTTAATACATATGAAATGATGGTAGCAAAGTGACAAGTAATTATATATCCTGTGCTGAGACCTAGCGGCGACAAAAATAACTACTAGAAAAATCAGTTGTTTTGTTTTGAGGCCACGGGAACAACTGACAAGGGGTACCAAACCTTATTCTATAGCACGTTCGACCAGCAAGAAGTTTTCTCCTCGATTCTCACGTGACGGCGCGCATCTCCCATGTGAAGGGGGAAAAGAACTGATGTCACATGGTTTGCCTCTCAATGATTCGAGGAGGAACACTAGTGTCTACAAAGAAGTATTTTAGCACACTTATAACGGTTGGACTTCACAATTTCCACAAAGATGACCGACAGGAATAATGATGATTCTTTTCCTAAACTTCTTGGAGGTGAGTGCTTACATTTACACTACTCTAAAACAGTCAAAGAGATTCGAAACATGCAATGACTAAGTTTTCTAAATTAAGATCCCTTCTCACTGTTTTACAAGAATACATTCATCACTCTCATGCCTTTCTTTGTATACAACATGAAGCCAAAGCCTGTACAAGGAAGAGAGCGATCACTTGTTGAGAAGCTCCCCAAAAAACTAATGCTCCGGGAATAAAGGCAAACAAGTAGAAGGATTTGGAAGAGTTGCTTCAGTTTATTCCTCCATGGAACCATCTTTTTTTATAATTCTCTAGAAGATCGGCAAACAGGACACCGTAGGAGAGAAGCGGATGCTCAGCCCGATAATAAAGACGATCACCAGGAAGCTTTGGAAGAAGATCTTATTTTGGACACCGACTCTGAATAAAAATCACTTAATTTGTACAATAAACTAACTTCTTAAGATGATGGTGTAGAAATTATTGAGCAATTCAACCACAAATTTGAGGTTTAATTGTTCAATAATTCCTACATCATCACCAAAAGAAGTTTATTGTACAAATTAAGTGATTTTTATTCAGAATACCAATAAAGACTGTGAATTTAATTTAATAAACTTCTTGTTTGACATTCTGTACTCTTATTTATCACTGCTACTTACTTACCTTTGGAAGCCAAAGGGTACAAGTGACACTTGTTATCATTATATAATGATAACAGGAGTAAGGAATTGATCATTTCAAAAGCGCATTGCTCAATATTCAAGTTATATACAATAGAACTATTATAATATAAGCATCATACAGACTTGAGAGTTTCAAGGATTTTAGCATGATGTTTCAAGTTTAAACTGCGTTTTCTCAAAATTATAGAATTGTCCCTTGTACCACTTGGCTTCTCATCCCATCATTTCTCCCACGTAATAACGGTCAATTCGGTGGAAGTCCATTCATAGGTTTCGTAACCCGCTTCTGGCTTTGAGGAGGTTTTAATGGTTTGGGTGATTTTCATAAATCTTGTTTAGAAGGAGGAGGAGGATACATTCTCTTATTTATTTCAGAACAGAGTATCGGAGAAACTCTCTATATTCTTTCAATACACTTTTTATTCAACGCCTAATCATATCTTCAGGTCTTAATATATTACTATCAGATAACCAAAACAGTCCGTACCATTTCAAGGTTTTGTCATTTGGAAACAGCACAAGAGGACGCTCTGTCAAATGAAAGCGGGGTTTTGTATTCTTAAACAAAAGTTTACTATTACCATTGTTGGATTTTGATTTTCTATTTTTGCATTTTTTGTTGAAGGTTAAATAACTTTTTTAATTGTCACTAGATGGCGATACTGCAGCAGTTTTGCCATCGCTAATCTTCCTTCCCGCGATGTAGTTGAGTTGCATGTATTCTTGTAGGGAGATGTGTCGTGTCTTTTTTTTCTCGCCGTGCTATGTTTTGTATTGATGTACTGCGAGAGCACATTTCATGCCAATTTCTGTTGGAATACTTCAAGTTTCAAGTTTATAAATGCCGACATTCTTCCGCGTGAGTATTCAAACATTGCCTTGAAGTAAGCTAAGTTTCACCTTCTCAAATTTTGGAAATTGGATGAAGTTCCGAAAGCTAACTTGCTCACTAAAGAGGAACACGCCTGTGAAGATTACTTTGCAGCTACGTATTCAAGAAACGATGATGGAAGGTACACACTACCTTGCCATACCTCTTCAACTCTCTTGGGTGACTCATTCCGGACTGCAATGCGTCGATTCCAGTCACTAGAGAAAAATCTTGTTTCCAGACCAGAGGTTTATGAACGTTACAGAGGTTTCATTAAAGAATACATAGAGCTTCAGCACATGCAGAAAGTTGCAGACTCAGAGAAGAGTGAAAATCCCCAGTTCTACCTACCTCATCATGCTGTGTTTAAGGAGAGCAGATGTACGACAAAGTTGCGAGTCGTCTTTGACGGTTCCTCCAAATCATCTTCAGGACTCTCTCTAAATGATCTACTCTATACAGGACCAAGTGTGCAGCAAGAGCTTTATCACATTCTCCTACACTTCAGAACCTTTCCTGTTGCAATTTGTGGTGACGTTAATAAGATAATTCGACAGATCAGAGTTCACTCAGATGATGCTGATCTGCAGGGGATACTCTGGTGAAACAGCCCCAGTGAACCCATAGAAACTTATCGTCTTGTCACTGTTTGTACGGCACAGCCAGAGCTCCATACTTATCCACTAGGGTAATGAAGCAACTTGCACTGGATGAGAAGATCAACTGTCCCTTAGCTTCTAAGGTCTGCCTCAGAGACTTTTACGTAGACGATATCATGACTAGAGAGAGCTCTGAGTTAAAGGCTGAACAACTAACCAGTCAACTATCCGAGATGATGCTTCGGGGAGACTTCAGACTTCCCAAGTGGAGTTCCAATGTTCCAGCAGTTTTGAAGAGTATTACTGCTCATTCTAAAGCCATAAACCAATCATTATCTATTGAAGACAGTGAAACCATCAAGGTTCTTGGTTTCGTTTGGCATCGAGGTACAGATTCCTTTCATGTGTCCATCACAAATTGTAATCATCAAGACCTGACCAAACGTAAAATTCTTTCAGACATTGCCAGATTATTTGACCCAATGGATTGGTTAGCACCAGTTGTCATAATTGCTAAAATCTTCATGCAAGAACTATGGAGTCAAAATCCAGGAGGGTATGATGTTCTCAGTGAAGCACTTTCTGCTCGTTGGAGAATATTCCATTCACAGCTATCTTTGCTGGTCAACTTTAAATTGCCTAGATTTGTCATGTGTACACAGTAGGGTTAGCCGAAAAAACAAAATTTTTTTTTCAAGTCGTAAGACCGTGGAAAAGTTGCGAATTTGGAAGACTAAAAAGGGGTAAAAATAGAAATAAAATCGGTTTAGATCTTCCGGTCGCGCATGTGCTCTAAAGTTTGCCGAAATTTAACAAAAATTATATTTTTACGATAATTTTTTATCTTACATAACTTGTCAATATTTAAATGTAATAGCTCTAGTTGACTCTTCCTCGAACCGATAATGATGTAGAGAAAAGAATGGTTCAAATCGGTCAAGGTCTTTTGCTCGCGCAACAGCTGTCAAATCTAAGGAATTCTTGTGTCGTCGTAACTCGCTCAGATCAAAGACCACGACGCTCCCCCACCTACCACTGTCTCGTAAACGTTCTGCTAGTCTGCACTTATTCCTCGTGTGTGATGTGTGTTTGGTTCGGTCTTCCAGGTATTATTTTGGAATTTGCATTTATTTCAATGTTGGTTTTGTGTTATGGCATTTTTGTGTAACTTTGTGACTTAACGGTGATATACTATGGTTGTACCTAAGAAAATCATCACAAGACAGGTATTTGATTGCCCTATATTTGGTTCATCTAAAGATTTTTCATCAAACAAGCTTCCTACTGGTGAGGTCGTGATACGGTGTTGTTCACAGGAGAGATACGACTTGGCGCTTAAAGTTAATAATAAAAGTGTCAGTTTTTCACAAGTTGCCAGTACAGTAGCTAACAAAATAGTTGGTTTGTATCAGAAAGCATGCATCCCAACGGTTACAGCTAGCATATTCGTGCAACTTATAAACGCGTTGCATGATAAATATTACAGCCTACGGAAATCATATACACGAGATAAAAATAAAGATGCGTTTAAGCAGAAAATTGACGAGTTTAAGCAAAAATGCTCATTGCTTTTTGACGTAGCAGCTTGCAAATGTCCCATTGTTGTTAATTGCATTTGTAACAGAAACCCTGATTTATGTAAATGCGATATAACTGTCAGATGCGATTGTGCAAAATCAAATAAAATACCTGCTATTGAGCTAAGATTTGTTTACTTATTACGAGTACATGGAATAGGAAAATTTGGAGGGGTAGATGTGTCTGAAACAAAGAAACTTAATAAATCATTGGAAAGGAGATCGCGTGACAGCCATTTAACTTTGGATGATGAATCTGAATCTGATCTGAAACCCTCGTGCTCGCACTCAAATGTAAATGTTGTCGAAACTGACGATGAAGACCAATATCCGTCTAGTAAAGATAGCGATACCGACCCAGATTTTAAAGTGCCAAAACAGTTTCCTCTAATAATTGGCAGATGAGAATTCAGCTGAAATCTACTGCATTACTGAGTGATCGTTTTGGAGTTTCTGATCACGCTACCGCTGGAAACCGCATCAAGTGCTTTGCACGACGTTGGATTAATTACCGATTCCGACGTCTCCCATGTTATAGACAAAAGCAAAATAAGAAGAGAAAAACAAAATGTTAGGGATGAATTGTGTAGTAAATCTGACGAATTTCCACTACAAGGTCTCTATTTGGATGGGAGGAAAGACGACACGTTAGTGGTAGATCTAGCTCATTCGAAAAGGTTCCGTAGAGTAAAAAAGGAAGATCATTACTCGCTAATTCAAGAACCTGGTTCAGTGTACATCGGCCATGATACTCCAACTTCTGGAAGTTCTGAAGTTATTGTCACTTCTATTATCTCTTATCTGTCAGTTCGTGGTATTTCTCTTGAAAAATTGGTTGTCCTAGGTTGTGATGGCACTGCTGTTCATACAGGTTGGATAAACGGTCTGATTGCCGAATTTAAATACATTTGAGGAAACCGTTACAATGGGCAGTTTGCCTTCTCCATTTCAATGAACTGCCAAGCCGGCATCTGATTCAATACCTAGACGGTAAGTCAAAGGGTCCGAAATCTTTAAGAGGGCCAGTCGGTGAAAAGCTAAGTTATTGCAAAAAACGTCCAGTGATTGACTTCAAGAGTATTGGCTGTCAGATCCCCACAATAGACAGAAGTATCCTAAGTAAGGATCGTCAATATCTACTCGATATTTCCATGGCAATAAAGTCGGGAAACTGTAAAGACTGTTTGGCTGTACGAGATCCTGGTGATCCCTTGTCACACACGAGGTGGTTGACAACAGCAAATCGAACTCTCCGATTATACTTATGAGAAGAAATTCTCACACCTGAACTTCAAGAAATAGTTGTATTTTTTTTTAAGTCATACATGCCAATGTGGTTAAGTATTAAAACAAGTTTATACTTTACAGAGGGACCAAAACTTGTGTACCAATCAATACAATCTTCAAGGTACCTGCCTGAATATTTACGTAACATTGTCGACACTGTGATCGAACAAAATGGCTTTTTCGCTCATCCAGAACATTTAATGTTAGCCATGACACAAGATAATACGAAACACATTAGAGAGCTCGAACTGCAACGAATTCTAAAGGCGAGACAGTTAGATTGAAAGAGAACAACTATCAGAAGATTCATGTCTCCAAAACTCAATTTCAAGGCTCAAGACTACTAGGAAATAATTAACTGGACGGACTGTTATATTCATATACTGTTTATCTTCTCCCCCATTATTAAAAGATATCATTGACGATGAGATTAAATCACATATTCAAAGTGACTCAGTCCCTAATTGGGATATAACATTCAAGACATTCCCAGTTCACACACAGGCAGGTGAACGATGTGTGAAACTCGTGACAGAAGCCTCAGGAAAAGTTTGCGAAGCTGAGTCTAGGGATGGTTTTATCAGAACGACTCTGCTTTCAAGGTCAATCATGCCTAACTTTAACCATAAATCAGATTTCAAAGTACCTTTAGCTACGAATGAGTGAAAACGGAGATGTTCCATTGCTCAACAAGATTCTCTTGGACTTACAACTCTTCCCACAAAAACTTAGTTTTTTCAAATCAAAAATCTGATCATAAATAATACTAATGGTCTAAAATAATTTGTCTTTAAACATTTAAACTTGTATTCAATAAATAATACAAAAAAACAGCAACATGTAAGTTGTTAGTATTTTTTACTTGAACTGTGATCTACATTTATTTGTAATTTTTTTTCAAAATTTCATTAACTTTGAAGGCAATGCGCGACCGGAAGAAATTAATGGATTTAAATAATATTTAAACATTATTTACTGTGGTTTTATTGCATAAGAATTTGAGCTATTACATTCGGGAAGTTGCTAATTTAAAAATGCTAAAAATTATCGTAAAAATGTGAATTTTTCCAAATTTCAGCAAACTTTAGAGCACATGCGCGACCGGAAGATATAAACCAATTTTATTTCTTTTTTACCCCTTTTTTGTCTTACAAATTCGTAACTTTTCCGCGGTATTACGACTTTTCGTTTTTTCGGCCCACCCTAGTACACAGCCTATTGATATTCAGATTCATGCGTTTTGTGATGCATCAGAAAAAGCATACTGTGCGGTTGGGTATATTCGGTCAGTCACTCAAGATCATAACATTACAGTATCACTTTTAACGTCAAAAACTACAGTTGCTCCAGCCAAAACTCAGTCCCTTCCAAGACTTGAGTTATGTTCATCATTGCTTTTAGCAACATTGTTAGAAAATACTCTACCAACATTGGAAATTCATTTCAGAAAAACGTTTGCGTGGTCTGACACTCCAGTTGCATTCTCGTGTATTGCCTCAGAACCGCGGCGTTGGCTCCCTTTTGTTACGAATCGAGTAGCCAAGATACAGGAAGCTACATCAGATGTACACTGGAATCATGTTCCAGGTGTGAATAACCCTGCCGACTGTCGCACCAGAGGTCTTCTACCTTCATAATACTTGTCTTGTGACCTCTGGACTCAGGGTCCCAGTTTTCTCAGGCAGCCTTCAGAGCAATTTTATAATGAGCAATCATCTACAAGTTTTTCATTCAAAGAATTACAACTCATTGAGCAAAGGAAAAGCTTCATTTCAGCAGCTACTCAATTTCAGCCACCATCAGTTATCTTCAGGTTTTCTTCATTCACCAAACTTTGTAGAGTTTTTGCTTGGGTTCTACGTTTCCTAAACAATACTAGAAAATATTCAGCTGAAAGAAATATAAGTTATTTAACATCAGATGAACTTTCAAGAGCAACATTAACCATATTCAAACTAGTCCAGCATGCAGAATTTGGAGAAGAGTTACATTGCTTAAAAACAGGAAGGTCATTGAAGACTTCCAGCAAGATTCTTGCGCTTTGCCCACTCTTGGACAATGAGGATGTGTTAATAGTTGGTGGGAGGCTTAGAAATTCCAGTCTCTCTAGTGATTCAAAACATCCAGCTATCATTCCCAAGAAACATCATTTGACAACTCTTAACGTTCATCACTTTCATGTAAAACATTTGCATGAATCGCCTCAACTCGTGTTCTCAGTTAATGATCTTGCACTTATCAAGTTTGAGTTGGCAGCTCCATTAAAATGGAAACTTGCATGTGTGTTGAAGTTACATCCCGGTAAAGATAAGAAGGTTCGAGTTGTTACTTTAAAAACTGATTCAGGTCAACTTACCCGTCCCATCACCAAACTTTGTAGATTACCTTTAGACTAGTTCTCCATGTAGCCATTTTGTTTACTTTGTATAGTTGACCAATATTTCTTTTGATTTGTCTTGTAACTATTTTCAATTGTTGTTAATATTGTTTGTTTTTAGTTTTGTGTAATTTAAGTGTAAGGGCGGGAGAATGTTGGATTTTGATTTTCTATTTTTGCATTTTTTTTGCATTTTTTGTAGAAGTTTAAATAACTCTTTTAATTGCCAATAGATGGCGATACTGCTGCAGTTTTGCTATCGCTAATCTTCCTTCCCGCGATGTAGTGGAGTTGCATGTATTCTTGTAGGGAGGAGTGTCGTGTCTTTTTGCTCGCCGTGCTATGTTTTGTATTGATGTACTGAGAGAGCACATTTCATGCCAATTTCTGTTGGAATACTTCTTCAAGTTTCAAGTTTAGAAATACTGACATTCTTCCGCGTGAGTATCCAAACATTGCCTTGTAGTAAGCTAAGTTTCATCTTTCAATAAAGTCAGTTTTTTCAACATGCTTGTCATCATTAACAAGTTTGAGCATTGTCAAGTTGTCATCATTGAAAGTTTTCAACCTGTTGAATATTGAATTCTTAGTGTCCAGAATACAGTCATGGGACAAACCCAGCGACCTTAAGAGCTGTCATTGAATCTTTTATCCCATATTTGCTGTGATGTTCAGTTAGTTTCTACTAGTAAGAGTTGTTTAACGTTAAGTGAACTGAGTCACACAACCGTCATAGACATATTAGGAAAAGTATAATAATAGTCTCTAAGGGCCTGTTCACATAGGGGTCCGTTGCGCCGCGTTAAGGAAAAGATGACGTTGAGGTGAAAATAAACTAATCATAGGCCTAACAATTAGCAATGAAATTTTTAACGCCTATGATTGGTTTATTTTCGTCTCAACGTCATCTTTCCCTTAACGCTACGCAACGGACTCCTATGTGAACAGGCCCTAAGAGGATTAATTATTAAAAAATGCATGTTTCCCACTAGCTTTGCAATGCTTTTTATTTATATGCAATGTTAAAAGTTTTTTCTTTTTAAATTTGGAAAGTTTTGCAGTTTAGAATTAAGAATTAATCAATTTTCTTCAGCTAATTGGTTTAATCACGGAAACTGAAAATTTATCGGTGTACAATATTTATGGAAATGAATTAAATTAAGTGACCTGTGTACGATTTTGTAGAAGTCATTTATTCGAGATTGTTTACTTTGCGAATTGGAACTGATAACCAGTGCTTTAATGGCCGTTCGAAACACATTCTTCGCTTTTGGGGATGATGGGACAGAAAGTTATGCTCATGAGTAGATTTAAAAATTTGTATCTGGAGATGAGGCTCTTGAGGATGCTACCAGCTCAGGCAAACCATCCGACCTCGATGAGACAGAGCAGAAGGTCTTATCAAGTCAATTACATGTCACAGATATCGAGAACTTTCAAGACAGTTTGATGAAAGAGACGAAACCATCTGAAATCATATGTACTTTCTCGGAAAGGTATGGAAGCTATGAAAGTGGTTGCCTCTGGAATTCAGCGCTACATACGAATTTCAGCGCCTGATCAATTGCTCATCCTTCTTGTTAAGCCACAGAATAAACCTATTTATGGGCGGCATATTATTACGCACTGAAAAGTTACACAATACAACAACATGAAGCATTCTCACCATTGATTGTCGTCAAACAAATCAAAACCGTCTATGGCAAAACCAAATATTCATTACCAAAAGGCTTTCCTTTGCTTTTGGTTGATCACCACCGGGAAGGTTCATTTTAATTTTCTGCCGAATGAGAATACTATGTCATCTGATCTCTACGCATCACAACTGTAACGGGTCTCATTTGCAATTACCCAAAACAGCTAGCATTGTTCGAGAAAAGAAGTCCTCATCTACCAGAACCATGCCAAATCACACGCACCAAATGCAATCAATGAAATGATCAACAGATTCGGCTGGATACTTACGGCTGGACAATCATCTTTTCTTCAATTCCCAAATTGACGAGGTGCTCAAAGGAAGTTTCAGGACTTTTTGATACCAGAGAGGAAATTCTTTATAAAAAATAGAAAATGTGATCTATTGGATTAATAAAGATGGTTGGGAAATGGATTGTGAGGAAAGGTGATCTATTGGATCTATTGGATTGGCTTGGGAAGGTGATCTATCGGATGTTACGATTATTGAGAAAAGGTATCAGAATCCAAAAGTAACTATTTTTCTGAATAAAGAATTGCTTGATCCACATTGTCTATAATTTATCTCCAGTGATTACAAAGGCATGAAATTTCTTGGTTAGCTAGTGATGTTACTATGCCGCAGCACAGCTAGATATATTCTTACTCAACAAATACACTGTTTTCATAACACAAAGATTTTCTGTATGAAATGATGACTAAAACAAGTTAAATATGCTATAAAGTTCCTACGGTTTATAAGTAGGTAGAGCATAATTTGTTCCCGAAACCAGGCCGAATAATATAAAAGTAGGTGGAATCTTGTGTGACGACAGCGAAATTACTCTTAAAACTGTGCAAATATTTGGAAACTATCTTAACAATACCTGCGACTGCTAGAAGTTCAACTACCAATATATTATTATAATAAAATCTTAAACGTGTAAACTAAATAATCAATTTATTTTAGATAGCAAATACTAAAACAATAAATTATTAACTAAAAAGAACTAATTGTATAAATTATCAAAACTATTCTACAGGAAGTTTCAATGTATTATTTGAATTATTACGATTGTTTTCATAAGATTAATTTTACCAGTCCAAGTATAACTGTGGATGTATGAAGTATAAAATGTTTAATATTTCTAGCTTTGTAATTATTTAATTCTACGCGAGGGATTTTACTCAATTCAGTTGATTTAATTCTCCACCATGACTTTTATTGTGAATCAAAAACTGTAATCGAACAGAGATTAAAGGTGCTCTAACTATTTATAATTTATAAATGTAGAAAAATATATATTGTATCATATATGTTTTAACATTTTAGAGACAATGGGCTGAACAAATTACTAAGAGTAATCAAATACTGTTAATTTTTAATGCCATAAATTTAATTTTATGGCAAAGTAGAATTTATCTTGGTATTAAATATTTGTTTATAGGAAAAATATATATCTCAACTTGTTAATTTATCGGCTTCTTATCAAATACATATAACATACATATTAATAAAGTTATATTTCTTGAAAGAGGGAATTATGTTTCAAAGCTTCAGAGATTTATTTTTGAAATTTGGGAAGCGTACTCGGTACGGAGTGAAGTACCTAAGCTCAGATTTGATCCCATTGTGCGTATTTAACTATAAATCTAAACGATGAAAGTGTAAGAACGTCTACTCTAAACTTCCTTTGCGCCGATAATAGGTAAGCTTTTAGTAATTAGTAGGTTCCATTATGTAAACCTTTATTGATTAATAACCAAGACGCACGCTCTTACATTCCTTACAAGGCTCTTTTCAGAAGCTGCTGCTAAGTAGTCAATAGCGTATGATGTGAATAATGAATGAGAGATTTTAAAAAGAGTATGTACGCTATATTTAAAATTCTAATTGATTTTTGTAAGGAATCAAATGAAAAATAGCTGCAGAATAAGGGATTAATGTATTCTATGCATGCTATGCATGCAAGGAGATTCTCGTTTAATTTGTGACTTAATATTTTGAAGTCATGTTTTTTCTTAGGTTAGTAGATTAACACCTATTTTGCAAGCACCAGTTCAAGAGCAATTTGGAAATCCTTTGAGTGAAATGTATTATTCATTAATGAGAACACAAATTAGTACTTTCGAGATGCAAGAGGCCTGTAAAATAGCATCACCGATCAAATCATCATTCAAATGTATATTATAAATTTTCATTATACATGCGTTTGAACAGAGAATTAGTAATGTTTTGTAAACTTTATTTAGGTTTCATTTTTAGGTTTCATTTTTGTTATATAAGTAAAAGATTCTGCAGACTCCATTAGAATAAATAATTAGCCACATCGTTATTTTTACATTGACACTGCTAGGTTAGATTATCGATGTGTTGTGGCAAGGGAATCAAAACACTGACTGTGTGCGTGACAAAGAAAGACACAGACGACAGAGACTGTGGATTAATTAACCAATAGATTGTTGGATAAAGCTCATCAAGGTCATCTGTCTTCCAAACCCTTAACTATATAAATACTTTGAAGACTCGAAATTAGGTTTTATTTAGTTAAATAATACCATAGTATCGTGTCATGGACTATACAAAAAAATGTTATATCATTAAAGTATGCTTTCCTCTGTAATTTCGTCCTTCTGTTTACGTTCACGGAAATAAAATTACTGAAGTAAATTAACTTTTCAAAATATTTGAACCCTTTAATGGGTGTGCAAATGAATTAAAATTATCAGCTTGAATATGACGAGAGGTAGATATAAATTATCACGAAATCGATAAGCGTAAGCTTAGCGTCGTCCCACCTTGAAGGCATCCAACTCAGAGTTAATGAAGACTGGCCGCCGCGAGGGAGCACATCCCAAGCTCCGACACTCAGCACATATGCAACTTTACCGAGTCGCTCCAACTGGCCAACCGCCTGCAGAACGACTTTTTCGCTACTTCACATCACAACACAGACTTTATTAAAAAATACATACAGCAAACATAAAATACATCGAAAATAGTTTCTATGGCAATTGGACGTGTTCGTCCATAAGCCTTTTAACGATTTTGTTTACTACTTTGCCAAAGTAGTAATCGTTATATAGTTTGTACTTAGTCCATTGACTTGCATTCCCTGGCAGGTCGGCACGCAAGTCAGCAAAGTTTCTGCAATCGAATAGACAGTGCTCGACTGTCTGGATCTCGCCACAACTGCAGCTGTCCGACTTCCCGAAGAATTTGGCCTGATACTGGCCAAAGCTGCCGTGCCCAGTGATCGCCTGGTTCCTCAGGAAGTCACATTGGACTCTATCCAAACTGACTTTTTGGAAAATCTCATGCGTCCGCCTGCCTTTGGTGGACTCATTCCACCTTTCTTGCCATGATTTTAAGGCATCTTTCATAAGAATGCCTTTAAGCTGGTTCTTAGTCAGCTTATAGTCGTTATTGATGGTGGGAAGCTGAGTCGCACTTTTGGCGATCTCATCCACCTCTTCGTTGTTACTGTTACCGGCATGGGCTTTCACCCAATGCCAGGTAATATATAAGCCGTTTATAGTGATACTCCTTTTTAGGTTTTCCACCAGCCGACATTTAAAGCTCTTTGCTCTGAGCGCCTGTAGTGCGCTCATGGAATCCGTGAAGACGTCGAACTCATCGGTTCGCGACCTTATTGCATCCTCAATCACCATCTCTAACGCTCTTAACTCAGCCTGATAAGAGGAGCTGTGATCTGAGTTCCTCTCCTTTAGATCATAGAGCCTTACATTGTTGTCATACATTGTTGTCACGAAATCGATAAAATCAAGCCTTGCTATAAGATACATTTTGTAATAAGAACTAAACCATAATACCAGTTTTTTCTAGAAAAACTATTGAAACTTCTGGCAAGTTACTAAATGGCGAGTTATTTTATGAAAGGTAATAGAGATTAAATATTTGCAAGGACTCATGAAGAACAGCCCTACACTCAATCAAAGGAATTTGAGAGAATGTATATATTAGCATTTTGACTGTATGCAAGATATGTGTAGAGTAAATGAAATAATTGTACAGGAACTGCTTAGCAATTCTAAGATTTTTATGCCTGTACACAGAAATACTCTTATATCTATAAGTAGAAGAATAATAAATGACAAATATGATTTTCTTTATTAATTTAAAAAGTATTAATATAGATTATATATAATAGGTCTAATAATTTTTAATTTCATCATATTCTTGGTTTTGTTTTTACATCGATCAAATTATAGATTTATAAATATAATTTTTTATATGAAGCTATTATTAATTATTATAGAAGCGAAATAGATGTAAATTGAATATATTATTGTTTTTTATAAGTAAATAGCAAACATTTTCATATTATTTATAAAAAGTTTTTATATAAGATAGTTGTATTTGATATCTGGTACATTGAGAAATCAAGCTTTATATTGCTTTAATTAGGCGCATTCTTACCTTTGCCTACGTAGCTTAATAACTGTGCAAGTATAATTTTTTGTCCTTCATAACATAAGATATTTTTTTCATATACAAAACAGAAGCCCCGCAAACACATGCCAACAAAATATTGCTCTTTTTTTTTTGCTTGTCTACCAGTTACCTTGTATCTATTTAATGTCTAAATAATTTAGCTTTCGGGATCAAAAATAAGTTTATGTGTATGTTAGTACTTTGCTTTTGATAATAAAACTCTATATTTCTCATATTCTATACTTTTGTTTATATAAGAGGATGCCTTAAAAGCAATATATTTTTTCTCGTTGACTATAACAGTAAATAACTCCCTTTAAACTTATCTCAACAATTTGTTTTACTTATAATTATTAAAATATTTAAAATTGCACTGGAAAATCCTTAAAACTGTTTATTTCCCTATTTTAATGTTAATTAATCTGTTTAATACCTATAGAGAATTTTTTTTAATTTCTTCCCTTTTAAACTAAATTCTAAAAATAAGTTAAATTTGATTTTACATGTGGTCTTTCGACATTTTCAATTGAAGGAATGTAAGTGTAAAGCATAGTTATAAAACTTTAAAAAAGCTTTTAGATGCTTTTAGCGTTTTCATAAGAAAAATGCAAAATGATATTTTTTCTTTTTTCCCCATATAAATTAAGAAACATTATAATTAACCCAATATAATTCTATTTCAAATGCCTGCACGGGGTGCAGAGAAAAACAAAGTACAGAAAATATTACAAAACAAAGCATATAAGATTCAAAATCAGATACATTCGCTTGTCTACACACAATTAGTTCCCAACGGCACTCCAGTAAATGCATTACAATTAGATATTTGCCGTCTACTTCAGTATCGTGGGAACACAAAAACAGGATTGTTGTAAATGCATTGCAATTAGTGAGACGTTCACCGTCCATCTCAATCTCGAGGGAACACAAACTCAGAATTGATGTAGTTGCCTTATCTAAGCAATTGCCCTCCCAGGCATTCATGCCCCCTGAAACAGGAGCTAAAATAAATATTTGAGTAACTCAAAAAATTACATCCAGTAATTTTTCTCTTTGACTTAGTTAGTCATTTTTCTCTTTGAATCTTTTGTAGGAATTTTAATTCCTACACATTTTTTTTCCAGAAAGAATACAGAGGGGCAGTATTTATTAATAAATGTTCGAAGAGTTAGACAAATAAGTTAATATTTAATACGCATTAGGGCCCCATCTCTGACCATTAGGGACCTTATTTTGAAGACTTTTTTTTCAATTCATCAGTCCTGATTTATAAGCCGTAAGATTAAAAACTTTTCTTAATACGACAAAGGTATTACTTCTTGACTATTTAATAATTAAACCAGTCATGACGTTTTGGTTTCTTAAGGCTGCTGTGTACAAAACCCTTTTGGATTCGCTCACCCCAAAGTTAACCTATGGAGAAAATGTGTCTACAATTGACAGCTACATAAATGCTGATAATCCAATAAAATTAAATATAATGAAACATAATTGATTCATTAAATATAATGAAACAAATTAAATATAATTGAATATAATGAAAATATAATGAAAAATTAAATATAATGAAACAATCTCACAAATACTTAAAGGTCTAGAAAATGTAATATAACTATTACACAAATACTATAAGAAAAGAAGAAAAACCTATCATTCTAGTTTTAAATGCAAAGCCAAAGTCAGATGGGTTTGATTCCGATAAAAGTGGTTGAAATTAAATATCTGCGAGTATGAATTAGTTCAAGCATTTCAGGATTTATTGTCATTAATGAAGTGGAGTTGGACCACTATTTATATAAGGCCTTCATTCCCTGTAGACATAAAAATTTATGTAACATATTTCAAATTAAAATTAAATATAATGAAACAAATTCACAAATACTTAAAGGTCTAGAAAATGTAATATAACTGTTCCATAAATACTATCCGAAAAGAAAAAAGCCCTCGAGCCCTATCATTCCAATTTTAAATGCAAATCTAAATCAGACGGGTTTGATTCCGAAAAAAGTGGTTGAAATTAAATAACTGAGAATTTGAATTAGTTAAAGTCTTTCAGGATTTATTGTCATTAATGAATTTTGCAATGTTACATTTTTCAAAAAAAAAATTACATTTTCAAATCGTGTTTTTCTATTATTTAAGAGTTCCATAAATAAATAAAAAATAGTAAATATCACGAGAATATCGTAAAGATATTTCTTGAATTACCTTGATAATTACTGTAAACATTTGGCACACCTGTTCATTATTGATCATTTTAGTTACATTAAAAAAATATCTCTCCTGGCAGAAAGTGCCCATTTAACTTAAATTGCTGTTATTCATTTCTAATTTGTTTTTTTTAATTTCATTACTTTATAGAAACACAATTAAGAAAAATACATAATTATGTCTGGCACTTTGTATTTAACCCCCTGATATCCAGGAAGACACCCGACGCCTGCAGTGCATTTATCAAGACAACGAGGAAAAAGTTTGAACAGATGCTTGGGTAAGAAAGTGACAAGAACACTGATATGGTAAGTAAAGCCGGAAGCGAGGGAATCCCTTTTATTTTTGGATCGTAATTCAAAATGCTTTTAAAGGAAGTCGATTTTCCATGGTGTGAAGTGCAGCTCTAAGAGGGGTATAGTAAACACCTAGACCATATGGAAATCTGTCAAATAAACTACTATTTTAATCCATACACACTGTGTGCGTCAGAAGATTCCTTTTTGCCTTAATTTTAATTGTGTTTAAAGTGTTTGTTATTCCATATCCTCAACACATTAGGTATTCATCACTTAATGAAACTGCGGTAAATGATAAATTTGCAGTCAAAACTTTACATTTGCATGTAAAGTTATCAATAATTTTCAATGTTAATAGTAATAAACTAATCCACCTAATGAAATATCCCTGATATTGAAGTTACTCCCCATAAATTGCGGGGAATAATAATTGCTACCATAGTTAAAATGTTTTCCTTAAGAATATGAACTACGGATGACATAAATCAAAGAAAAAATTAGAAACCTCTCCGCTTTAGATTTCTAAGAATATGTTAAGGAAATACTTAAAAGATAAAATACTAAATAATGGTTAAAATTACACTGATTTCCAGAAAATAGTGCTAGTTTAAAATAACATTTTTATTCTTTAAAAGGTCTTGATAAACTCACTTTCTGAAACTTAAATTATTGTTGAATTTAATATTGCTATGTGTTAGCGATAACATTAATGTACAGAGATTTTTGCATCTTTATAACCAAAAATTCTAGATGTTAGGATATCAATAAAATCATCCAGCGGAGAAAAAACTTTTCAGAAAGAAAAAAATATTGATCTTTCCATCTCCAAGAAATAATTTATTATTCTTAAAATCCAAATCGGGTCTAAAAAGAAATATGTAAGACTTACAGTAGCAGGAAAAATATTGGTGAATTTGCTTATGATAGGAATATGATAATATTTAAAAAAATTTTTTCATTCTTTGACATGTCTGTAAACGTTATATACAGGTTTTATGGCGCATAAAATATGTATTCAAAAGTATTTTGAATCCTCGGTATTGAAAATTTAATTTAAACCCTCATAGAAATTGAAAATGCCGCATCATTCTTTTACTTGCGAGATTTCACGTTTATCAATATCGCATAAGAATATATCTCCGAAGCTATCCCCATTATGAAAAGATTGGAGTAAATAAATGTTTTATAGAATATTGTATGAGTTTTGTCTTTAGTTTCTAGAATTTTCTAAGGTCCATTCACTTCGCATTAGATAACGGAAATTCAATTTAAATAAAAGCATAAACATTTTGGTTATTATAAATAAATGGAAGCTATAACTTTTATAGTGTTTAATACATATTAGGTCGTTGCTTCTTTCTTTAATAAAATAAAGAACTTCCCTTCATTTTATTTCCATTTTTACTTTAAAAAAGTATAAGACATTTCTGTTTGATACGTAATACTCTATTTTACGATTTGTGTGAAGAAGCTCTGATTCATATGCTCAGAATATGAGTTAAGTATATGACAACTTATACAATGTAAATAATTCAACGCAAAATAAGAAATTAAAATACATAAAGATGGCTTAGATAGCCGAACGAAATTAACAGAAAAACTACACAAGCGTTGAATAATTTTAAACTGCTCTATAAAAGATTGCGCGGTTGCAACACATCATCATACTAAAAAAAAAAACAGACAATTATAACTGGTAAAATGTAAATAATTCAACAGAGAAAGATAATAAATAACAGGAAGAATGCAATGACAGTCAAACGAAATAAACAGATATCCTGCACTTAGAGCTAAACGCACCATAAATGCAAGATTCTGTAGCAGTATAAAAACTAAACCATATAACGAGACAACCGACCGGTTAGGCCCCATTATGAAGAGACCGGTCGGTTGCCTCGTTATATGGTTTAGTTTTTATACTGCTACAGAATCTTGCATTTATAAAAACTAACGATATAACGAGGCAACCGACCGGTCTCTTCATAATGGGGTTTAACCGAATCAGTTACCTCAAGGGGAAAGTTTCTGAATAGGATGCAGGTCTATCCAAAAGACATTCCAAGGCCCCGAGACCTGCATCCATTAAGAAACTTCCCCCTTGAGGTAACTGATTCAGTTAAGCCCCATTGTGAAGAGACCGGTCGGTTGCCTCGTTATATGGTTCAGTTTTTAAACTGCTACATAATCTTGCCTTTATGGCGCGTTTAGCTCTAGCATTATTTCTGTTTATTTTGCTTGACTGTCATTGCATTCTACCTGTTATATAATTGCTTTCTCTGTTGAATTATTCACATTTAATTAGTTATTACATTAAAAAACTAGTTATTACATTAAAAAACTAGTTATTAACTAGTTATTACGTTAAAAAATTTAAATACACATTTCTAATTATATAAATAAACTTATAATAAAAAATTTAAAGACTTTAATTAATATAGAATACGTACAGAGAATTTTGAATAATGTTAGCATGTTTGAAAATTTTGAAAAATAGTCATTATTCTGCAAAATATTCCTTATTTTGAATTCTAAGGGTTTTCAATATAGTAAAAAAAGAAAATTAATTATTCTCATTTTTTATATAGAGTTAAAAAATTAAAAATTAAGAAATTCAAGATTGAAGGTCCCTTCTCCCCTTAAGCGTAGGCATTTATATCGCTCAATCATAATCTAAATCTTTTTCTGGGAGTCAATTTTTAAATCTCACTTGTCTATTTCATTTCATAACATTTCTATGGACTATATTGTAGTTATTGTCTTAGAAGATTCAAGACAATCAAACATATCGTCAATATACAGTGGACTCTCGTTAATTCGAACTCAAAGGTTCTCGGAAAAAAGTTCGAATTATCCGAAGTTCGAATTATCCGATGTTAAGAGAAAATATATAACTTTAAAAGTGTATCACTGAAGAAAAAAATCTCCTAGTATGTATAACCACAGATAATATAGTATTATACTATGTTATCTAAAATTAACATATTAAAAAGCAATACAGACTTGCCTTAATCATAAAATGAAGCAGAAGATATGCAGTAGAAAGTAAACTTTAATTAAAAATACGAATTACACTTTGGGGAAAAACTGTAAAGTGGATGTTCTGTTTTGTTTATGATGCCTACATTGTTCAGCCAACTTCTCGATTTGAAGTAAACATTTCAATTCATTTTCAGAGGAAGGTTTCATCTGAATAAATGCTTTCAGAGTTTTAATAGAGTCCATTATGGCTTTGTCCATTATGGCCGCATTAAAAATATCTTTCGGCAGGTAAGTAGAGAAAAGCCCTGGCAGTTTCCTACCGAAATTAGTGCATACGTCTTCGTTTACATCAATGCTTTGGCCACATACAGTTTGATAAGAAATATTGTGCCTTGACTTAAATTGAGAAAGTTAAATTGAGGAAAAAGAAAATTTTTTTGTCAAATTTTTAGTTCGAATTAACCGAATTGATAAAAATTTAGTTCGAATTAATGAGATATTTTTAACATTAACTCCAATACAAGTTTTTTGGGGGTCTTTGGATTAGTTCGAATTAACCGAAAGTTCGAATTAACCGAGTTCGAATTAACGAGCTTCTACTGTATATCGTTGTGTAACATTTTTGTTAATCTGGCCTTGTAATGTCATTCGACATGGACTTCAAGGTTAATTAGACTGTGTAAGTTTTCACATCCATGTTCGTTTCTTTGAAAGAAATGTTTTCTTAAACCTTGAGCAGAATTTTATCGATCTTAAGGGGAATATTGTTCATTTGAAATACTACAATATCTTTCAGATCAATATCTTCAGATCAGATTCAATCTACATGGAGATTTAAAAGAATTAAATATTTGATCCTAGTTCTCATTTTTTCATTTCATTAACTCTGTTAGTTATTTTAGTGTGCGTAGATCTAACATTGTATGAAAGGTATTTCGTTTTTATTTAACGGGGTTTATGATTTTTTAATAATTATGATTATTAAATATTATAAGAATGAACAGCCGTCCACATGGTGTAGTGGTTAGCGTTCTGGCTTGCCACGCAGTGGGCTTGGGTTCGAATCCCGAATAGGGCTTGGTCGATTCTGTGTCGTCCCTCTCATAGGGAGCAATGCTGGCTCACCTATATGGTGCTCCCATAATAAAGTAGCCAATAAATCGCGGTGAATAACAAAAAGGCGAGTGTTTTACGGCAAAGTGCCGCAATAGTGCAAAAAAAAAGTGTAACCGCGACGAATCAAGCGAAATTTATGAATACTTCGAGTATTAGATCGGTGTCTGAGTGTACAAATGCTAGTAGTTTAAATCAGTATTCCCAACCTGTGGAGGGGGGTCGGGAAGTGTTATCTGGGGAGGTCGCCGTGGTTTTATTCAATTAAAACAAATTTCACAGAAAAATTTGTCAGTAGCTATTTACCATAAAACTGTAAGGCAGTGATGTTTTTGAAAGGTAAAAGTGGATTCAATGGACAAACCTAGTTCGTTTGAAATCTACTGCCTTTATTGGGTAGTAAAAGAAAATCACGGTTATTTCCTGCGCACAGTACTAAAATTCTAAACGTAAGTTTGTCTTAAGTCTGTGCTGTCAGTTTTAGCACAGATTGAAGTTTCCCCTACGAAAAAAAAATGAATTTCATATAGATTATAGTATTCTACATATGTTGTAAAATAATTCGGAATCAATACGGAGGTGCATTATTTTATATTTGAGATTCTGTTCTGTTCTTGTTTTGACATTCTTTTGTCTGTCTAACGGATGAATGTTTTTCGATGTTCTCCATTTCTTACAAATTTCATTTTTCGGTAAATTCATTAGGAATTTAAGGGGGTCCAGGACACAAAATTGTTCGAATTTTCGAAAAAAAAATATTGCATTAATTTTTTTTTGTTCTTTTACGCTTAAAATGACGTTTAAATCATGTTTCTATCTTAATTAGAACAGAATAAATTATCATGATTTTTTTGCAACATTCTAAAAGTAGCCAATTGTTGTTTAAACCTGTAAATGCGTTTTTCTGCGTGATGGGTTTTTTTCCCCATTTCTCATCTTTAAATTGTTATAAGTTATGAACCGTTAAAGATAAATGGTTGAAACTTGGAACATGTATTTTTCAACTATTTTACTTTAATTTTGATTCAGCAAATTTGAAAAAAATATTTACTTTTGAAACTATGTTTTTTTAAAAATAAGTTACGTAATTTTTTTTTGTAACTTTTAATCTAAATATTTTTAATTTCTTTAAAAATTAATATTTCAAAAAATGCTGAATTAAAATTAAAACTTATATATTTCTGTTTAATTAAATGAAAAATTGTGAAATTCGACAAATAATATTTCGAGTTCTAAACATTTTAAATTACCCCACTTTTATTAAAAATTTTAAATTTCAAAATTTTTTAAAACCTATTTGAGAAATTTTATTATGTGATTTTGTTTATAAATTATATGGTTAACCATCACAAAAAAATTAAAAATTTTAAATCAATAAATAAATTTATTTAATGTGCCCCGGACTCCCTTAAATTATGGAAAATACCTTTTACTCTTTATCTTTATGTCCTAAATAACCTTTTAATGAATATATGCAGGGGAAGGGGGTGTCACATGCGTGGAAATCATTGAAGGAAGTCACAACTCGAATAAGTTTGAGAGACACTTCTTTAAATGATACTATAAGTCTTCGCAGCTTAACACTTTCAGAGGAACGGCTTGCAAGGCGTAGATTCTTTTCTCAATTTATTTTAACCTATAATATCTTGAAAAATTTCCCAGTTAAAGGCTGCAAAATTATTTTGCTTCTTGAAACTGACAACAGATGGCAGATCTAGCCAATTTCTGCTCATTTAACTGGAATGCATTGAATGCAAGTGAAAATAAGACGAGATTTTCCGTTTGCAGTGTGAAAACGGCGCCCTTCAAAGGGTTAGTAGTCAGTTTCTTAGAGTTTTATTTAAATGTTTCTACTACTTATTTAAAGTTTATAACTGATTTGTTTCAGCAATGTTCAAGAAAATCTTTCATGTTCAACAAAATTTTATTAGTTTTTTTTTCCAAATTCAGCATGGTAAAATGAAATTCTGTTTCTTGACATTAGTTATAATTTTATATACAACAGATCAATTCCAGTATAGTGATATACAAAGAAATACCTTTTCTAGTTCTCCAAAAGTTTCATAGATTAGATTTTATTCGTACATTTACTGAATATTTGCCATTTGTAAATGATGGGAAGGTAGTTTTATTTCGTATCATAAATTGCACTTTAAGCTAGTTTATAAACCTGGTATATACTCGTAGTTTATTTTGTAATCATTAATTATGTAAGTTATGTAATTCTACATATTGTCCACCATGTTTTTATAGTTATGATAACTAATGTATAGTTTCACTGTGAACTCTCAGAATTCGAGCATAATAGTTTTTCGTTCTCTTGGCATCTCAATCTTTTTATTTAGGTTTCAATTAATATCCCCTTCCGAATGGGCTATATATTCTCCTTGGCATTTCGAATTGATCATAGTATCATATATTATCACAAATAGTCAAACGAAAGTGCGGAAACCATGAATCTAAGATATTCTCACAAGATAAATATGATAGCAGCTATTAAGTGGTCCCTTTTAGAAGTAATCGTTGGACATTCATCATAACGCATATGAATCAATCTGCTAAATTATCTGCAACAATATAAATAGCTGTTGCCAATCTCAACAAAGGAAATTCGAGAATAATGGTTAAAATAAAATTCGCACTGAGTCCATATGAAGTTAGTAGATAAAATTAATATTATCTCAACAATATGCTGAGGACAGTGCCTGGTTAAGGGTTAATAATGTCTAATTGACGTCAGACTAATGCCTGGTTAATGGTTCCATCTGACTAAACTCTTAATCGAAATGAAAGCAACAATTACAGCATATAAATTCCGAAGGTCAAAAATTTAAGAAAATATATTTTTTTACAGTGAGCTTAAATTGTAAAAACGCTAAACCATCATAAAACATTTTATTGAATTCATTTAGGATTTTTTTGTTATAAGATCAAAAAAATAGTAAAGGTTTGTGCACTACATATGGCAATGAACTCCGAATCAATATCTTTCCACCTTTGACGTTCCATGATTCAATTAACGTTTGCAAGGTATTGACAGAAACTTTAAAATTTATAGGAAAAGAGCATTAAATTATGTATTAAAAACCTGAGTTTCTATAAGTTTCAACAATTAATATTCTATATTTTAAGAAGGCACTACGGATCAACCATGGAATCGCATTCATTAGAAAATGCTTGACGTTTTAAAAGTTGCCTCGTTCAAATAAATAATTTCTTCTGAGATAACTTGTCAATGTTATCATTCTAATAAAAGAATAAAATTTAAGACATCTTTCAGGCAAGATATCAATCAAGTTTATACCCTCCAGTTATTTCAGTCAACACCGATGAAATATTTTACGACACGCAGATTTAATAAGTCTGGTAGTATAACGTAAAAAACTATTAAATGTAACTAACTAACTAACACACACACACACAAACGCATATATATATATATATATATATATATATATATATATATATATATATATACAGAGGCTGTTCACACATCTTTTACACGATGTATATTGTATTCACAAAACTAAATTACATAAAATTCTTGTGTTTTAAATGTTCTATTTGACATCCCTTATTCTGAACTATCATTCGACACTGCTATGTCCAGGATAATAATGCCTTTTGAAGTGTCAGAAGTGGTATTCTATCCCATTCCTCCTGAGCAGCTTTCCAGAGTCCTGTAAGGGTTTTGGGACGACGTTTGGATAATGCAGATTTTAAAAGTCCGAAAGCACAAAAATCCATAGGTGATACATCGGGAGATTTAGTAGGGATATCATTGAAGGGTATGGCCTTGATACCAGTTTTTTGTTCGATTTCTTTTAGGAAATTTACAGTGGAATTTGATGTGTGACTGCTAGCTTTGTCCTGATGGAGTCTCACAGATTGATGGCACTGGGGGTAAAGCCATGGTATTTCATTCAGAAAAATTGGCGATAAAATATGTTCCTGATAGTATTTGGAGTTAATCTTGACATTTTTTCCACTCTCTTTATTTTTAACTTGCCATTATAAGAAAAACCAGCAACAATCATGAATCCCTTAGAAAAACTTTCTTTCGGTTCTTTGAACCATGTACTTAATTTTTTTTCTCCCCTTTTATGATAATAAATGGCTCTTTTTTTGTTGCAATCATTTAAATACACACATGATTCATCTATTGTGACAATTGTTTTCCATTTTTCTTTGGATAAGTGTTTCTCATATAGAATTCTGCAGCGTGTCCTGCGTTCAGCGATATGATTTGGAAGAAGACGATGCACATTGCGTTTTTTCGCTTTCTTAAGATTTAAATCAACGTTTATCATTTTGTTTACAGTGGACACCGAGCATTTTAATGATTTTGCAACTGTCCTTTGACTAGGGGGATTTTCTTTTAACATTAAACAACGTACCTTTGCAATAGTCGAAGATGTCCGTTTTTTCTTTGGATACTTGTTTGGAATTTTAGTCCCACTTGAGGCTCCAATTTGACGTTTTTTACCTTTCTTGTTGACGATATTACCTATCGACGCTTTAGATATCACAAAAACATGACTCTCACATCGTTTTTGGATAACGGAGTATGCATATTTCTCTTCGGAAAGAGTAAAAATGTAGCCTTCGAACCACTTCTTTGTTAAAAATGCCATTTTGAATAAATACAATACTTTCTTTACTCTATTAAGCCGTAGACTATAATTTTGACTTTTAAAAAGATAGTACAATTGCAATTATTTCTTTTGCAGCAAACGATTTTTTATTTCCACTTACCAAAATCGTCTAAAAAATGTTCGAACAGCCTCTGTATATATATATATATATATATATATATATATATACAAAATGATTATAATAAAAGTTGAAGTTTTATAAAGGTGTAAAAAAGAACAACTGGTCAGAGTAACCTGAAATTTTACCTGAATAATACGCGATGAAGGGGGAAAAGGACGTAAGAAAAAATAATTCGATATTTTAGCAATACATGGCGCTTTATTCGTCATAACGTAAATGGGTTCGGCGCTGCCAGTGACATTTGAATCCCAATGCGATGACTATTGTTTGATTTGCATGTTAAAAGAACTGTATTGCTCAGTGTGCATGACTGTATCGGTTTTTTACTGAGAAGATGACTTCCAAGTCATTCATCAGTTGTGGTGCTGTTAGTGGAAGCTCATCCACCCGAAAAGGTGATACAACATGGGATGGGAAAAATCGGTTTTTAACTATCGGGAGACTTGCTCAAGAAATGCTCAAAATGCTGTCCACCATTTTCTTCCACAAGTTGGAACCGGACCAATGGTACGCTATGGGACTGTTTTGAGCAACCACATCATTTCAGAACTTAAACAGCCTGAATGCGTGGGTAGCGTCATTTTTATGCAAGATGACGTTCCTCCACAGATTGCAGATCCAGTGAAGTAGCTGCCAACGTGAATTTCGGAATTGCTAGAATTATCAGTCGCCTGGCTGCCAAGATTACCTGATATTAATCCTTGAGATTTCCGGCTGTGGCGTTATCTAAAAAATCGTGTTATTCAGTGGTCCGATTCCCAGCTTAGCTGAATTGAAGACACGCATTGCGGAACACATTCACAGAGCCATCACTAATACACTCCAACCTGTTGTGAAACAAGCTGTTTCTCGGTTTCATCTCGTCGCAGAATACAGTGAACAGCATATTGAAAATTCCTTGAGCAAGTCTCGCGACAACTAAAAACCGGTATTTCCCATTCGATGTGGCAGCAACATGTCGTGGTGGATGGGCTTTCCACTAAGAGTGTTACAACTGCTGAATCACGAAGTCATTTTAGCAGTAAAACACCGATACGGTCATGCACATTGAACATTACAGTTGGTTTAACCTGCAACTCAAACAATAGCCGTCGCATTGGGATTCAAATGTCCCTGGTAGCCGAACCCATTTACGTTATTACGATTAAAGCTATTGCTAAAATTTTGAGCTATTCTTTTTTTCTTATGTCATACCCTTTCTCCCTCTTTTCGTATATATATATATATATATATATATATATATATATATATATATATATATATATATATATATATATAGAGAGAGAGAGAGAGAGAGAGAGAAAGAGAGATACACAAGGACAAAATTAATTTCCTGGAATATATCTTTGGGAAGATAAATAACTAAAATTATTTTACGACAGATTTTTTTTTTCTTTCAAGAGACAGTGAGACGTAAAATCGAGAACATACATTGACTATTGATACGTCAAAAGTTCCGGTCCGTCAATAACATAATAACTTTAAAAGCCTTACATCAAAAGTATATGTAAGGAGAATAAAACAACTGTTGCTTATTAGATTTACCTATTGATCCTCGGGGACAAGTGCTACGAGGGTCAGTTTATTGAATTTGTCATGGTTCATTTACTCTTCTGTGAAAGGTTATTTCATTCACAGATAAGTAAAGTCTCTAGTTATAGGAACGTGTAGCTCTAATTAGTTAATTACTGATAGAATACCTTAAAGTATATCTCTTCAATAATAATTATTATTTACGGTACATTAATCCTCCAAATGCTCTCCAGTTTAAAGTAGATGATTTCAATGATCTGTATTAATAACAATATTCAAACTACTATATACATTACGAGCAGGCCGTTTTCAAATTCAATTATAATTATTAGTTACTGAGCCACCCACATGGTGTATCTGAAATAACTAAAGAACAATATCTCACGACAAGTGCTTCTGCACTGGAGAAAAAAATAATTAATGAATCATGACGATATTGTAACGCGAGAGTGTGATATCTTATTAGTGTGTGTTTGAAAGTATTTAGTTTATTCTTTCGCCCCTAGATGTCAGCCAAATGTAATCGTATTTTGAATAGTTTTGTATTCATAGATTGGCAACTCATAGTAATGTTTTGTCTTTTAGCAGAGTTAATTTTGATTCGATGTAAGACGGTTGTGTTCTATTTAGCTTCATGCTAAGATTAGCAATGCGATGCTCTTCTGATTTTCTATCTGCGTTTATGTATGAAAATAAAGTACCTTGTCTTTCTGTCGTCACGCCATATGATTATTTGCAGCCGTTGTTTTTATATTTCCTGAACTTTAATCCGAAGATTTGAACACATGGCTCCCGCCGGGTCATGCTGGTGACCCGGACGAGATGGATTAACGTAATGGATTTTTGAGAGGCTGTACTAATTAGATTCAGACAAGGTAAGGGAGGTTTTAATTAAAGTTTTGATTTGTAATAATTTGATTTGTTAGAATGGCCAAAAAAGGTACATAATCCGATATAGATAGAATTAAAAAGAAAAGAATTGTGTTTAGAACGGCCACAGCTAAATTATTAAACAGAATAGAAACAATTTTAAATGATGATGTTATGGAAACGGAAAAAAAATTCTGAATTAACAGAACTCCAGGATCAATTGAATTCTAAAGTTGAAAATTTAAGAAAACTTGATAAAGATATTGAAGATGTCACTGATATTGAATTTTTAGAGGAAGACATTTTAGTAAGTGAGGATTATCAGGAAAGAGTCTTGAAATTTGACAAGAAAATCACTCGATATTTGAAAAGCACGAGTGAAACTCCTAATCTTTCTTCCGCGCAGAATTCTGTTGCGTCGACACCTAGCACAGTACTTTCGGTTCGTAACCCTAGTGTTCTTCGGCTGCCTAAATTAGAAATTCTTCGATACTATGGTGATCATTCTAAATGGCTGGAGTTCTGGAATCAGTTTAAAAGTGCAATTGATAGTAATAACTCTTTAAGGGGTCTCACGACCCTTAAACAGTACGAGAGACAGAATTTTTTTCTCTTTTTTCGATTTTGCACAACTCATTATTTTACAAATGAAAATGTCCAATTTTTTTTTGTTAGTCCTTTAATATTTATTTTATAGTTATTCAGTTCAAAATATTTGAAAATATAATCAGAAACATTTTTAAAAAAATGTTAATTCATCATCTTTATTTCCAAGTCGTTGAAAGTGACCTAACTTACGCGCATGCTTACAGAAAAAGCTTTTTTCCAAAAGGTTAACTTTTACATTTCTTAAGAAGAATAATGTTTATACATTTTATTAAACAATAAATTTTTATAATTGTAGACATTTTTCAATTTTTTGTGAAAATGTATACTATATAGCAATTTTTTCATTAATTTCAACACATATTTAGCCTATTAAATTATAAAAATATGTAAGGAATTCCAAGAGTATAGTCCCAATTATTTATTATAACAAGATAACTGCAAATGCAAAATTTCATACATCTAACTTCAAACGTTTTAGAGATATCATGCGCGTAACACTAAAAAATCTCATTTTGAGAAATAGGTGTTTAAAGATTTAACTACAAAACAAATGATTTTTTTATAAAATGTTTAACTGATAAAGATATTTTGTTCAATTATATCAGAAATCAAACATATTTTATCACATTTTAAATAAATATTGGCAAATATTTATGACATAATGCTTAAATTTTACTTATTTGACACGTCAAAATTCATACTTGGCCTAATCGTAAATCTGTTCGAGACTTACTTACCCCATTAAAACATAAAAACATTCAATTAATACTATGATTAGAGTTCAATAATTTAACATATATATATATTAATAAACGTTAAGTAAATATTGGCAAATATTTATGAAATAACACTTAATAATATCAATGTGTTGCATCTGACAATTATTAAAAAGACCAGGTACATATATTAAAGATTTAACTACAAAACAAAACTTTTTATCAAAAGTTTAACTGATAAAGGTATTTTTGTGCAATTATATCAGAAAGAAAACATATTTTATCACATTTTAAATAAATATTGGTAAATATTTATGAAATAACACTTAAAAATATCAATGTGTTGCATCTGACAATTATTTAAACCCTCAGGTTCATATATTAAACATTTAACTACAAAACAAATCACTTTTTATCAAAAGTTTAACTGATAAAGGTATTTTTGTGCAATTATATCAGAAAGAAAACATTTTATCACATTTTAAATAAATATTGGTAAATATTTATGAAATAACACTTAAAAATATCAATGTGTTGCATCTGACAATTATTAAAAACCCCAGGTTCATATATTAAACGTTTAACTACAAAACAAATCACTTTTTATCAAAAGTTTAACTGATAAAGGTATTTTTGTGCAATTATATCAGAAAGAAAATATATTTTATCACATTTTAAATAAATATTGGTAAATATTTATGAAATAACACTTAAAAATATCAATGTGTTGCATCTGACAATTATTAAAAACCCCAGGTACATATATTAAAGATTTAACTACAAAACAAAACTTTTTATCAAAAGTTTAACTGATAAAGGTATTTTTGTGCAATTATATCAGAAAGAAAACATATTTTATCACATTTTAAATAAATATTGGTAAATATTTATGAAATAACACTTAAAAATATCAATGTGTTGCATCTGACAATTATTTAAACCCTCAGGTTCATATATTAAACATTTAACTACAAAACAAATCACTTTTTATCAAAAGTTTAACTGATAAAGGTATTTTTGTGCAATTATATCAGAAAGAAAACATTTTATCACATTTTAAATAAATATTGGTAAATATTTATGAAATAACACTTAAAAATATCAATGTGTTGCATCTGACAATTATTAAAAACCCCAGGTTCATATATTAAACGTTTAACTACAAAACAAATCACTTTTTATCAAAAGTTTAACTGATAAAGGTATTTTTGTGCAATTATATCAGAAAGAAAATATATTTTATCACATTTTAAATAAATATTGGTAAATATTTATGAAATAACACTTAAAAATATCAATGTGTTGCATCTGACAATTATTAAAACCCCCAGGTTCATATATTAAAGATTTAACTACAAAACAAATAACTTTTTATCAAAAGTTTAACTGATAAAGGTATTTTTGTGCAATTATATCAGAAAGAAAACATATTTTATCACATTTTAAATAAATATTGGTAAATATTTATGAAATAATTCTTAAATTTTACTTATTTGATATGTCAAATTTAATATTTGTCCTAATCGTATATCTGTTCAAGACTTACTTACCCCATTAAAACACAAAAACAGTCAATTTATACTATGATTACAGTTCAATAATTCAACATATATATATTAAATATATATTGGCAAATATTTATGAAATAACACTTAAAAATTTCAATGTGTTTCATCTGACAATATTAAAATCCCCCAGGTTCATATATTAAGCCCTCTTCTCCTCTCTGTTTTATGGACAAGCACAATTTTGCCTTTTTCATTGCCCTTCTTGTTTTTACAGTATTTTTTATCAGTACATTTTGAGCAGTATTTACTCGTGCCATATCACTACGAAACTGGGACGTTATTGCATTAATACCTGGATGGATGCCTAATTTTCTCATGACAGAGAGTCTCCCCTTTTTACCGGTATTAAATAAAATAGCTGCTTCATAAGCAGCTATTTCTGCAATTCTTTTACCACATCCAGATGTTTTTGGACATATCTGCCATATTATTGAATTGAAAGATTCGTTTGGGTTTTGCGTATGTCTACCAAGACACCGCTTTAGCAAATCTGGTGTAGATAGTGCTTTGAACACAGGTTTTATAGTGTCCATTACTGCAGGTGGTACAACTGTTTTATGATGAAAATCATTTACAGCACCCTTTGCTAGTGCTTGGTTATATTTACACCAAGAGTCCACACCAGTAGGGCAAAATGTATGCAAAGGTTCATTATCAGATGATCGAATGTGAAAATACACATCCCAGATAGCCTTGCGCATATCATCAAAAGATGTAGAATTTTGGCGAATTGCGTTGCCATAGAAAGAGGTTAATTTATTTATCAAGACATCTGTTAATCATCCCCTTCCTGATAAGCTTTTGCCATCTTCCAGTTTTTTTGACTTGTAGTCCTGCTTGAGCTTTCTTAAACGAGTTCCCATTCGCTTTTGTACGTGTGTTACACATTCCAGCTTTTGTACCGTGATGTCGCCATATGGTTTGCTTGCAGAAATGGAGGAGAATGTTTTCGTATCACCATCTCCAATATAATTCACATACTTTACTCCTCGTTCTTTTTCTGCTCTGAAGAAAATATGTTTCATTCCATCCACCTCCATCTTGCTCGAAGACCCCGTATGATTTTTCTGACAGCTAGGAGAATGTTTCCTTTGCCACTCTTCAAAATCTTTTCCGCTGCATTTTCCTATCCATATTTCGCAACCTTTGCATGTTGAGGATAACACTTCCAATTCTATGACTTTGCCACAGTTAGCACCAATGACAGTGCACACACCTATATGGGAAGTATGTCCTCTGGTCTTCCAAGAACCGTCACCACTGACGGTTATTAAATCTGAACCTGTAATACTATCTTCCTCCAGTGCAGCAGCCTGCATACTTTTAACAGCAACAATTTTTGAAGCCTCATTAATATGCTTGCATATACTGTCATAGGCGTTTTGAGTAACAGGATAACCTAAATCCATCACACCACAAAATGTTTTGAGTGTTTCTAGTCCTTATCCAATACACCGCATTGCATAGACGACACGTCTATTTATATCAGGGATATTTTTTCTGTCACCAATCAGTTTGGAATTGTGCAACTTTCTATCAGTTCTGCAGTTGTCACATTTCATTATAATTGAAGAAAATAATCCCATTCTTTTTTGTTCAGATACACGCACACTTTTAGAACATGTTTTGCACACTAAGTTTTCCTTAAAAAAATCAAACAGTATGTCTTTATCAATAATAAGGTAACCTTGAAATGGTTTCACTTCATTAGATATATTCTCTGAATTTAGGGACTCACGTAATTTTCTTTTTGACGCACTTTCACGTTGTTCAGACACAATATTCTGTTCATTAGTGGACAGTGATGAATTCAATTCTGATTTCCTAACCGTAAATCTGTTCCCGTGGAAACGACGTTTCTTCGATCGCTTTCCAGAAGGGCGTTTCTTTTCAGCCATAATGATGTATTATTAAAAAATTACGTAATAAACTAATTAATAAAATAAATAATAATAAATTGTACGTAAATTAGCACCTTCGCTTAAAAATCGAGAACACAACGCAGTCAATCAAACACATGGAACGACGAAGCTTCAACTGCGATTGAAAAACATTAAGTTGAGGAACAGTCTTCCTACTTTGCACCGACTAAAAATAAAATAGTGAGGCTAAAACATAGCTACAACGTATTCACCCGCAACTTTACGAATTATACAATCTGCAGAAAACGCAGCTGCGTAAACATCCACTATCACGTGGACCTTTAAATCAATGTTGACACAAACAGCTGACGTCAGAACTGGAAAATCCCAAAAGTGGCTTTTACATTTTTAATCATATCTCTTGACCTAAGAGGTGTATTTTAATGCGGTTTTTTTTAAATGTACAGAATTGTTTAGGCTATAACATATATTTTTTCACAAAATCGAATTTTTTGAACATTTAAGGGTCGTGAGACCCCTTAAACAATATAGAGAAATTTAACTATTTAAAGTCATTATGTGGTGGAGCAGCGTTAAATGCAATTAGTGGGCTGTCATTAAGTGATAAAAATTACTAAATTGCAGTTAATATTCTTACACGGAGATTTGTCAGGGTCGACCTCACGGTTAATGCCCATTTAACTCGCTTGTTAAGTTTGGAAGCTATTAAAAGTGTTTCAAACGTGTTTGCGCTTAGAAAAATGTACGACGAATGCGAAGTAAACATTAGATCATTGAAGGCATTAGAAATCGAAACTGGGTCATGGCAAAATTTATGTTGTATTTTATTGAAACTTTTTCCAGAAGATTTGGCTTTCGAATTCAACCGGAAACGAAAATCAAAATCAGAATTTGATGTTGCAGAATTAATGGAGTTCTTGAAATCGGAAATAGAATTTCGTGAGTCTACAATGTATTTAAATAAGAAAAGATCTACTTCGGTTTCAAGCGAAAACAACCATTTTAAAAATAATAAATTTGCGGGTGGTAGATTTCAGAACACTAAGCCAGCTGCCGCATTAACAGCTTCCGTTAAGAGCACTTGCATATTTTGTAATCATATTCATGATGAACATAAATGTTTAAATTTTTCGATTGAAGATAAATTAAGAAAATTGAGCGCTGAAAGAAGATGTCATAAATGTTTTAAACGTAATCATTTAGGTTTTCACTGTAGGATAAAATTTCCTTGGAAGAAATGTGGTAATAGAAATCACCATGAATCCATTTGTGCATCAAGTGAAAAGGAGAATAGTGAAATTTCAGCTGCTAGTGCGGTAGACGAACGCAAAGATTTCGACATTTTAGTGAGCTCTGTATCTCAATCGGGAACGGGAACTGTATTTTTGCAAACTTGCAATGCAGTTGTAAAATCGGGAAACAAAAGAAACTGGTACGAATTTTATTAGACACTGGCAGTCAAAAATCATTTGTAACGCATAGAATTGCAGGTGAGCTAAATTTAAAGATAGAAAAAAGCCAACCAGTTCGTATTTATGGATTTGGGGGTCAAAATATCAGGAAAGAACCCATTTTCGAAATGGCAAATGTCGAACTGCAAAACAGAACTGATCCCTCACGACGCTTACAAATATCAGGGTTTCTTATAGAAAAAATTACAAATGTTACAGTACCGGTGCCTACAAAATGGTTAAAAAAGATGGCTGATTCCTATGGATGAAAAATGATCTTGCAGATAATGGAACCGTTGAAAATATTGACGTCTTGACTGGGGCAGACTACCTGAGTGAAGTCATGAATGGCAAATGCGTCCGCCTTTCCAAAAGGCTTCTAGCTATCGGAACAACCTTTGGTTATACAGTTCAGGGACATTCGGGAACTACCATTGAAATCCCAATAATTATAAATCTTGCAGGAGTTGAAATTGTCGATTCTTTGAAAAATTTATGCGAATTGGAAGCTCTGGGAATACAGCAGAAGAATGAATTATCCTTTTCAGATTCAGAGGTACATGAACAGTTCGAGAAGAGCACCACGAAGAAAAATGATCGGTACGAGACAAGATTGATATGGAAAAAAGATCATGAAGTTTTGGGTAGTAATTTTCATATTGCAGAGAAATGTTTGTTACAGCTAAAGGAAAAAATGTAGAAAAATTCCAAATTACTTGAAGAGTACAAAAGAATAATTGATGAGCAGCTAAATGAAGGAATCATCGAGCTGTGTGAACCTGAATTTGAGAAAAGTGAAGATGCATCGTATTACATGCCGCACAGAGCTGTAGTTCGAAATGAGAAGGGTACTACCAAAGTCAGAATCGTCTATGATGCTTCTTCTAAAGCGAAAAATGAAGTTTCCTTAAATGAATGTCTATTAAGTGGCCCTAATTTGAATCCTGATTTGCTGGAAGTAATTTTGAAGTTTAGGAAAGGCCAAATTGGATTTTGCTCTGATATAGAGAAAGCATTTCTCCAGATTTCTCTAGCCCCAGAAGATCGTGATTTTTTACGTTTTCTGTGGTTTAATGAAGATTCTTTGAATGGAGATATACCTGAGAAAAACTTTAAATGTTTCAGAATGACTCGAGTTCCCTTCGGTGTTTCTTGCAGCCCTTTTCTTTTAAGTGCCACAATTCGTTATCACTTAAAGTCTTATGAGCAAAATCACAGTGAAGCGTGTAAAATGTTGGAGAAAATGTACTTTGATGATCTTATTTACAGTGTAGATTCTGTAGAAGAAGCACACAATCTTTCGTTAAAGGCTCAGAAGATAATGTCTGAAGCAAATATGAAGCTCAGAAAATGGGAGACTAATTCAACTGAACTTAAGAAACTCTGGAAGGATAATGGATTGAATGTTAGACCAGTCGCTGAGAGTTGCAGTAAAGCCCTGAAAGTTCTTGGGATGATTTGGAATTGCGAAGAAAATTGCTTGAGGCTTGAAATGGAACCGGTGCTCCGAAGTTTAGATGGTGCTGAGGCGACAAAGAGAGGTGTCCTTAAAATAGTAGCAAAGATCTTTGACCCATTGGGACTTTTTGCTCCATTTACTATCCGGATGAAATGTTTTCTTCAGGAGCTGTGGGAATGAGGATTAGCTTGGGATGAAACACTTTCTCCTGATTTGAAATCTCGATGGGAAGAGTGGTGTAGCGAGCTAAAGGACATTACAAACATCGTCATACCTCGCCCATATGATATACCAAGCACTAAAGACCCTTTTCAAGTTTGTATTTTCTGTGATGCTAGTCCAAAAGCTTATGGAGCAGTTGCCTACATTAGAGCTCCAGATCAATAACTGTGGACAACCAGTTTTATTCTAGCTAAATCTCGTGTTGCTCCCCTGAAAAAATTGTCATTGCCTCGCCTCGGGCTAATGGGAGCTGTTATCGCATCGCGAATTGCAGAATATTTGATAAAGACTTTCCATATAGATACTAAAGATATCTATTTATTTACTGACTCTAAAATTTGCCTCTATTGGATCAAGTGTACTGCAAAGGTATGGAAACTTTTTGTTTCGCATCGGGTCACGAAGATCCATGAAAAGACTTTGCCCCAAAACTGGAAATTTTGTAAAGGTGCAGAAAATCCAGCTGATAAACTTACCAGAGGATTGAAGACAGCCTCTTTTGTGACAGACGAGCTGTGGTGGAAGGGCCCAAGATGGCTCTCACAATCTAGTGAAACTTAGGATACACATTTCCCAAAGAATGTTGAGATTCCGTTTGAAGAAGTTGAAAAAGAAAGAAGAAAATCCAATCACCAGACAGTTAACATTGTTCTTAATGAAGATCTGAACAATGAAATTTTATCAAGATTCTCCTCGTGGACCAAGCTACTTCGAGTGATAGCTTGGTGCCTCCGGTTTTGTCATAAAACAGTTCGCAGGCAGAAGGGATTTTTAACATCGAATGAATTGAAGAAGGCATTACAAGCGGTAGTAAGACAAGTTCAAGCTAGCGAGTTTTTTGAAGAAATAAAAGCTTTGAAGTCTGGGAAATCCCTTAAAACTTGTAGCAAGATAATATCTCTATACCCCTTCCTTGACGAAAATGGCCTACTGCGGGTTGGAGGGAGATTAACCAAGGCTGAAATATCGGATGATCAGAAGCATCCTATCATTCTTCCGAAGAAACACTACGTTACAAGCCTTCTGATAAAACATTATCATGAAAACCATCTGCATGGAGGGGTTATGCTTGTACTCTCTGCGATTCGGCAAAAATTTTGGATAATCAATGCAAAGGAGGCGATCAGGAGCTGTACATGGAAATGTGTTAAGTGTCATCGATTTAGAGCGGAATCAGCCACTCAACTGATGGGAGGGTTGCCGAAAGCAAGAGTTGTTCCTTGCCGAGTTTTCTCAAGGATCGGTGTTGATTTTGCTGTACCCTTTTTCATAAAGATGAAAAAGGGAAGAGGAGGTCAGACAACAAAATGCTATGTTTGTCTTTTTATATGCCTCGCTATAAAAGCTATACATCTTGAAGTTGTGAGTGATTTGTCCTCGGAGGCATTCATCGCATCACTTAGAAGATTTGCAGCTCGCCGAGGTCAACCACAAGAAATCTATTGCGACTGTGGTACCAATTTTGTTTACGCTGCGAGAGAAATTCAGAGCATGATGCTCTCATTCAAGACCTATGAAAGGTTTCACAACTATCTAGCTGACCAAAACATTATTTGGAAATTCAGCCCCCCTGGTGCTCCTCATCAAGGAGGCCTGTGGGAGGCAGGAGTGAAGTCGATGAAAAATCCCCTTAGACGAACGATGGGCTCACAAGTTTTATCAATAGAAGAATTCCTAACACTGATTTGTCAGGTTGAGGCGTGTTTGAATTCTCGTCCCATCATTCCTGTGTCGACTGACCCCAATGATCTGACTGCCCTCACTCCTGGACATTTCCTCATTGGAGTCCCTTTCACAACCATTCCTGACCATGATTTAGCTGATGTGTAAGTGTCTACTCTAAAGAGATGGGAATTGACCCAGCAGATGTTTCAGAGTTTCTGGAAACGTTGGGAAACAGACCATCTTTCAACTTTGAATGAACGTGCCAAGTGGCACAAGACAAAAGACAATCTCAAAATTAGTGACTTGATGCTAATAAAAGAAGACAATCAACCACCTCTGAGGTGGAAACTAGGGACAATTCTTCAGGTCTTTCCTGGAACTGACGGTAAGGTGAGAGTAGTTACTCTAAAGACTGCAGATGCTGAGCTCAAACGCCCCATAACAAAACTCTCTCCATTACTCTTCAATGAATAAGTATAATTTAATATTGAAAACTTTCAATTTCTTATTGCATTGTACTTTAACTTTTAATTTTTAATATGTTACTTACTCATTGATATCCTGAAAATAATAATATGCTGTATTTGTAAACTTTGATTTTTTACATTTGTATACTTTACGTAATTTGAATATTTAGTGTTTTATATTTGTTACCTGAAATGTTTTAATTATTTTTTATTGACGTTAGCATTACCCCAGAATGGCATGAAGTTAGTTTTGTGATTGCAAAATTGTCTATATTGTAATTGTTCATGCAAAATCCTCATTTGTATTTAATAATTGTTTAATTTGTATGATATATTTGATTTAGGAGTGCTGAATGGATATTCATCTCTGGGGAGGATGTTTGAAATTATTTAGTTTATTCTTTCGCCCCTAGATGTCAGCCAAATGTAATCGTATTTTGAATAGTTTTGTATTCATAGATTGGCAACTCATAGTAATGTTTTGTCTTTCAGCAGAGTTAATTTTGATTCGATGTAAGACGGTTGTGTTCTATTTAGCTTTGTGCTAAGATTAGCATTGCGATGCTCTTCTGATTTTCTATCTACGTTTATGTGTGAAAATAAAGTACCTTGTTTTTCTGTCGTAAGATGATTATTTTCCAGATGATTATTTGCAGCCGTTGTTTTTATATTTCCTGAACCTTAATCCGAAGATTTGAACACATGGCTCCCGCCGGGTCAGTGTGAATAAATGAATCGTCTACGGCTGTTAATCAAAAAATGCTCCAATTTCTTAAAATATGCCGAAATCTACAAAACACAAGTAATATTTGCATACACACAACACACAAACAAACAAACAAACAAACAAACAAACAAACAAACAAACACAAACACACACACACACACACACACACACATATATATATATATATATATATTTATATATATTCAAAACATAACTGAACTGTCAAAATATAGTTGAGAAGTACGGAGAAAGGGGGATTAAACTAATAAGAATCTAATATTTCATTTACAAAGCGCGCGTATTTTGCTGCGGGGAAAATCATCTTTTAGAGGTGACTTGAGTGCAAAGAGAATAATTCAAGGCTAGATTTATTTTTAGAAATGTAAAGGTTGGGTGCGAAGTCAAAATTACAAGTTCAGCAATATTAAAAGTCCAGATGAGCAAAAGATTGAGGTCTGCACATGCGCGTACAGCAGGCGCTCGGAGGGAATTGGGTTTTTCGCGCCAGACCCTGCAGAATATACAAACTCCAGTAGAATGGCTGGAAATTGCGAAGAAAATACACCTGTCTACAACAATTCCTAACGAAAATGAAAGAAGAGAAGGATACTCCAATTCACCTGCGAGATATCAGCAACATTTCGATGAATCAACAAATCAGAAACGATGGAACCATGCAGATGATAGACGGCGATGGAATAACTACAGTGAACCAAGATTTATCCGACGAGAGGATTTTAATCACAGACGTAATCAATTTCATGATGAACATGAGAATTTCAGCAACCAACGGCATCAGACCTTGAAGAGTTACCAGAACAGCTACCGACGAGAGGATAACATTAATGACCGAACATGACTAATAATCGAAGCTCGGGTGAGTGACAAAATGTTTCCATGTCTTTTAGACAGTGGTTCGACGGTAACTATTTTAAGTTCAAAATTCCTAAAATTAGTGACAAAATTTAATGAAAAAGAAAGTATTAATGTATTAAAAATGCAGACTGTTGGTAATGCAATTGTGCAAAATTTAATAGAATGTGTAGTAAAAATAGGAAGTGTTAAAAGGAAAATTGAAATTCTGATAATTGATAGTGAGTTATTCTATTTGTTATTGAGTTTACAACATATTCATATACACTCATGGACGAAAACATTAGCGCACCAAGAAATAATTGCGGAATCGTAACGAAACTTGCAATGAAGGTACATGTCGGGGAGATATGCAAATGATTAGAAATGCAGCGTGATTGCGCATTACGTATAGCCGGTAGAGGGCGTTGAACATCGTACTCTGTGGAGTATAAAACAGGTAACCAAAGCTTGTTTGAGTGTTCTGAATCATTTACAAAGAGCTGAGATAGACATGCTATTACGCCGTGTTCGAAGACAATATAAGCAGTTGTCGCAGTTTGAGAGGGGGAGAATCGTAGGGATGATGGAAGCTGGGTGGTCAGCTAGGCGAGTAGATCGTCAATTAGGCCGCTCTGATTGTGTTGTGAGGAGGTGTTGGGACCAGTGGACCCGAGAGATGTCATGTACACGAAGACCAGACTCAGGACGCCCTCGACAGACCAGTCGTCGAGAAGACCGCCACATCGTAAGAAATGTACGCGTACAGCCAACTGCTTCATCGGCCGCCATCCAGGCACAGGTAGCACCTTCACTAGGGGCCTCTGTGTCTTCTCGAACCATACGAAGGCACCTGGCTGAAGGACAGTTGGTATCGCGGCGCCCATTACGTGTGCTGCCCTTGACGCCCACCCATCGACGCTTCCGTTTGGAGTTTTGCCGCGCACGAGGAAACTGGACTGCAGCGGAATGGAACCAGGTCGTCTTTAGCGACGAATCCAGATTGAATCTCGGCAGTGATGACAATCGTGTTCGTGTGTGGAGAGCCCGGGGTGAAGGATTCAATCCTGCCTTTGCTGTACAGCGACACATCGCTCCCACAGCTGGTGTGATGGTTTGGGGTGCCATTGCCTACAATACACGGTCACCCCTAGTATTGTTCCGTGGCACCATGACAGCCCAGCGGTATGTTCATGAAATCCTGCAACCACATGTGTTGCCACTCATGCAACGGCTCCCAGGAGCCATTTTTCAACAAGACAATGCTCGGCCTCACACGGCAAGGGTGTAACAAGACTGTCTCCGCACTGTTACTACCCTACCTTGGCCTGCCCGATCCCTAGATTTGTCTCCAATCGAGCATATCTGGGATCATTTGGGACGACGAGTTGGGCATCCCACGAGTTTGAACGAACTAGAGGCAAGGTTACAGCAAATATGGAACGAAATGTCTCAAGACATCATACAGAACTTGTATGACTCAATGTCCGATCGTATCGCATCGTGCATTCGCGCTAGAGGGGGTCCAACGGAGTATTAACTCCTCCGTTCTTTTGCCTTTTTCTTTGATTTACTTATCATTTACTTATATCAAAGTAGTCATTACGTATGAAAAATTTCGTTTCCTTTTGACGACTCCTTCTTGGTGCGCTAATTTTTTTGTCCATGAGTGTATTTAAATTAGATGTTAATTTTAGAAATTTAAGAGTGTATCAATTTGGTTATGAGATAAAGTTGTATGATGATTATAAATTTTTAAGTCCTATTGCTCTTCATGTTCAAAATAAGAACTTTAAAAATTATGATGAAAATTTGTATTATGAAAATAAGTATTATGCTGATAACTGTATGTATAAATTAAGAAGAGTCAATAAGAATGTGTATAAAGGTAATAATTTTTATGGTACTAAGAATTCTTATAATGTAAAAATTTCTAGAAGAAGTAATTTTGAAAAGAGAAAAAAAATAAAAATAATCGCTCTCTTGAGCTTAATCCTAGAAATGTAAAAAAGAGAAATTCTGTAAACCAAGGTATTGAAACTGTTTTAGTTAATAAATGTGACACACTGATTTATGACCAAAGCAAGAGTATGAACAAATCTAATGTCAAATTTGAAAATTTTCAAAGTGTAAAAAATAATGAATGTGATGTTCTAAATTATAAGGAGGAATCAGGTATCCTCGATGGTACTCTGAAAGCTCTTTTTAAAAGGCCCAGTGATGTTTTGGAAAGTTTGGCCCCAGAACAAATGCCTGAGGACTGGTCAAAATTAGATTGCATTTTACGGAAATTTGATAAAGTATTTTCAAGAGATAAATATGATGTAGGAAAAATAAAATTAGAACCTCAAAGAGTCCACTTAACTTCAAAACTTCCAATAGCTATAAGACCTTATCGTTCCTCACAAACTGAAAATTTAGAAATACAAAAACAAATAAATGAGTTTTTAAAAGCAGGATTTATTAAACCATCCCATTCACCATTTGCAACACCAGTGTGCTTAGTCACCAAGAAAAGAGAAGGAAAAACTCGTTTATGCATAGATTATCGTAAATTAAATTCAATCACAAAATTTGATTCAGAACCTATTCCAAGAATCGATGACATTTTAGACCAACTGACCCATGCAAGGTACTTCTCAACACTTGACTTAACTTCGGGTTATTGGCATATTGCAATACATGACAAAGACACAGAAAAATTAGCTTTTACTATTAATTTTGGACTATATGAGTGGCTTAGGCTCCCCTTTGGTTGGAAGAATGCTCCAAGTGTTTTTCAACGAGCAATTAGACAAATTTTAAACAAGTATCAAATAAAATATGCACTAAATTACTTTGATGACATAATAATATTTTCTCAAAATTTTAATGAACATATGCCACACTTAGAAGAAATTTTTCAAATCTGTAAACAAGAAAATATCAAACTAAAGAAATCAAAGAGTCAATTTGCAAAGAAGGAAATTAATTTCTTAGGTTATAAGGTGTCACAAGGACAATATTCTTCACAAAATACAAACATTGAGACAATAAAAAAATTGTTACCACCCAAAAATGTAAAAGAACTCCAAAGATTTTTAGATTCCATAAATGTATACCAAAAATTCATTCAAGATTATGCAAAGTTAAGATTAGCACTCAATTATTAAAAAAAGATGTAAAATGGAACTGGTCCCTTGAATGTCAAATGTCATATCAAAAATTAAAAGATAAGTTAATTTCAAAACCAATTTTGACTTTATATAATCCAAATTATCCGTGGCACTTCTACGTTAATGCCAGTCAAGAAGCAATAGCTGCAGTTTTAAAACAAAAGCATCCAAATGGACAATTACACGCAATAGCTTTTCTCTCCAGACAATTAAGAAAACATGAGAAAAATTATGCCATAACTGAGCTTGAATGCTTGGAAATTGTTGATTCGATTGACAAATATCACTGTTATTTACATGGCCAGAAATTTACAATACATTCAGATCACTCTGCATTACAATGGCTAAAAAATGAAAAAAAATTAACTGGCAGGCTATTTAGATGGTCATTAAAATTATCAATGTATAATTATGATATAGTGTATATTAAAGGAAAATGCAATCATGAAGCTGATGTTTTATCCAGAAACCCTGTAAGTCATTTTGTTAATCAATATTGTTATTTTCTAAGCACAGATGAAATAATTAAAGGACAGTGGGATGATATAAATAACATTAAGTATAAAAAATATAATGGAGTCTTAACTGTAAAAAAGAAAAAAATTAGTCAAAATTGTATTTCCGCCATCACTAAGAGTAAAATTAATAAATTCAGCTCATTAAAAGTTTGGTCACCCAGGTGTAAAAAAGATGTTAAAGTTAATTTCAACAATTTACTATTGGCAAGACATAATTGTAGACATAGCAAATATTGATCGTAGTGAAACCTGTCAAAAGAATAAAAAATCAACTCGGAAAAAATTTGGACTGATGGAGCATGTGGCGAAAGAACCGTTTGACTTAATTTCAATTGATACTGTTGGGGATTTCAATTATTACAGTTCAATAATAAATATCTTCATCTTGTAATTGATCATGCAACCAGATACATATGGACATTCCCCTCAAAGAGTGTAACCAGTGAAACATACACAAAATGCTTGAGACAAGTTTTCAATATTAAGGTTCCGAAACAAATACTCAGTGATAGAAATGCTGCATTCACTTCTTCCAGATTTAAGAAATTTTTGAAGCATCACAATGTACGACAATTATTGACCAGTTCGCATAGACCTCAGACAAACGGGAAGAATGAAAGATGTAATCAAACAATAGTAGCAAAATTAAGATGTAGAGTAAATTCTTCTTCGAAAAAAATTCCCTGGACAAAAATTTTAGAACAAGTAACTTCTGAATACAATAATCGACCCCATTCTGTGACTGGTTTTTCCCCAAACTACCTTTTATTTGGAATACTACCATATAATTCACCTTTGCCCAAAACAACTTTATTAAATTACCCACCTGTTGAGGAAGCAAAGAAAATTGCAGTGCAAAGAACTATTCAACACCATAAAATTAATAAACAAAGATATGATAAACATTTTGTTCAGTCAAATTTTTAAATTGGTGACTTAGTGATGTACCAAGAATTTAAATATACAAATTCAAGATAACTAAATCCACCTTATTCATGCCCCTATACAATTTTATGTCAACTATCTAATGTAAATTTTGAAATTAACAGACCAAATCAATATACTGGAAAAGCCACCGACATTGTACATTTAACAAGATTAAGACATTTTCATCCACAAAATGAGTTTAAATTAAAATAAATTTCAGTTCCTACAGCATTTCTTGGGGGGAGGGGGGAAAATAGGGAAAGTTTTGTACTAATTGCAAATAAAATTGACATTGTGAATTTTGAGTGTTAATAATGATAAAACTATGAAAATTAAATTGTATTTCTGAAATTAAGGAAAAACTATAATATGATTTGTATTGATTTTTATTTGACTTTAACAATTGTATGATATGAGTTAAAATTTAAATAACTGTTGAAAGAACTTTTTCTAAATCTACAAAATCTGAGTATATTGAAATTTTTATCACTAGTTTATAATGTTTTGAATTGCTTTATAAGCTGAACTGTATGTGATATTTGCCCAATTATGACCAACCTCAAGCTCAGAGATCCATTTGTTTTGGTTTTATTTCCTTGTGTGTTGTCTAAAAATAATTTTAAAAAACTGTCTCGATTTAATTTCTCTACTAGAAAACTGTTTTATGTGTTGTTTTGGATTTTCTGAGTCAACCACCGATTATAACAAGTGTAATTCTTTTACCTTTTTTAATTTCCCTCTTTCTTGAAGTTCTATACTATCACCCACTTCTACCCACGCGTTGGAAGTCATCCCAATTACCAAATCATTTGTATATAAGCAATTCTACGTGTCAGTCACTTTAAGTGCTGAATTAATCCAAAATAAACAAAATAATGACCAAACACGGGCTGTGGGATGACCGCTTCTTTGTCCTCCCTTTCCTTCAGGTTTCAGTTGACTCATGTTTTCCCCATTGGAATTCATGAGTGAACGGATTACCCTTTCCCTCTTGGTTGGCTGGGTGTTAAATACTTTATTTTTTTCTGGAGTCAGTGAGTGAATACTGATCTCTTTTGAGCCTTTCCCAACCTAGAGTTTCAGTGTCGTGCACTATACGCACCAATTTTTCACTCTAAATTTTGTTTAGAGTTGTCAGTTGTGGTTAAGACGGTGGGAAATTGTTGAACCTGCTCTCCTCTGACCCAACTAAGCACTTGTTAACTCAACTACACAAACACACACAAACAAAAACATACACCTTGAATTAAACAGAATATACACAGATGAAGGAGTGGTACACCAGTACCAGAAGTGAATTGTTTTACATAATGAATCTATCATTGTGAAATATTAAAGTGAATGAAGTGTAATTATAAAATGTTTTGATAAATTTGAATTGTGATAAATTTGAATCAGAGTTTTTGTGTTATAGAAAATACTGTGATGTATAAATAATATGTAGAGTATTTTGAATTTCATATGTAAAATAAGTCGAAGGTATAAAAGAGCTCTAAAAGCAAAATAAGTTATAGTTGAATTGATGTAAATAATTTTGTGATATTCAATAAATAGAGGTAAATGAGAAAATTCCGATGGGTAATTGATAAAAATTTCTCTTTCTTTATCAATTATTAATATGTTGTGTCTCTGAGTATTTATTACAGGGACCCATGTCAAGGAGGCCTCCAAGCAAGACGGTTAACCACATTTTATTTTTGTCTTTCATATTTAATTGTTCTTTTCATTTTAAGTTCATTTTTAATACCATAATCAGTGTAAATAAATTACATGTTGTAGAAATTTAAACTGGAACTGTTGTAAAATAGAAGGTCAGTGGACAGGTTACAGGACTGTCAATTTCATTACCACTCAAAGAATTTGATGAAAATATTAAAGCATGGACTTTATATTGTAAATTACTACTGACAGTCCACGTTAATGGTTAACATTTTTATTCTATTGATTTCATATAATAATAATAATAATAATAATAATAATAATAATAATAATAATAATAAAATTATAATAACCGTCGAAGTGACCAGTGAAATTTGTAAATAATATTTTAGTATGTGTATGTGATATATTTTTGTATGTAAGTGAGATTTTTCAAATAATACCTCTATGTTTCCTAATGTTTTTATTTACCAATGATTACATACATTTTTTTTCAAGACTCAAGACCATTTCGATGTAAAATTGTTATGAATATGCACTGTATTTTTACAAAACCACTACTCCAGGTCATCCAGAATAGATATAAGAGTAATGCAAGGGTTTTAGGGGGAAATTTAGGAATAATGCTGTTGGGTTTCTCTGGGTTGTTGTGTGAAGGTACCGCCCTGCACAGCAATTTTCAGTTGAGATTAATTAATTTAACTTTAGTTTTTTTTTCTTCTGAGGACATGCTGCAGAGAATTAGCTACTCTTTGTGTGCACGCCTTCAGAGGGACGGGGGGGGGAAGTTGTCAAACCATAACTGAACTGTCGAAATATAGTTGAGAAGTACGGGGAAAGGGGGCTTAAAATAATAAGAATCTAATATTTCATTTACAAAGCGCGCGTATTTTGCTGTGGGGAAAATCATCTTTTAGAGGTGACTTGAGCGCAAAGCGAATAATTCAAGGCTAGAAGATTTATTTTTAGAAATGTAAAGGTTGGGTGCGAACTCAAAATTCAGCAAGTTCAGCAATATTAAACGTCCATATGACCAAAAGATTGAGGTCTACACATGCGCGTACACCAGGCGCTCGGCGGGGATTAGGTGTTTCGCGCCAGATTGGAGGAAAATCTCGTTGCGAGCGGATGCTCGCGGCAGGCGTGGTTGGTAATTGATAAAACGGCGAAGTGCGGTAATGAACCTGGAGAGTGGTCAGTTTATGAAGTTCAATAAAGCTTGATTTATCACAATTGGATTACTTCTTTAATGGCCTCGCCACTCGCCCAATCATTTTAAAAGAACGTTGACTGCAACAAATCGAATTTACACAGGAGCAAAACTCGCTGCCTGTCATATATATATATATATATATATATATATATATATATATATATATATATATATATATATATATATATATATATATAGATAGATAGATAGATAGATATAGATATAGATATAGATATAGATATATACATGGTGCGCCCGTAAAGTAGCCGGACAATTTTTTTATAAATACGGAAAATACTACTCAATTTCAGGTAAATTTATCTCCTTCAAAATAATCGCCAAAGGAGTCTATACAATTTTTCCAACGTTTCTTCAAGTAATCGAAACACTGTTTATAGGCGTTGGAACTAACCATTCGCAAAATACTTGTAACATTTGATTTAATATCCAAGACATTTTCAAATCTCTGTCCTTTCATCAATTTTGCATTTTTTTTATTACAAAGGAATTATTCACCACGAATTTATTCCTGAAAATCAACAAATTAATCAGTATTTTTACAAAGAGGTGCATTTTCAATTAAGAAATAGGATAAGGCGAGTTACGAAGGAACTGTTTGATTCTGGACAATGGTTTCTTTTACACGATAATGCCTATACAGCAATTCCTGTTCAACAATATCTTGCTAAGCATACAATTACATTGATAAATCACCCACCAAATTTTCCCGATTTATCGCCAGCTGATTTTTTTCCTTTTTCCGAAGCTTAAGATGGCCATGAAAGGACAGAGATTTGAAAACGCCTCGAATAGTAAACGAAATGTTACGCGTATTTTGCGAATGGTTAGTTCCAACGCCTATAAACAGTGTTTCGATGACTTGAAGAAACGTTGGAAAAATTGTCTAGACTCCTTTGGCGATTATTTTGAAGGAGATAAATGCATTTCAAGGTGAGTAATATTTTTCTTATTTATAAAAAAATGTCCGGTTACTTTATGGGCGCACCTTGTATATATATATATATATATATATATATATATATATATATATATATATATATATATATATATATATATATATATGACAGATGATTACCAATTTAAAGCGTCACTCCGCCATTGTACGTCTTTGTTTTAGGCTTAGACGCAAAGATTGGATTATATACGTGCCTTAAAAGTCCGTAAAATTAAAAAAAAAGGAACATACGTATTGCAAAACATTCAGATACATAACTCAACAAAAATAATCAACCACTAAATTAAATAAACATTAAAATTTCAGTTATTTTTATAATCGAAAAACACAGCTGTACCTCGCAATGAATGAACTCGTTGAACATTTCATACGAAAAAAGTTTAAACTGTCTTCTATCATCAAGTTATGGAAATATTTAGATTGGCCATCTATCCTAGAGTTACCCTATATTTATATATATATATATATATATATATATATATATATATATATATATATATATATATATATATATATATATATATATATATATATATATATATATATATATATATATATATATATATATATATATATATATATAAATATATAAAGAATATTCTAAACATAGAAAAATTGTTTTAAAATAGCCCTTTAATCGTTAATTATCAAGAAAATTTTATAAATTTAAACCTCTACACTTCTCTATTTTCCTGATTACATAAAACTTGCGTTGCCAATATACAAGTTGAAAATATATGTGAGAATTTCCGTCTGTTCACGTGGCAATGTTTACCGATAAAGTCAGTATCTATTCCACGTACATCTGAACAAAATTATGAATTCTTAAGATAAAGATTGCTTAACAAATTTCGATATGCAAAGAAATATGAAGTTATGTCAAATTAAGTTTCTGGAAACTTTTAGATTAAATGCTAAGTAGATAAGATTTTACTATCATTCCCTTAATTAGATTTTATGCTGGAGAATTACTCCAGGCAGCTGCAGAGTCAAATATGTTGATTAAATTTGACTGGAGACGAACTAAGGGAAGTATGAGTAACTTCTCAACAAATATTTACCTCACTGATGTCGGAGGCTTCACATGTTCCAATAGAAAATTAACCAAAACATATAAATTATTATAGCAACGCGATATGCAGAGAGCGAAATTTAATTAAAAATTTCCACAACCTCCATTTTTATGAGTATTTATTTAATTATTGTTCTGATGTCGGAGGCTTCACATGTTCCAATAGAAAATTAACCAAAACATATAAATTATTATAGCAACGCGATATGCAGAGAGCGAAATTTAATTAAAAATTTCCACAACCTCCATTTTTATGAGTATTTATTTAATTATTGTTCTGATATCAAAGACGTTAATTTCAGTTGGATGATAGGTATTAAGTGTTTAATTTTCATGTTAAATTACTCGTTTAATTCAAATACTTCTCTGATGTTTACTTGTTATATTATTAGCAAATTACAATTGTAAAGATTTTTTTGAGGGAGGAGACATCGAGGAGATAAGGGAATTCAAGGATCGTGATGTTTCGTCAATGGTAAATATATGTTTTAATATGCATAACCAATTTCCGAACATGCTTTTAAACTGAATGAGCATGCTAAAATGCGATAGTATGTCATTTTCAATGAGCTAACTAGGGGTAATGCAAATTGGACACAAATTGATATGCATACAGGTTTCGACGGAAAATGCAAATATTTAAAGTTTGGCAATCGGGATTTTAAAGTAATGGCAATCGGGAACCGTAGAACCAGTTTTCCTTGTGAATTCTGACTGTTTTGCCGCAATCTTTAATATTACATCTCCAGCTACTGGTCGATTAAAATAGGTACGCATGTTGTGAAATTTCGAGCATACACGCTGAATGGGCAAAATTCCACGGATCTGGAAAAAGGACACTGCATCTTCCTTTTGGCCTATATTACACTATCAAAGTTCTTTGACAAAGATATTTTTTTAAAGTTATTTGTATCTTTTATAACAGTTATACATAAAAAAAATGCTATAACCTCAAAATACCCCTATTACACTATCAAAGTTCTTTGACAAAGATCTTTTATAAAAGTTATTTCTATCTAAGGGCGTTTGGATGCATGACAGGGCTAAATCCCTTAAAATTCGAGCTCTTAAAAAAGATTTATTGGTGTGTACCTAGCGCTTAAGGGGAAGTACCGTACAAAATGTCAGTTTCCTAGACCCTATGGTTCCAGAGATACAGTGGGATTTTTTAGGGGGGAGGGGGCTAAAACCCTTAAAATTCGAGCTATTAAAAAAGATTTATTGGTGTGTACTTAGGGCTTAAGGGGAACCACCATGCAAAATTTCAGCTTTCTAGGCCTTATGGTTCCAGAGATACAATGGCGTTTTTTAGAGGGGGGTTAAGCCCCTTTTAACCCCCTTAAAATTTGCATTTTTCAAAAAGATTTTTTAGTGGGCACCTAGGGCTTAAGGGGAAACCACCATACGAAATTTCAGCTCCCTGGGTCCTATGGTTTCAGAGATACAATGGGTATTTTTTCGGTGGGGGAGGGGGTTAAGCCCCTTTTAAACCCCTTAAAATTTGTGCTTTTTAAAAAGATTTCTTAGTGGGCATGTAGAGCTTAGGAGTAACCACCATGCAAAATTTCAGCATCCTAATACCTTTCCTTCGAAAGATTTGCGTTTTTAACCTACTCATTTTGAATATTTTTCGTGTATTTCTGTTTTGTCAATTAGTGCTCAATTTTTAATTAGAGCTAAAATTATTTCGAATCGAAATCTTGTTCTTTATCTCCTGCGTTTTCCACACATGTGTATTTTTTAACATGCTATTGCTCGAAATGTTGTTTATAACATCCGGGCACCGAAATCTTTTATAAAACTTTGACGAAGAGCCCAACTTTTATAAAAGTTATCTTTTATCAAAGTTGAGGTATTACACTGTCATATTTCTCGTCAAACTTCTTTTATAAAAGATATTTGCCAAATAACTTGCATAACCTAAAAAAATAAAGAAAATCTTCAAAACGAATCTCAAAACGAGAGCGAAAAGCAATGAATGGCGAAAACAATACTATCAACAAGGATGGGGCGCATAATTGGCGTTTTATTACCGTTTTTTCGCCAAACCGTCAAGTTTCAGATATAATGCGTAAGTACCCAACAGGGTTATCCCGCATTAATTCCCTAAACACATTGTAAACGAATCTCTGAAATACACTTGGGGAGGTTGACAAACTAAAAGGAGCTTTCAGAAATTCGTAAAGACCAGCATGAGTAATAAAAGCCAAATATTTCGTGCATTATTCCTGCACGGGAACATGCAAAAAATCGTTTTACAAGTCTAACATTGAGAAGACCTTTGCTTCACCCAAATGATCCAAAACTTCCTCCACTTGAGCCATTGGGAATGAATCTTTAACTACTTTCTTATTTAACTTCCTGAAATCCACGCATAACAGCGAAGTTCAATCCCGTTTTTTACACAAAACGATAGGTGAAGAATAGTCCGAATAGGAAGGTTTAATAATCCCATCCCTTAACCATTCATCTATCTGTTTATCGACAATTTATTGTTCTGCAAAAGGAATTCTCCTGAAACGTTTGGAAACAGGTATGTCATCTTTTAATACGATATTCATTTTTAGATCTGTGCCACGTGGCTTTTTCTGCAGTGTGTACTCCTTAATCAAACCGGAAATAGTTTTACGCAATTCTTTATCAACAATATGTGTTAAATCCACCCCACTCTGATCTACAGCTGCCAAAATAAAAAACAAAAAGTCTCGCCAGGCAGACAAAGAATTATTGCTACTTTCCAAAACCACAGTGTCGTCTACACAAGAGTTATTCAGTAATTGTAAACATTCAGGTGGAAATATTCCCTCCAATATAAGTTCAGAACAGATCACCGCTTCAAAGTCAACCCGATCGTCACTCTCGCATTAGGCCTCTTTCAGACGAGGCACATTTCTTGGTTCAACTGATTTGCCTTGTTTATTTTCATGTATTTGACTGCCGTGTGAGGTTCTTTTCACACGAGGCGCGGCGCCTAATTCAAGGCGATACCTTCTCTTCTGGGGTTGTGGCAACGCTTCGTCAGCAGCTAGACGCAGGCGAAAACGCGACTGAAAAATGATGTGGAAGAAGACAGTTTACTACATTAAATTATGTGTATATATTCTATCCATAGGCCATACTTTAATCTACACCTAAAATAATTACAATATTTCCCATAAAAATATTTTTAAGGCAAATGTATTGTAATCTACAAAAAATATCAAAGGAAAAAAAAATTGCTGTAAAAAATTAGTGATATGTACTTAACTAAATTTAGATAGAATTTGTATAAACATAGAAGATATACATGTATACAAAATTTTAGCAATTTGGGACGATTAGTTTTGAAGAAATAGTGCGCATAAGTTTCAAACTAGCAGTTTTTAGAAAAAGCCATTTAAAGTTTAAATTTTCTATAAATTACTTTACTATTAGCTTTATACATTTGGCCATAAAATCGGTTGTAATATCGACTTCATTTTTTTCATAAGATTCCTTTTATTCCATTCTTCATAATTAAATCATAATAAAAAATTGAGTTTTTTTTAAGGTTTTAAGGTGATTTCCCTCCTTACATTTTTAAATTTCAAAAATTTTAACTTATATATTATACCTTTCTTTTACACCAATTTTATAACACAATATTGGTCTTTGATTTATAATGATGTAGGGGAATATAGAATTAAGAAAGCATCATAACATGGCACTCAGGTTTTTAGTTACAAAAATACAAAATGTATTATTATTATATTTACTCTGCTAGTTTTTTAAATCGTTTTCTTTTATTTGTAGGACCACTATACATCATTCTTACTTTAAAAAAAATTGAATAATTAAATTGCTCACCTGAAAGGGTTAATGCAAAATCCTCCCTCATATGAAAACTATTCAAATTGTAGGCATAAGGCGATGTTCACATTTGCGAATCTAGATAAATTTAATTAAATAATGGGTAAATTCGCGCAATTTGGTGCTCCCACATATATTTTTCAGTGTAACAGTCATAACCTGATACTAATCGATGTAATGCTGTTTGATAAGTAATGTAAAGAGAGTGACGTATGTCACCATTGAAACATCAAATAAACAACCAATGATAAAGAATATATTTCGTTGAAACGACCAAATAAATATTTCTGTTAATTTTTTTTAATGATAATGCGGCTTCTAAATAAATTTTTAAAAAAATTCTAAAAAAGTTAAAAATTTTCTTTTAATTTTGAAGTTTTTAACCACCATTAACAAAATAACAAATAAACTTTTAAATTTGAATGGTACTGACTACTTTATTGAGCAGGCATCTGTATTTATTTGTAACGATATTTGCAAGGGGACTGGGACGTCTGCGACAACTAAGAAGTTGGAAATTTGGTTATTCTTTTAAAACTCATATCTTATACAAATATGCATGTATCATTATGATTTTTTTATGTTAATTTAGTAAGACCTTTATGAATATTTTAAGATAAAAAAATTCTTTTTGGATTGAAAGGTAAATTTAAAATAACAATATAAACAAACATACTTTTCCCCCTGAAATTTTTGAGGTATTCACTTTGTAACACTTTTTCAAAAATTTAGTGAAAATCTTACCTTGAAATCTTGTGTGAAATTAAACACAGTTTATTTTATATAGTTAACCCATTTAAATCTTTGTTACGCTATTTTAAAAATTTTTTTTAAAATTATAAATTTCACTTATCAGAAATCTGCATACATTTTCACCATTTACAAAAATATCTTAAGGTTTAAAAATAAAAATATAGATTATATTGATACAAGAGCACTTATTCTATTGACTTTTAAAATTTCAGAGATGTACTTGCAACAGATTTTGCAGAAAGTGTACCATTACATGAAAAAAATCACATTTTGAGAAAAACGCAAACAATACTTTCCCATTATTTGGGATTTAAATGTATGTTTACATTTTTAAGTTGCTAATAATTGTTCTTAGAGTGTCAAAAAGTACATAAATTATATATATTTGTAATCTGTAGAATCTGCTCTATTTTGTAAGCCACAAATTCCAAAATAAATTTTTTTGAAGTCGGAATAAAATTTGCGTGCCAATTCCCTCCAAGCTTCACCCCTTTTAATTTTATCGCTATATTCATCACACCTCATGTCCCATATCGCGGGACTAATACGAATTTCTTCGATGAATTGTTCCACATTAAAACTTGCAATTGAAACGCTTTCCATACTGAACTGAGCTCATGCAGCTAGGCGGCTGGTGTGAAGAGCGTACCTTCAGTAATGCCTTTTGTGTTGAGTCTACTCATTGGGATAAGGGCGTTATCGGCACAAGTGCCAGATGTCAAACTGTCTGGGCACTGAATTCACTCCGCGTGAAAAGGTTCCGGCGATTCCCATACATTTGCTATGATGGCTACACTCCTTGACAGCTGCCCGGAAATCAGTTTGATCAACTATGTGCCTCGTCTGAAAAGGGCCAAAAGCAAACTGAAAATTCGCCGTGTCAGCGTTGATCACGTTACCAAAATAACTTTGGATTTGCAATTCCCCAGTAGAAAGTTTATCAGGAAAGAGAGATTTTCTCAAAATAATCAGCTCACTTCCTGAATTTTTTTAACATGTTACTTTTTTCCCCTCCACGAATAAATCAATATATTCTAGCTCGTTCTTGGCCGTGCTATCCGATTTACTTTAGAGTCCTGATGCTATATTTCCCCGTTTATCATATGGATTTTCACTTTTTCCAAAACGTTTAGGACAATTTCGCGCGAAATAAAATGATTCATCTCTATCACCACACACATAACAGATTCTTTCGGGTTTATGAATTCGCTCGACAGGGTTACTCAGTGATTCCTTAAAATTATATTGTGCTTTTTCAGAATAGTTTTTGTTAAAGCTAGACCTTTTGTTTTTTGTGCTATCCACTCGCGTATTATTGACGTCGGCTAAAGACTTTCCTCTAGATGAATAATATAAATCACATTCTCTCCCTAGTTCATTAGGATTAAAAAATTTTACCTTCCCGAATACCAATATGATTCCTAGTTTTAAAATCTAGTGTTTCATACAATTTGTCAGAAACTATAAGATCACACAATTTCTTAAAATCCTCAACTTCCCTTAGCTAGCAATAGTAATCGAAAGTCGCACTTAAACGCGAAGAGAATTGAACGTGCGATTCATTAGGATTTCTCTGCGCATTTTTAAAATTACTTAAACAATCGCATGGCGTTGGCTGAAATTCCTTTAAAATTAATGCTTTTAAGTTATCCTAATCAGCAATTTCTTGTTCGGTAGCCTAAGCTAGAACATTGTTACCTTTTTCTCCTATTATGTTATTTAGTACTTCCAATTTCAACTTAACGGGTACGTTTTTGGTACTAAAAGCTTTTTCAAGTGATTTGAAAAACAAATGCAGAGCTTCCTGTTTCTGAGGGACAGCTATTGTTAACGTTTTAATACTTCTAATTAAAATCTCTAAATTATCCGATACTGGTTCAGAATCCCTAAGCACAGAACGATCTGAATTTTCACTAGGACCAGATGACTGTAGTTTTAGTCTTTGAAGCTCAATCTCCTTCTCGAATCGGGCTAATTTTGTCTTTTCAAGTTCAATTTGTGACTGCTCTGCAGCGGTTTTAGCCTTTTCATCCTCCACGACCGATTTTATAGTACCAAGCACAAATTCAGGGTCGGTTTTGAAAATGTCAGAACTTTCAATCAAAGTTTTGATTTTTACCACTTTCGCTTCAGCCGGCACCATCTGGCCAAGCTCTTCCATGACTACCCTCAATTTTTGTTTTTTTAAATTACTAAGCATACTCATAATGTTCATAAAAATTGTACCTTACTTTTGCTTTCAAAATATCACTGTTAGTCCATCAAGGGACTTTACTTCTGTTTTCAAAGATGCCGTTAGTCCATCCCGCTCGGCCAACAAAATTCCTGTGGGGTATGCTGGAACTGAGGAACTACGCCTTCGTGCAAACTCAAAGGATTTATTTTATCACGACACAAGACAATTAAACATATAATATAATGAAATGAGGTTTCGTAGCACCTACTCGAGCAAAGCGATCTCTCCTCCGCGAGAGCGTACTTCCAACTGCCGTATTTCGTCTTGAAACAGGAAGTGGTGGGAGGGGCCTCTATCGGCTAAAAGTAACTCGCTCCCACACACACACACACACACACACACATATATATATATATATATGTGTGTGTGTGTGTGTGTGTGTGATAATAACGGCCCACCATTATATCTATAGCGTATTTAAAATTGTCCTGTTAATAAAACACGACCCCTTTTCTAAAATTGCAACCTAAAAGTAAAATAAGATAATTTATATTAGCCCTGCAGATCATTATACAGGCATGTGAAGTAGCTGAACTCAATAACATCCCCAGATATGTGAGTAGGAAGTTTATGAGATTCCGAATGTCAGTGTAATGTCAAAATTCTTGAAGAGCCCTCGAACCACTCTGGATTTATGGGTTCTGTAGCGTCAAAACCACAATTTACAAGAACTTTATGGCCACTTATCCTGTACCCAGGTCAATAAGTTCGCGGTTATAACAAGTGCGGGGTCTAGCAGTAATGTCCCCGGGCAAAACTTAAGTGGACACGTGAAAGCCACGAATCTAAAGACGCCCGATTAAAATATTAAGTAGTTTAGGCCCTCTGGCTTCAATATCGCCAAACACCCATTTTAATATTGGATGACCAGAAGATTTCTGGCTGTTCGTGTCTAACTCTCGTTGCTGTCGGACCTGCTGTCCGATATGATGTAAAATCTGCGTTCTGAATACGCCCCGGCAGGGACCGGTGGCGTTGCTATCGTGTGTGTCCAATTGTCAAGATACCTGTGTTTTGCTGAATAATGTTTGACCAACTGCTGCAGCGCATAGTTTCACAGTGGGGTCTAGGACTTAATATCGATACCGTACAGCCGTCACAGAACCTCGTCTGTAGATGTGCAGGTCGGTGCGATATCCCAAAGAAATCCCTGCCCAGGCCATGATGCTTCGACCGCGGAATGCGTGATGTTCGGTGATGTTCTCGGGCCGATTGCGGAGTGCCTTGTTCCCTCCAGACCCTTACACGCTTATCATCAGGTTGTAGGGCAAATCTGGACTCATTTGTGAACATAACGTTGCCCCAATGAGACAGAGTCCAATTCATATGCTGGCGGCGCCACTTTAATCGTGCCCCTCTGGATTGGACGGATAAAGGAACATAAACTCGTCGTACCGGGGCGTACAGAACATTCATGTGTAGCCTTCGACGAACAGTAGTGGCAGATATCGTCTTACCAATGGCCGCTGCAACCATAGATGTCACACGTGTGGAGGACCATCTTCGATTCCGCTTGGCTACAACAGCAATATATCGATCTTCCTCGGGGGTCGTAACTCTTGGAAGACCGGCTACAGGTCTTCGGACAACTGTTTGGCTGGTTTGGAATTGTTTCCATAATCGTGAAATGACGGAATGATGAATGCCGAACAAAAGAGCAACATTTGTGATAGACTGTCCTGCTTCAATGCGTCCGACAGCCCGCCAACGCAAATAATCTTCCATTCGTCTTCTGGAAGCCATAGAAACACTTATAGCTTGAAAACAAATCTTACGAATGTTGTAAACACTTTTCATCAGAACTTACATACAACTCCTGTAACCCTTCACAATGCCGGCTTCTTATACGACAGCCTGTTTTCATATTTCTCGACGCGAAACCGTGATTGGCTGTTACCTAACATATTTGCATACTTCCTTCTACCTTTGCAGCAAATTTCAGCTTCTTTAATCCAGATTGGCTTACGGAAATTAACATTTTCCTCTCTGTGCTTAACTTTTGGAAGTAAGTGTGTATATATATATATATATATATATATATATATAACGAAGATTTCCTCCTGACGGTTGCTCGGCTTTTGGGACTTGTAGAGACAAAGCAAGCTTAAAAAAATAATCTGATTTCAGTTTTCTCTCAGCTTTCTTTGTTGGCGTCAATAAATTTATTGTCGGGAAAAAAGGCGAATCGGGTAATTGTAAAACACTTGTTAATGATAGCTTGTTCCTCTGTACTGATACACAAACTGTAGTTTGTTATGAAACACTCTTTGGTAATAACCCCTATAGTGAATTGACATGAATCAATAAAGTTGATTGTTACTTATTTGATGAGAGTGAAATAAATTATTTTCCAGAGAAAATAAGTTTTTACTAGAAATTCATTGCTTGGCTTCAATGCATGGAGTTTTTACTAATATAACAATTTCATGCATACATAATTAATTTCTTATAGATTTTTGAGTAAACAAATATTTGTGTCCCACGATTGATCGAAAATTTTGAATTGCTCGAAAATAAATTTCCATTGCTTGAAAATTAAATCAAAATAGTGTGCAGTAAAATCATCCTTAGAAAAATAAATTATAATACACTCTGATTGTGAAAACATACGTACAGTGTTATTTTTTTATTTTACCTGGAGCTGTAATAGCATTTTTTTATCATCTTATATCCTCTAATTCCCAAAAGTCTACCCTTTTACTGGTTTATATCACCTGATGGTGGATCAGGCAGAAAATAAGTGTGATACCAAAAAATGCTGATTTTTAATTTAAGTTTTATGTTCATAGCTGATTGATATTGTAATAAGTCTCTACGCCGTATTGAAAATTTTTAAATACAGCCTGCGAGTTCTTATATAAACCTAAATTTGGAACCATTTCATAAAGAAAAAATTAATGGCAAAAAATACAGAACTAATTGTATATATATATATATATATATATATATATATATAAGGAAGGAATATTACCTGCGTATTGGAAAAACAACCAGTACCCTCATTCTGTCACAGAGAACGGTTTAAGTAAATTTCCGTAATATATTAGGCATATTCATAGTGGATTTCCAGTTCTATAAACTGATTGTACAGAAATTCTTTAACTGATCTTCGTTTCCCAGAGACGTAATTAATTAGCAAAGCATTGCGCTACAAAATCAACGTTGATTGAACTATCATTCATCATGGCTTGGTTCCTCCTTTTCATGATCATTTATCTTTACTAACATTGAATAACATCGCCTGAGTTGATGAGCAGCGAACAACTGAGAGACATGTTTTCTATTTATAAAGGAAAGAAAAAGAAGCTATTTTCTGAAAGAGGGTGATTGGGGGGGGTGGTAAATGATAGTTAATCATTTAATAACTAATTAGCACTCCCCTATAAATGCATT